>CM027123.1:25287061-25654043 GCA_015476505.1 Urochloa ruziziensis | reverse complement strand
CTTTTTGAATTAAATGACAAACTGAACTTAATTCCTACACCCATGAGTAAATGCCTTTGCATGTCTTGTTTGAGCCGAAATGGCTATATCTTGTTTAAGATCATGTTAGGGTGTGATATTCTTTTCAATTGGGTCAAAGACCTTTGTCATTGTAAATGTTTAGCCCATGCTTTATCTTGTGGAGGAGCATAAGCTTCTTTCTGTCGCAAAGACATTTCATGTACCATGCTTAACTTGAAAAACTTGAAAAATTGAGATGTCTATGCATGAAAGAAGAAAGATGAGAAAAAGAAATATTTGCAGAAATTTATGCTCATGTCTCTATGCTTTCACCATTGCACACACTTGCACACATGGGTGCTAAGCGGTTGCATGTTGTTTGCCGGAGAAGTCTCCCATGAGAAGTGAACACATGGCTCCGTGCTTTGACATGACATGAGGTAGAACTTGGGCGTTTATGATGATCTTTTGTCAAGAATGCTTGTCCTTTCATGATTTTGGTGAGATGAAGTTTATTTTTGCTTAAACAATCCATGGTTAGGACTTTGCTCATGCGGTGACCTTTTTGATAAAAATCCACAATTTGCTCATGGCTTTGTCAATTGGATATATGTCTTCACCTTCTTGATGGCAATGCCCGTGTGAAATGATGAACTAGCTTGTATGCCTCTTCTCTAACTTAGTAGCATTTGTATTGCTCATTGTATATTTGAGAAGCTTGTAGTTGCATTTTGTACATTTTGCCTTGATGTGTGCATTGTCAACAAGGGGGAGAATTTCTGGAGCATTTGGCAAGGGGGAGTCGCTGCTGAATTAGAAGAAAGATTTTGCTCTAGATTTTGTCGAAATTGTGTGAGAGGTTGAAGTTTTGCCCAAATGAGGTTTTCTGGAAATTTGCGAAGTTTCTGAGAGTTTGATCATTGGAATATCTTGCTGGGCATATTTGGAAGGTTTTCAAGTTGGAACGGCATCGTTGCGAGTTGGTTTGTGCAAATTTGGGTTTTTGCACTTTGGTCATCTGCCAGGGGCGGTTAAACCGCCCCCCCTAGGCGGTTTAACCGCCCCTGTGCTGAGAGCACAAGGTTTGTGATGGTTTGAGCCATTTTCGAGTGATTTTCGCACGCACAAGTTCACTTGTTCAGGGGGAGTTGCATCTTTGCAGGGGGAGTGCTTTGAGAGTCCTGAAAAGTGAGTTGGAGGATTTGAAGTTTGTGATTTGTGCTTTGTGCTTTTGCTCTTTTGCCGATGGTGTTGAGCCCTTTCGCTTCTTCTTGAAGGGTCGGCGTTTCTGGAGCTTTCTCTTGCTAAGTGACTTTTGATTTGGCTTGTTCTTGCTTTTAGTCACTTGCTTGAGTCTTGTTTTCGATTTCTTTTACATTTTCTTTATATCAATTGGTTACTATGTGTGTGTTGTCAATGCACTCATCAAGGGGGAGATTGAGGACCCAGTGTGTCCGAGGACCGGTGGATGGTCGCTTCCTGGTGTGATGAGTGATTGACAACGTGGTGTGGATTGACGTTTCCCTTGGCTTAAGTATTGCAGGTGTAGAATGCGGCTTGGTTGCATTGGTGCAGGTGAAGAACAGGCGCGAAAGGTCTTAGCCATGGCGGCCTCCGAGGAGCGGAGAGACAAGTAGGCTTGGTTCGAGGGACCCGATGGCCGGTGGATCAAGTGCGGTTCACATGCTGGCAAGAACGAGCAAGGGGACGTGGTTCCGGTGCGAGGTAGCGGCTCACAACCGAAGCTCGTACGCGGACGAGAAGCCGGCGCAAGGTGGCGGCTAACAACCGAAGTTTGCGCGCGGGGTTTGGTGATTTGGCCACAAAATCATCGGTGGACGGTTTCCCTTGGTTTGGGCCTCAAAACCAAGGACCGAGGACTCGACGAGGCGGACTTGGGCAGCTGGGCCTGGCTGGGCTGTCAGGGGCGGTTTAACCGCCCCCCAGGGCCGGTTTAACCGCCCCCCCTGGGCTGGCCCAAAACCGGCGTCGAGGAGCTTCGATCCGGAGGACACGCGGCGTGACTGCAAGGCTTGCGTCGGAGGGAAGCTAGCTTGCAGTGGAAGGTGCCCGAGCCGGAAAATATCTGAAGACCAAATGTCAAATTTGCCCCTGAGGGGTATGTATCACTTAGGGGTAGTTTAGTCTTTAGGACACCACCACTTGGACTACTAATAGGCCCCTTCAGGGCTGGTGGCTGTCATCTCTCTAGTTATCTCTTTAGGTTTTACTTTGAACTTGTTTTCCCTTCATCCCCTCCACCTAGAACTACTTCGAATCATTCCTAGTTTGTATAGGTGAATTCATGGTTATGTGATTGAGTTTGTGCTGCTCATCTTTGTGCCATGATTTGATTTCCCGAGCTCCCTTTTCTTTTTCTATTTTCGTGGGTATTTTCGGAGCTATTTTTGGGGGATTTTCGTTCTTCTTGTTCCCGAGCGTTTTCTCTCGGATTTCTTTGGGGGATTCACGTATGAGTGCCTTGTGCCTCTTTTGCTGGTGATCCTTTGCCCCCAAACGCCGAGAATCGCTCTGGATTTGAGATTTTCGGGATGAACTCGAGCTCATGGTGTTCTTCGCGAGATCTGCGATTCCGGGAGTTGTACTGAGTTAGAGGCCGAGATCTTTTGGGAAAACACTCCACTGGAGGTCTAGATCATCTGACCAAAATCTCGCCTCAAGAGCTCAAGCGGTTTGGGAGATCCACTTTTGTTTTGACTTTTACCCGAGGCTCCCAGGCCCGGGCGGTTTAACCGCCCCCCCTGGCCGGTTTAACCGCCCCCCCTGGGTGTGTTAGATCGAGCCGAGTTTCGGGTCGTTTTGGTGTTCGATTCGATTGGTTCGAGTTCCGCTGCTCGTTTCTTGTTCCTAGGGTCAGTAGCTTGACAGTGGCTACGTGATCTTGGCAAGATTGTTCTCGGAGGTTTCGGAGTTGTTTTGGGAGAATAGCCGGATTGTTTGGAAAGATTTTTTATCGGCTCCCATTCACTCCCCCCCTCTCTGGTCGCCGTTTCGGTCCTTCACCACTCAACCCTGATCAGCCTGGGGGGAGGGGGAGGGGGGGGGGGGTTAAACCGGCCTGCCCTGGTGGGAGCCTCGGGAAAAAGTCAACTCGAAAGTGGATCTCCCAAACCGCTTGAGCTCTTGAGACGAGATTTTGGTCAGATGATATATACCTCCAGTAGAGGCTATTCCCAAAAGATCTCAGTCTCTAACACACTAGAACTCCCGGAATCTCAAATCTAAGGAAGAACACCATGACCTCGAGTTCATCCCAAAAACTTCAAATCTCGAGCGATTCCCGGCGTTTGGGGGCAAAGGATCACCAGCAAAAGTGGCACAAGGCACTCATACGCGATTCCCCCAAAGAAATCCGAGAGAAAACACCCCTGGAAGTGAAGAACGAAAATCCCTCAAAAATACCTCCGAAATACCTCCGAAAATAGGAAAAAGAAAAGGAGCTCGTGGATTCAAATCATGGCACAAAGATGAACTTCACAAACTCAATCAACCAACCATTAATTCACCTATACAAACTATGAATGATTCGAAGTAGTTCTAGGTGGAGGGTATGAAAGGGAAATACTAGTCCAAAGAGAAAACCAAAGAGATAACTAGAGAGATGGCAGCCACCAACCCCTAGGGGGCCTATTAGTAGTCCAAGTGGTGGTGCTCTAAAGATTAAACTACCCCTAAGTGATACATACCCCTCAGGGGAAAATTTAACATTTTCAGCGAAGATTTTTCCGGCTGGGACACCTTCCACTAAAAGCTAGCATCCCTCCGACGCAAGCCTTGCAGTCACGCCGCATGTCCTCCGGATCGAAGCTCCTCGACGCCGATGTTGGGCCAGCCCAAGGGGAGGCGGTTAAACCGCCCCTGGCTGATGCCACAGCCCAATGGCCCATATTTGCCACGTTGAGTCCTCGGCCTTGGTTTTGAGGCCCAAACCAAGGGAAACCGTCCACCGGATGATTTTGTGGCCAAATCACCAAACCCCGCATGCAAGCTTCGGTCGTGAGCCGCTATCTTGCACCGGCTTCTCGTCCGCATACGAGCTTCGGTTGTGAGCCGCTACCTCGCACTGGAACCACGTCCCCTTGCTCGTTCTTCCAGCATGTGAACCGCACTTGATCCATCTGGCCACCGGGTCCCTCGAACCAAGCCTACTTGTCTCTCCGCTCCTCGGAGGCCACCATGGCTAAGACCTTTCGCGCCTGTTCTTCACCTGCACCAATGCAACAGGCCGCATTCTACACCTGCAACACTTGAGCCAAGGAAAACGTCAATCAACACCATGTTGTCAATCACTCATCACACCAGGAAGCGACCATCCACCGGTCTTCGGACACACCGGGTCCTCATCGTCACGATTATCGACCAACTCCTCAAGCCTAGCAATTTCCTTACGCAAAGAGGTGGGATCTGTCAATACATCATCCTCAAAGTCGGAGTCGGAGTCATCCTTGCTCTTCTTGTTGTCAGAGTCGTGCACCATGGTGCAGTAGTCGACGGTGGTGAAGGAGAGCCTGTTGAAGTTGCGCCTCATGTGCTTCTTCTCCTTGCGGTGGCCATAATCTTCATCCTTGCTGCTCGAACTCAACGTGGTGTGGCTGGAACTGGTGTTGATGTCACTCGCATCAGCCATCATCGCTCAAGATCGGTTCTTCTTGAAGCCACCATGCTTGTTCCTCATCTTCGTCTCCTTGTTCTTATGCCTGGAGTGGTACTCGTCCTTGGAGCGGTGCTTGTGCTCATCTCGCGGGTGGTGCTTGTGGTTATAGTCGTTCTTGATCTCCTCAGGGCACTCGGCGATGAAATGGCCCATCTTGCCACGCCTGTAGCATGTACTCCCCGCGCGCCTCGAAACCTTCCGGTTCTGGTACATCCACTCGAACCTCCTGGTCAGCAACGCGAGATCCTACTTGCTCAGCACCTCATACACTTCATCTGGGAGAGACACAAGAGAAGACAGGGCAAAGTGTTTCGAAGTATTAGCATGCCCATAACTAGAACCACCGACTAGAGCCTGACTATGGGGATCAGTCGGACACTTAGCCTTGGCAAGCAACCGTCTATCATTCTCAAAAGACTTCAACTTCGAGAAAAGCTCATCGACCATCAAAGTTTCATAGTTAGCTGACTCCATGATAGCCTCAACCTTCGCACCCCACACAGTCCGATCAAGGGAAAGCAAGAGCTTCAAAGCTCTGACATGATCTGTCTATGGGAGGTTGGTGATGTTGGCTTTCATGTTGTTGACTATGGAAGTGAAACGCTGAAACATCGCATCAACAGACTCGCCAGGCAACTGCTCAAAGTTTTCGTACTCTCTATGATGCACCGAGAAAAGCCTAGCCTTCACATGGCTATCACCACCATGGGCTACCTTGAGCTTTAGCCAGATCTGGCAAGCAAGGTCCTCGCCCAAAACACGATCAAACTCCTCGGGCGACAAAGCTCGAAACAAGTAGTCGACGGCCCTAGCGTTGGCCTCAAAGTTATCTCTGTCGATCTGGGCATCCAAGTTGGAGGGATTGACATAGTTTCGTTTGCGGTCACATGCCAAAGCAACTTGCCTTTGCCTTGCAAGAAAGCACCCATACGTGAAACTGTTGGCACTCCTTAGCCTAACTAAATCCGCAAGCCCACGGAGTCCGATGTAGCCTTTCACCAGGAGAGTAAAACCTGGATGTCAAATCCAAGGAACGGCATACGCAACTAGCCTAGAAATATCTTAACCGGACCCACCAGGGGAGAAAAGGGTAAAGGGTGTAGAGAGCTTAACTTAGTTAGCCACTCGTTACCCCAGACAACCTATCTTAATCTAACATGATCTGCTTCGACGGCTAGAACGGGAAGAACTCAGAACGGGGTGAGAGAGGGGTTCTTCCGGGCTCAGCACTACTGTTATGAGTACACCCGAACGTGGTGCAGTACAAAGGACGGACAAGGCTGTCACCACCTGCCGCCTACCATTGCAGTTCCATGGGGTGCAACACAACCTGAGGTAGCTAGCCAGCACAGGCACCACGCCTAAGCTTTCAGCCACTTATCTCCCCACCCACGAGTAGGGGAGGAAACCCCAAACAAGAGTCGCTGTCACTCGCGCAGACTCAGGTACCCGCAGATCATAGATAGACAAGATAAATTGCTGAAAGTAAAGAGTAAACTAGCGAGGCACTAAGGCAAGAGACCGAGGAACTTACTGAAGATATCTCTGAAGCTTTATTCCTCGGGGGCGGAACAATGTCGAGAGAAGGCCGAGATGACTCCCGAACTCCCTCTACACGCATGGCTATCACCCAAGCACTCACCCACTACTCTCTCTACTCTACTCTAAGATAATAGTGGACTACATCTTGAGCCTTGTCTTCTCTCCAATGGATGGTGTGTCTTGAGTGGGGGTGAAGGGCGCCTTTTATAGCCTCCCAAGGGTGGAATCCTGCGTAATTGTCACGCCACCATCTTGCTTAGCATCCACACAAAAGGGGAGGCGTAACTGCCACGGAAGTAGGCCGGCCGGCCTGAAGGAGGCCGTTCGGCCTGGGATGTCGTCCGTTTGGCACCATCTTTCTTGTGGATGCTCCTGATGATCTCCTGATGACAGTTGTTGTGGAATTGGCGTCGGTTGTGGCAGTTAGGGGCCGAACGGCCTAGAGGAGGCCGGCCAGCCTGGCTCTGGCCCCTCTTGGCCCTCCGTTGCACCGACTTGCTCATCAACAGTTGCATGTTGTCCCTTGAGACGGTTTTGGTTGCGTTGAGTTGAGGTTGTCCGAGAATCTAAGGTAGGTGGACCCTCCAATCCATGGCTAGGCCTTTCGGGTCCTCGGATCAAACCGACATCAAACTCACGGCTCATGATCATCTTTGGTGTGTTAGATAGCTTGTGGATCAAAACCATGGCCAGAAGAGGCAGAAGGGGGCCGGTCGGCCTAGGCTAGGCCGGTCGGCCTGGCCCTGTGCCAGTTTGGCCTCCTGTTTTTCCTGTTTGTTCCTTCGCTCACAAATTACACAAAACTTGTGGAACTCATTAGTATAAATGATATTAGCATGATTATCACTATATGAGCATGAAATCTGGAGAAATGTTGGCGGTAAAAGTCATGGATATCGACCGCCAACACGCCCCCACACCTAGACTTTGCTCGTCCCGAGCAAAGGGTTGAGTTAGATCCAGAGGATCAAGCAAAGCCTAGGGTCATGAAATCAAGAGTATGCATAAGAATTATTTCAATGCCTTCCCTCATACCTTGGATTCCAGGTGGCTAACACCTTCACTTTCACCTATGAACCTCAAAATAAATCAATGGAGAACCTGATTCCTCCTTCTCAGTACTTGGAGATTTTGTATGTTTTTTTTTCAAAATATGGAGGCATACTCTCATTCTCTCAAGCCACTCAGTCGCTCAAAGTGTTTGATCCTCACTAAGGCTTTTCAAGTAGCCTCACCTACCTCTACAAGGTTATATGTGGGGCTCAAGGTAGGGATCGATAGAAATGCTTATCTCTTCCATCTGTGTTGCGAGATCAAATAACTTGTCTCCGAGAGATCATGTCAACCATGAACTTTGGTCAAGTGCAAGTGAATGTGAATGATGGATGATGAATGTCCTTGAGTGGTATTTGATTCTAGCTTCTTCCATCTTTCCCCTTCTTCTCTCTTTTTTTTTTTTTGCTCGAGTAGGACCTCCCACTCATCTTTTTTTTTCTTCTTTTTTTCAGGGGGATGAAGAGCTGCTTGAGAACCACTTTTGATGGACTTTTATTCTATGATGGACTTTATTTGATGAAACGTGTACGTGAATGACCAAAGTGCAAGGAAGAACATGCATGTCTCAGAAGGCATGATGCTTGATCAAGCTCAAACTGTACAAGATAGCTATGTGGAGTTTCAAAACTGTGTCATGTATGATATGGCTCTGGATGGGACTTGGCAAAAGTTGAGCATGAATGAGAGTTGCCTCAAAATTTTTTTTTTCACAATGAAATTCTCCAAGACTTTGAATTAGAAAAGAACAAGCCTCTCATATCATTATATCGTAAGGGTCAATAAGTGAAAGATCAAGTGATCCTATCATAAAGTTCCCACATTGGTACTTGCAAAGAAAATAAAGCTTATGCACCTTTGATAAACATGTAGGAATTCCATCTCTTTCGAGGTGTTTCATTCAAATTTTAATTGTCAGTGAACTCATGCTCGCATTTGAATTAAAACCAAGAAAGGAAATGGAAGAAAGGTTTTCAAACCTCCGTGCATAGTTGAATCTTAGCAGATGGCTGTCATGTGGTTATTTGGGTACGGGTGAAGACTGCTCGTTGATGTGTTGCTCGTTCTGTTTTCTGCGCACTTAGTGTAGAGTTAGAGCAGGGGTGTGGTTGGCACACAAGTGTGCACCAACCACCAAAAGCATGGCAGGAACAAAGCAACATTTTATTTAAAAAGGGAAATATGGGGGTGCTGCTAGAAAAACAAACTTTGGAAAATCAAAATGAAAAGGGAAATTTCAGCACCCAAACCTATACTAAGATAATGGCACATTTTAGGTCTGGCCATGACCATGGACTATGGTTGTAACTCGGATACTCGTAGTAGTCCATAACTTCGAGTTCCGGGATGTCAGGCTCGAGGAATATTTTCAACTGAAAACATCCCTATCATTGTCCTGGAGAGGAAGCATAAAGGAAAACCTTCCTTCTCCATCCTCCAATTCAGCCATTTGATTTCATCATTTTGACTCTGGCTGATTGGGGGTCTCTGTTTCACCTTTTTGTTCTCCTAATGGGAATGATGTTCTGTGTGCACAAAGTGTCTCAGGTGATTGCCCTTCCATCCGTTCTCCATGTCAGATTGTTCATGGTATTCTGTCGTTGTTTCTGATTGACTATCTGAAGATGGTACAGATTTGCGACCCGGTGATTTACTTCCAACCCGCTATTGCACTTCTAAGGCTGGAGTGAGAGTCTCCATCTCCTTATCCACAACATGAAGTGTTTCAACTACTATGGATGTTTAGTCCATGATCACCAAGATGCTCCTCAGTCCTTTGACTCAATGAGCATCATGGGCACCACAAAGACTCTTAGCGTGTGTGTGCTCGGTTGGTCAGGTGATCAGTCTGTCGAACCTTAGCACGAGGTTTATCTAGAAGGAAAGAAAAACTTCCGTAGCTCATTCGCTATGAGAAGTGGAACCGACACTTAAGAATCTTGCGGCTCACATGTGGGTTGCAGCGGTGGAGTAAACCAATATGATATGAATCCCATCGGTTAAATCTGATAAGGTGAATGCATTCCTTCTCTCTAAGGGTGTTAATCAAAGTTTGTAAAGCTACCTTTGAGAGAGTATCATCTCATATGATTGAACTTGTATCCTTGGGAGATGATATGCCACGTATTTATTTGCTCCCTTCTTCTTTTGATTCGTGAAGCGAATTCATGAAGGAGCAAGAATCCAATGGATGAGTTGTGGCTTGTCGTCCTTCTTGGTCAGGTGATATCTTGGTGTAGCATGGTCCGTGCGCTAACACTTTGACATCGACCAAGTATGGTCTGAACTTGTCATGGGTGAATACCACTACAGACAGTTCCTTCTCCGGTGTTTGTCGAACTCTGGTCAATGCTTCTGATAATGATGCTTTCATGCATTGATCCAGCTCTGTCCTGATCGTATGGATGCTAGCGTTGCACATGATCTTGATAGGAAAAATCCAATCAGGAGGTTGTATGATGGGGGCCTTCCCAGCTGACACTTCTCCCAATTGGGACAAGGTGGAGCCTTTGGGATTCTCACGAACTCTATCCATATCCGCGAGGTGTAAACCAAAGGTTGTCCATGGACTGAGAAATCATCAAGGAATTCCTCCATGATGTTCTCGACAAGGACAGAGGATGTCCTTGATATTGGGAGGGAAGGCTGATATCATACACCTCTGTTGGTGCATTGCATAGACCAAACAATAAAGGACAGGTGGAGGTAGATGAAAATTGGCTAGTGCTTCACCACTTGAAGCGGGTGCTTACATGGGGTAAATAATACCCACATGCAGGTGTGCCTACCTCCCTCATCGCATCATTCAGCCAAAAGGCTATTTGTTTGGTTCAAGCGATACGATGGGTGTTGGGGTTGATCCCCGTCTAGTCTGTAGAGAATACCTAAAAATGGACCGATACTTCTCTAAGACTGTTGCAGCCTACCGAGCCTCATTCTCTGTCAGTTTATCACTGATGATGACTGGCGTGCTGCGATTGTCGTGAAGAGGTAAATATCTCTATTCCAAGTGGAAGAGAAACATGTCTCAATCCAAGTGGCAGCAATCACCAACTCTAGTGGAGGAGGCTGTGGTTCTCCACCATGTCGAGCTTGACTGGCCGGTTCTGCCCTTGGGATTGGGTGAGCATCTGAAAAAATATGCCCATTGATTCTTCACGAGGTCTGTCTAGCCCTTTGTGATAATGATCGTGCAAGGCTGAACTCACTGATCGTTGTTGGCGTTCCTTAGCCTAAGAGATAAATCCGCAAGCGTACGGATGCCGATGTAGCTTTCACCTAGGAGTATTCCAGGGTATCGAATCCACGAGGAACGAGAAGTGTACTAGAAACGGCCCTGGTTTATCCAGGGACAATGGGAGTGAAGAAGAACAGATAAGTTGGGTAGAGGTAATCTAATGTCTACTTGCTAACCTCCTATCAGGAATACTTGATTCCTCTAGTTGCTACGACGGCTAGAACGGGAGAACCTCAGAACGGGGTGAGAGAGGGGGTTCTTCGGGCTCAGCACTACTGTTATGAGTACACCTGAACGTGGTGGACTATGAAGGATGGACAGGGCTGTCACCACCTGCCGCCTACCACTGCAGTTTCGTGGGGTGCAACACAACTTGAGGTAGCTAGCCAGCATAGGCACCACGCCTAAGCTTTCAGCTACTGACCTCCCCTCCAGCGAGTAGGGGTGGAAACCCCAAACAAGAGTCGCTGTCACTCACGCGGACTCAGGTACCCGCAACTAGAGAAAGCATTAAAGAACTACTAATGTAAGGAGAGAAAGCAGTAAAGACAAAAGAAGAGGAACTTTACTCGAACTGAAGCTTCATTCCTCGGAGGCACAAAGTTGGAGAGGGGCCGGCACTTTGGCTCCTCTCCGGACTCTCACCTCACCACTCTCCCTATTTTCTAAGCTAGATAGGTAGCACTACACTACATTTGGACTTCTCCCTTTCACCATGGTGTGTAGAATGGGGGTGGAGGTCGCCTTTTATAGCCTTCCAAGGGCGGTATCACGTGTAGGAATGACGCCAAGGACCTGCTTAGCTTCCACGCCAAAGGGGAGGAGTAACGGCCATGGTCATAGGCTGGCCGGCCTCCTTCAGGCCATTCGGCCTGGAGATGGTGCCATTTGGCGCCGTCTTTCTCCTGGACGGTCCTGATGCTCTCCTAATGACGGTTGCAGTGGCGTTCGATCCATGCTCAGCAGTTAGAGGCTGGTCGGCCTAGGCTAGGCCGGCCGGCCTAGCTCTGGCCCCTCTCAGCCCTCCGTTGCACCGACACGCTCATGGACGGTTGCTTGTTGTCTGAAGAGGCGGTTCCAATCCAAAAGTTCGGTTTAGTCGCTGCATGTGGGCCTTCCGCTCCATGTTCTAGGCCTTTCGGTCTCAACTTCACTCATCCTTGTCAATTCCATGCTTGGGGGTGCTTTGGTGACACCCTAAGGCCATCCTTGTCAATTCCATGCTTGGGGGTGCTGTCAAATATGTGATTTGGGTCACTTTTGCACCATGTCCAAGTCTCCTTTGTCTCGGGATGAATCTTGACTTGCATGACTTCACCGATCTTGGTATTTATGCACCATGTTACCTATATTTCCTTGCAAAACATATTGGTGCACAAAACTTGTGAAACTCATTAGTTTAAATAAAATATTATATGAGCATCACTTAGTTCCTTCATTAAGTTGGAAAGGTTGATGGTCAAAAGTGGCATATAGTGGCCGTCAACAATCGTGCAAGGTCGATCAGGATGTTTTATTTGTCAACTCTGAGCTATAACTCGATCGTGATTAAGTTGACAAGATGCTCTATTGGTTGATCCAACAAGAAGATTTTGTCACCATCGAGGATATCGAAGATGTGGAAATCCAGGATCACTCTACTGCGCCCCTTAGGCACAACTTGGATAATTCCTTTGTTTTCCAACATCTGGCCGTTGATCCCTTTCAGGTGCTTACGAAAGATCATGGACAACTTCTTGTGTGTCAGTCCCCTCAATAGGTGGAGGGCATCAAAGCTAGGGTTGACTAGCTTTTGCTTCCTCTGTCATTGCTTGCTCGTAACCACAGATAGACCCTTGGTCTGCGGTCGTGACTTCCGGAATGAATTACTCAGACCTTGAGCATGCACACCTAATGTGGCAGATCCTTAAGGGTATTCTCTTGGTCTGGGGGCTTTTGTTCGCTCACGTCGTGTGGTTGGAGGTGGTGGATCTAATGAAAGAGTGAGGATTTGCTGTTGTGTTCATGGGGAAGTCGGTGGGAGGGTCAGAAAACGGATCCCGATGATGAGCACTATGTCTCAATCTACCAACGAATCATTGTATGAGCACCATACCAAACTTCTCCCAGGTTGCTCCAAGTTACTCATCACCGCTCAGCACCTCATACTCCTCATCTGGAAGAGACACAAGAGAAGACAAAGCAAAGTGTCTGGGAGTGTTAGCCTGTCCATATCCGGAGCCACCGACTAGAGCTAGACTATGAGGATCAGTCGGACTCTTAGCCTTGGCAAGCAACTGTCTGTCAACCTCAGAGGACTTCAACTTGGATAAAAGCTCATCAACCGACAAAGTTTCAAAGTTAGCCGACTCCATGATCACCTCAACCTTGGCACCCCACACGGATCTATCAAGTGCTTGCAAGTGCTTGATAGCTCTGTCATGATCCGAGTATGAGAGCTGGGTGATGTTGGCTTTCATGTTGTTGACTATGGCAGTAAAGCGCTGAAACATAGCATCAACTGACTCACCCTGCAACTGCTCAAAGTTCTCATACTCTCTGCGACACATCGAGAAAAGCCTAGCCTTCACATGGCTATCACCACCGTGGGCTACCTTGAGCTTCTGCCAGATCTGGCTAGCTAGGTCCTCGCCCAAAACTCGCTCAAACTCCTCAGTCGACAAAGCACGGAACAAGTAATCGACAGCTCTAGCGTTTGCCTCAAACTTATCTCTCACATCCTGGGCATCTAAGTTGGTGGGATTGACATAGTGTTCATCTTTGGTCACATCCCACAACAACTTTCCTTTGCCTCGCAAGAAAGCGCCCATACGCACGACCCAATTCGGATAGTTCTTCCCATCGAAGTGTGGAGGCCTGGAACCCCGATCATGGTACGCCATCTTTGGATCTTAGAATGTTTAGAGTAGCAAAGACCCGTAACTGGCTCTGATACCAATTGAAGGACCGATCAGGCGACCAGAGAGGGGGGGAGTGAATGGGAGCCGATAAAATTTTCTTTCCCGAATCTGGCTTCACCCCAAAATATCACTTACGACCTTCGCAACACTATCTTGCCAAGATCACGTAGCAACTGAGATACTACTGACCCTAGGAACAAGAAACAAGCAGCGGAAAAATAGAAAGAACCTCGATCCAAAAAACTTGGCAAATCTGTCACTGGGTGTATGTACTCGGCACTGCCGGGTTACAAACTCGGCACTGCCTAGTACATGCAAAAAGGTCCAGCCCTCGAGTGTATGTGCTCGGCACTGCCAGGTTACAAACTCGGCACTGCCTAGTACATGCAAAAAAGTCCAGCCCTCGAGTGTATGTACTCGGCACTGCCGGGTTACAAACTCGGCACTGCCTAGTACATGCAAAACAGCCCAGCCCGAAAGTCAACTCTTCAATCTCGTGAATGGATCTCCCAAACGGCTTGAGCTCTTGAGATGAAACTTTGGGGAGACGTTGTATACCTCAAGTAGAGGGTATGCCCCAAAAATCTCGGCCTCTAACACCCTAGAACTTCCGGAATCTCAAATCTCACAAAGAACAAACCCACCACAAGTTCATCCCGAAATCTTCAAATCTAGAGCAATTCCCGGTGTTTGGGGGCAAGAGATCACCAAGAAAAGAGGCACAAGGCACTCATGTGTGATTCCCCCAAAGAAATATGAGAGAAAACTCCCTAGAAATCAAAGAACGAAAATCCCCCAAAAATGGCTCCGAAAATAGCTCCGAAAATGGGAAAAAGAAAAAGAGCTCGGGGATTCAAATCATGGCACAAACTTGAATAGATTAAACTCTGTCAACCAACCATGAATTCACCTATACAAACTACAAAGGATTAAAGAAAATAGTTCTCGGTGGAGAGGATGAAAGGGAAGGGGAAATAAACAAGCCAAGTGGTGGAGTCCTAAGTACTAAACTACCCCTAAGCGATACGTACCCCTCAGGGGCAAATTTGTCATAGTCGTGAATATTCCTCCGGCTGGAACCGCATCCGCCGCAACCTTGCTTCCCTCCGACGCAAGCTCTGCGGCAACACCGCGTGTCCTCCGGTCCAGGCTCCTTGATGTGCACGGCTCCTCCCGATGTGCCGCTACCGCCACGCCAAGTCCTTGGGCTTGGTTTTGAGGCCCAAACAAGAAACCGTCCTCCTGATGATTTTGTGGCCAAATCACCAAACCTCGCGTACAAGCTTCGGTTGTTAGCCGCCACCTTGCACCGGCTTCACGTCCGCGTACGAGCTTTGGTTGTGAGCCGCTACCTCGCACCGGAACCACGTCCCTGTTGGCACTCCTTAGCCTAACTAAAATCCGCAAGCGCACGGAGTACGATGTAGCCTTTCACCAGGGGCGTAAAAACCTGGATATCGAATCCAAGGAACGGTAGACGTGACTAGCCTAGAACTTTTCTAACCGGACCCACCAGGGAGCAAAAGGTAAATGGGTAGAGAGCTTGACTTTAGTTAGCTACTCGTTACCCCAGACAAACTATCTATATCTAATCTGATCTGCTTCGACAGCTAGAACAGGAAGAACTCAGAACGGGATGAGAGAGGGGTTCTTCCGGGCTCAGCACTACTGTTATGAGTACACCCAAACGTGGTGGAATACAAAGGACGGACAGGACTGTCACCACCTGCCGCCTACCACTGTAGTTTCGTGGGGTGCAACACAACCTGAGGTGACTAGCCAGCATAGGCACCATGCTACATGTTTATCAAAGGTGCATAAGCCTTTGGAACTTTATGATAGGATCACTTGATCTTTCACTTATTGACTCTTACGATATAATGACATGAGAGGCTTGTTCTTTTCTAATTCAATGTCTTGGAGAATTTCATTTCGAAAAAAAAGAGGCAACTCTCATTCATGCTCAACTTTGCCAAGTCCCATCTAGAGCCATTTTATACAGGAGAGGCGATGAGGCGCTTCCCGATGGCCTTCTTTGGGGACAAAAGTCCCGTAGTTGGCCTTCGGGGCGTCTTCGGCAGTGAACTCCCCTGGCCCTCCTCCTTGGGGTTCAGGAGGGAGGCTCTGCCCAAAGGCGAGCCAGAGAGGCGGCGAGGGGAGGCCGGCCGGCCTGCCATAGGCCGATCGGCCTGGGTAGGGGGCCGCCGGGCCTCTAGCTGCGCGACGACGGCTTTGACGAACGCCGCCCTCTCGATGATACTGACGCTGCTGGTGTTGGAGGAGCTGGGTGTCCCTTTCAAGGACTTGGATGGGGAATGGCTGCCCTGGGAGACTGTTGACGGTCGATATCCATGACTTTTACCGCCAACATTTCTCCGAATTCATGCTCATATAGTGATAATCATGCTAATATCATTTATACTAATGAGTTCCACAAGTTTTGTGCAATTTGTGAGCGAAAGAACAAACAGGAAAAACAGGAGGCCAAACTGGCACAGGGCCAGGCCGGTCAGCCTGGGCACAAGAAAAACAGGAGGCCAAACTGGCACAGGGCCAGGCCGACCGGCCCCCTTCTGTCTCTTCTGGCCACGGTTTTGATCCACAAGGTATCTAACACACCAAGGATGATCATGAGCCGTGAGTTTGATGTCGGTTTGATCCGAGGACCCGAAAGGCCTAGCCATGGATTGGAGGGTCCACCTACCTTGGATTCTTGGATAACCTCAACTCAACGCAACCAAAACCGCATCAAGGGACAACATGCAACCGTTGATGAGTGAGTCGGTGCAACGGAGGGCTGAGAGGGGCCAGGGCCAGGTCGAACGGTCTCCCCTAGGCCGGTCGGCCCCCAACTGTCGAGCTTGAGGAGAACGCCACCACAACCGTGATCAGGACATCATCAGGAGCGTCCACGAGAAAGTTGGTGCCAAATGGTGGAAATCAAGGGCCGAACGGCCTTGTTGAGGCTGGCCGGCCTGGAAGCGTGGCTTCTACGCTTGATCTTTTGTGTGGTGGTCACTCTGACCGTTAGCGTCACTCCTAAGCAGGATTCCACCATTGGGAGGCTATAAAAGGCGCCCTTCACCCCCACTCAAGACACACCATCCATTGGAGAGAAGAGAAGGCTTAAGATGTAGTCCACTATTATCTTAGAGTAGAGTAGAGTAGAGAGAGAGTGGGTGAGTTGCACGGGTGACAGCCGAGCTTTGTAGAGAAAGTCCAGGATTTCTTCCTCGGTCTCATCTCAACATTCCCCCCCCTCCCCCGAGGAATATATTAAAGAGTCATCTTCAGTAAGTCCTCGGTCTCTTGCCTTTAGTACCTCGCTAGTTTACAACTTACTTTCAGCAAGTTATCTTATCTATTTGATCTGCGGGTACCTGAGTCTGCGTGAGTGACAGTGACTCTTGTTTGGGGTTTCCTCTATAGCCCTTCGCGTTGGGTGGAGGTCAGTGGCTGAAAGCTTAGGCGTGGTGCCTGTGCTGGCTAGCCACCTCAGGTTATGTTGCACCCCACGGAACTGCAGTGGTAGGCGGCAGGTGGTAACAGCCCTGTCTGTCCTTTGTACTCCACCACGTTCGGGTGTACTCATAATAGTAGTGCTGAGCCCGAAAAAACCCCTCTCTCACCCCGTTCTGAGTTCTTCCCGTTCTAGCCGTCGAAGCAGATCAGATTAGGTGTAGATAGTTTGTCTGGGGTAATGAGTAGCTAACTAAAGTCAAGCTCTCTACTCGCTTACCTTGTGCTCCCTGGTGGGTCCGGTTAGAAAAGTTCTAGGCTAGTCGTGTCTACCGTTCCTTGGATTTGACATCCAGGTTTTACTCCCCTGGTGAAAGGCTACATCGGACTCCGTGCGCTTGCGGATATAGTTAGGCTAAGGAGTGCCAACAAGCTTTTCTGGCGCCATTGCCGGGGAACGGTAGCAACACTAGTGTAGGATCTTTTTAGCCGTACACTTTACCCCCATAACCATCTACCACATGGAGTTTTCTCCTATTTATCCGGCGGTTCCATTTCGCGAGTATTTGAATTGCCACCATCCTTCCACCCCGTTATCTGATGGCTTCGAGATCCACCCGAATCTCGTTGCCATCGTTTGTTCACACTCCTTGCAATAGATGAGGAGAAGTTCTCTCCTAACATTCCCGGGATGAACCAAGACGGAACTCTTCCTGTTTTTCTCTGACGGGGGAAGCAAAGTTTTGGTACAATCGGAATGCAAGAGGAGTTGGAGGAGATTGGATCAAAGTGAAGGTTGAAGTTTGTCTGTTTGTCTATCCCATCCCCAAAGCTCAGAGCTCTGTTGACGATTTATCAACAAGGTGATGAGTTACTTGGAGCAACGTGGGAGAAGTTTGGTATGGTGCTCATACAACGATTCGTTGGTAGATTGAGACATAGTGCTCATCCTCAGGATTAGTTTTTTAACCCTCCCACCGACTTCCCCATGAACCAAACAGCAAATCCTCACTCTTTCATTATATCCACCACCTCCAACCACACGACGTGAGCGAACAAAAACCCCCACACCAAGAGAATTCCCTTAAGGATCTGCCACGTTAGGTGTGCACGCTCAAGGTCTGAGTAATTCATTCCAGAAGTCACAACCACAGACCAAGGGTCTATCTGTGGTTACGAGCAAGGAATGACAGAGGAAGCAGAAGCTAGTTGACCCTAGCTTTAATGCCCTCCACCTATTGAGGGGACTGACACACAAGAAGTTGTCCATGATTTTTCATAAGCACCTGAAAAGGATCAACGGCCAGATGTTGGAAAACAAAGGAATTATCCAAGTTGTGCCTGAGGGGTGCAGCAGAGTCATCCTTGATTTCCACATCTTCGATATCCTCAAAGGTGACAAAATCTTCTTGTTGGATCAGCCAATAGAGCATCTTGTCAACTTAATCACGATCGAGCTATAGCTCAGAGTTGACAAAGAAAACATCCTGATCGACCTTGCATGATCAGTGAGTTCAGCCTTGCACGATCATTATCGCAAAGGGCTAGATAGACCCCGTGAAGAACCAATGAGCATATTTTTCAGATGCTCACCCAATCCTAGGGGCAGAACCGGGCAGTCAAGCTCGACATGGTGGAGAACCGCAGCCTCCTCTATTAGAGTTGCTGATTGCTGCCACTTGGATTGAGACATGTCTCTCTTCCACTTGGAATAGAGATTTTTACCTCTTCACGACAATCGTAGCACGCTAGTCATCATCAGTGATAAACTGACAGAGAATGAGGCTCGGCAGGCTACAACAGTCTTAGAGAAGTACCGGTCCATTTTCAGGTATTCTCTACAGACTGACGGGGATCAACCCCAACACCCATCGTATCGCTTGAACCAGACAAACAGCCTTCTGGCTGACTGATGCGATGAGGGAGGTAGGCACACCAGCATGTGGGTATTATTTACCCCATGTAAGCACCCACTTCAAGTGGTGAAGCACTAGCCAATTTTCATCTACCTCCACCTATCTTTATTTGTCTGGTCTATGCAATGCACCAACAGAGGTGTATGATATCAGCCTTCTCTCCCATTATCAAGGACATCTTTTGTCCTTGTCGAGAACATCATGGAGGAATTCCTTGATGATTTCCCAGTCCATGGACAACCATTGGTTTATGCCTCGCGGATATGGATAGAGTTCGTGAGAATCCCAAAGGCTCCACCTTGTCCCAAATTGGGAGAAGAGTCAGCTGAGAAGGCCCCCATCATACAACCTCCTGATTGGATTCTTCCTATCAAGATCATGTGCAACGCTAGTAACCATACAATCAGGACAGAGCTGGATCAATGCAGGAAATCATCATTATCAAAAGCATTGACCAGAGTTCGACAAACAACGGAGAAGGAACTGTCTGTAGTGGTATTCACCCATGACAAGTTCAGACCCTACTTGGTCGATGTCAAAGTGTTAGCACACGGACCATGCTACACCAAGATATCACCTGACCAAGAAGGACGACAAGCCATAACTCATCCGTTGGATTCTTGCTCCTTCATGAATTCGCTTCACGAATCAAAAGAAGAACAGAGCAAATAAATACGTGGCATATCATCCCAAGGATACAAGTTCAATCATATGAGATGATACTCTCTCAAGGGTAGCTTTACATTAACACCCTTAGAGAGAAGGAATGCATTCACCTTATCAGATTTAACCAATGGGATTCATATCATACTGGTTTACTCCACCGCTGCAACCCACATGTGAGACCCGCAAGATTCTTAAGTTTCGGTTCCACTTCTCACAGAGAATGAGCTACGGAAGTTTTTGTTTCCTTCCGTATAAACCTCGTGCTAAGGTTTGACAGACTGATCACCTGATCAACCAAGCACACACACGCTAAGAGTCTTTGTGGTGCCCATGATGCTCATTGAGTCAAAGGACTGACGAGCATCTTGGTGATCATGGACTAAACGTCCATAGTAGTTGAAGCACTTCATGTTGTGGATAAGGAGATGGAGACTCTCACTCCAGCCTTAGAAGTGTAATAGCGGGTTGGAAGTAAATCACCGGGTCACAAATCCGTACCATCTTCAGATAGTCAATCAGAAACATCGACAGAATATCTTGAACAATCTGACATGGAGAAGGGATGGAAGGGCAATCACCCGAGACACTTTGTGCACACAGAACATCATTCCCATTAGGAGAACAAAAAGGTGAAACAGAGACCCCCAATCGGCCAGAGTCAAAATGATGAAATCAAATGGCTGAATTGGAGGATGGAGAAGGAAGGTTTTCCTTTATGCTTCCTCTCCAGGACAATGACAGGGATGTTTTCAGTTGAAAATATTCCACGAGCCTGACATCTCGGAACTCGAAGTTATGGACTACTACGAGTATCCGAGTTACAACCATAGTCCATGGTCATGACGAGACCTAAAATGTGCCATTATCTTAGTATAGGTTTGGGTGCTGAAATTTCCCTTTTCATTTTGATTTTCCAAAGTTTGTTTTTCTAGCAGCACCCCCACATTTCCCTTTTGAATAAAATGTTGCTTTGTTCCTGCCATGCTTTTGGTGGTTGGTGCACACTTGTGTGCCAACCACACCCCTGCTCTAACTCTACACTAAGTGCGCAGAAAACAGGACGAGCAACACATCAACGAGCAGTCTTCACCCGTGCCCAAATAACCACATGGCAGCCATCTGCTGAGATTCAACTACGCACGGAGGTTTGAAACCCTTTTCCCATTTCCTTTCTTGGTTTTAATTCAAATGCGAGCATGAGTTCACGACAATTAAAATTTGAATGAAACACCTAGAAAGAGATGGAAATCCTACATGTTTATCAAAGGTGCATAAGCTTTATTTCCTTTGCAAGTACCGATGTGCCTTTGGAACTTTATGATAGGATCACTTGATCTTTCACTTATTGACTCTTACGATATAATGACATGAGAGGCTTGTTCTTTTCTAATTCAATGTCTTGGAGAATTTCATTTCGAATAAAAAAGAGGCAACTCTCATTCATGCTCAACTTTGCCAAGTCCCATCTAGAGCCATTTTATACATGACACAGTTTTGAAACTCCACATAGCTATCTTGTACATTTTGAGCTTGATCAAGCATCATGCCTTCTGAGACATGCATGTTCTTCCTTGCACTTTGGTCATTCACGTACACGTTTCATCAAATAAAGTCCATCATAGAATAAAAGTCCATCAAAAGTGGTTCTCAAGCAGCTTTTCATCCCCCTGAAAAAAAAGAAGAAGAAAAAAAAAGATGAGTGGGAGGTCCTACTCGAGCAAAAAAAAAATGGAGAAGGGGAAAGATGGAAGAAGCTAGAATCAAATACCACTCAAGGACATTCATCATCCATCATCCACATTCACTTGCACTTGACCAAAGTACATGGTTGACATGATCTCTCGGAGACAAGTTATTTGATCTCGCAACATAGATGGAAGAGATAAGCATTTCTATCGACCCCTACCTTGAGCCCCACATATAATCTTGTAGAGGTAGGTGAGGCTACTTGAAAAGCCTTAGTGAGGATCAAACACTTTGAGCGACTGAGTGGCTTGAGAGAATGAGAGTATGCCTCCATATTTTGAAAAAAAAAATCTCCAAGTACTGAGAAGGAAGAATCAGGCTCTCCATTGATTTATTCTGAGGTTCAATAGGTGAAAGTGAAGGTGTTAGCCACCTGGAATCCAAGGTATGAGGGAAAGCTTTGAAATAATTCTTATGCATACTCTTGATTTCATCACCCTAGGCTTTGCTTGATCCTCTGGATCTAACTCAATCCTTTGCTCGGGACGAGCAAAGTCTATGTGTGGGGGCATGTTGACGGTCGATATCCATGACTTTTACCGCCAACATTTCTCCGGATTTCATGCTCATATAGTGATAATCATGCTAATATCATTTATACTAATGAGTTCCACAAGTTTTGTGCAATTTGTGAGCGAAGGAACAAACAGGAAAAACAGGAGGCCAAACTGGCACAGGGCCAGGCTGGCCGGCCTAGGCCAGGCCGACCGGCCCCCTTCTGCCTCTTCTGGCCACGGTTTTAATCCACAAGCTATCTAACACACCAAAGATGATCATGAGCCATGAGTTTGATGTCGGTTTGATCTGAGGACCCGAAAGGCCTAGCCATGGATTGGAGGGTCCACCTACCTTGGATTCTTGGACAACCTCAACTCAACGCAACCAAAACCGCCTCAAGGGACAACATGCAACTGTTGATGAGCGAGTCGGTGCAACGGAGGGCTGAGAGGGGCCAGGGCCAGGCCGAACGGCTTCCCCTAGGCCGGCCGGCCCCCAACTGTCGAGCTTGAGGTGAACGCCACCACAACCGTGATCAGGACATCATCAGGAGCGTCCACGAGAAAGTGGGTGCCAAATGGTGGAAATCAAGGGCCGAACGGCCTTGTTGAGGCCGGCCGGCCTGGAAGCGTGGCTTCTATGCTTGATCTTTTGCGTGGCGGTTACTCTGACCGTTAGCGTGACTCCTAAGCAGGATTCCACCCTTGGGAAGCTATAAAAGGCGCCCTTCACCCCCACTCAAGACACACCATCCATTGGAGAGAAGAGAAGGCTCAAGATGTAGTCCACTATTATCTTAGAGTAGAGTAGAGTAGAGAGAGAGTGGGTGAGTTGCTCGGGTGACAGCCGAGCTTTGTAGAGAAAGTCCGGGATTTCTTCCTCGGTCTCATCTCAACATTTCCACCCCCAAGGAATATATTCAAGAGTCATCTTCAGTAAGTCCTCGGTCTCTTGCCTTTAGTACCTCGCTAGTTTACAACTTACTTTCAGCAAGTTATCTTATCTATTTGATCTGCGGGTACCTGAGTCTGCGCGAGTGACAGCGACTCTTTTTTGGGTTTTCCTCTATAGCCCTTCGTGTTGGGTGGAGGTCAGTGGCTGAAAGCTTAGGCGTGGTGCCTGTGCTGGCCAACCACTTCAGGTTGTGTTGCACCCCACAGAACTGCAGTGGTAGGCGGCAGGTGGTGACAGCCCTGTCCATCCTTTGTACTCCACCACGTTCGGGTGTACTCATAACAGTAGTGCTGAGCCCGGAAGAACCCCTCTCTCACCCTGTTCTAAGTTCTTCCCGTTCTAGCCGTTGAAGCAGATCAGATTAGGTGTAGATAGTTTGTCTGGGGTAACGAGTAGCTAACTAAAGTCAAGCTCTCTACTCACTTACCTTGTGCTCCCTGGTGGGTCCGGTTAGAAAAGTTCTAGGCTAGTCGCGTCTACCGGTCCTTGGATTTGACATCCATGTTTTACTCCCCTGGTGAAAGGCTACATCGGACTCCGTGCGCTTGCGGATTTAGTTAGGCTAAGGAGTGCCAACAGAGACCGAGTTGGAATCTTGGTGGCTAGATTGGGAGGCCATGGCTTGGATTTCTCAAAGGGGGGAGAGTTTCTAGAGAAGGGAGGCTCGAGAGTTCTGAGGGAGTAGAAGAGAGGGGGCCTTTCGATTTAAAACGACGCTCCTCTTTTCAAAATCCCACAAATTCTCGGAAAGGATAGCAGGGAGACTGTTTCAAACAAGGAGCGTCCCGAGACCTGGGTGAGGCCGATCGGCCTGGGTGAGGCCGATCGGCCTGGGTTAGGCCAGCCGGCCTGGCTCTGTCTCGGGGGCCTCTGAAATTTTTCATGTATGCTCCCTTTGCTCTTCTTCCAGAAATTCTTTAGGTTTTGGCTAGAAAAAGTTTAAGGAAAGAAAACTGAAATAGAAAAGGGAAATCTATCCTAGATAAGGGCCATTTTTAGGTCCCGCCTGGACCTGGACTAGGTAACTCGGTTAGCTCGTAGACGTCCATCTCTTTGAGCTCTGGCATTTCGGATTCGAGAAATATTTTCAATCTTTGGCCATTGGCCTTGAAAGTATTTCCGTCACTATCCTGGAGGGTTATCGCGCCATGATCGGCGGCATCTAAGACTTTAAAAGGACCTTCCCACTTACTTCTAAGCTTACCATGACCAAACAAGAGAATACGGGAGTTAAAGAGCAATACCTGATCTCCCGCTTTGAAATGCTTAATCTTGATGCGCTTGTCATGCCATCTCTTTGTTCTTTCTTTATAAAGCTTGGCGTTGTGGTAGGCCTTCTCCCTCCATTCATCCAGTTCAGCCAATTGCATTCTTCTTTTTAGTCCGGCTGTCTGGAGATCCATATTCCACCTCTTGATCGCCCAATGGGACTTGAATTCTAGCTCAACCGGTAAGTGGCACGTCTTGCCATATACCAGTTGGTAGGGAGTCATCCCTATCGGCATCTTGAATGCTGTTCTATATGCCCATAGTGCCTCCGGTAGCTTTTGCTTCCACCATGTTCCCATTGCATTGACCGTCTTTTGCAGAATGTTCTTGATTTGCTTGTTTGATGTTTCTGCTTGCCCGCTGGTCTGGGGGTGATAAGGTGTAGCCACTCGATGGTTCACTCCTAAGTCGCTTAGGCACTTCTGGAACATCTTGTCGATGAAGTATGATCCTCCATCACTGATAACGACTCGGGGTACTCCAAAATGGGGAAAGATGATCTCTTCGAACATCTTTCTTGAATTCTTCGAGTCGGCTGCCGTGCAAGGAAGTGCCTCCATCCATTTGGAAACATAGTCGACTGCCACCAGGATATACTCGCACTGCTCGGATGCAGGGAAAGGGCCCATAAAGTCTATTCCCCACACGTCGAAAATCTCCAACTGGAGATTATTTTGCAGTGGCATAGCATCACGGGCGTTGATATTCCCGTGTTTCTGACACCTGGCACATCTCCGTACGAATTCCTTAGCGTCTCCATACATGGTCAGCCAAAAGAATCCACTTTGCCAGACCTTTGCATGGGTTCGGAAAATTCCGTAGTGTCCTCCGTACGGTGATGAATGGCAGCGGTCAAGGATCTTGTGTGTTTCCTCATGAGGGATGCATCGTCAGAGTAATCCGTCAGCAAAAACCTTGAACAGATAGGGGTCATCCCATAGGTGAAATCTGCTGAGGTAGATTAGCTTTTTCTTTTCTTCTCCTGGAGGCACATACCCAGTCACCATGAAGTTCACCAAATTTTCATACCATGGACTAGATGTGGTGACCTTGAGGAGAGTATCATCTCTGAGATAATCATTGATCGGAAGATCCGACCCCTGAACTTGCATTCTTGAGAGATGATCTGCCACACAATTATCTGTCCCCTTCTTGTCTCGTATTTCTAAATCAAACTCTTGAAGGAGCAGAATGCAACGGATGAGTCGTGGCTTAGCATCTTTCTTGGTCAAGAGGTACTTCAGTGCAGCATGGTCTGTGTATACTATCACTTTGGCACCAACCAAGTAAGATCTGAACTTGTCCATGGCAAACACCACTGCCAGGAGTTCCTTCTCCGTTGTTGCGTAGTTCAACTGAGCTCCAGTCAATGTCTTGCTTGCATAAGATATAGCGTAATGCTGTTTATCCTTGCATTGACCAAGCACTGCCCCAACTGCATAGTTGCTAGCGTCGCACATGATCTCGAATGGAAGATTCCAATCGGGCGGTTGTATGGTGGGAGCTGAGATTAGTGCCTTCTTGATGGTGTAGAAGGCGAGAAGGCAATCATCGTCGAAGTTGAAGGGTACTTCTTTAGCCAAAAGGCTTGTAAGAGGTCTGGCTACCCGAGAGAAATCTTTGATGAATCTTCGGTAAAAGCCAGCATGGCCCAGAAAACTTCGCACACCCTTGACATTCGTCGGGGGTGGTAGTTGCTCAATAACTTCTATTTTTGCCTTGTCAACTTCTATTCCTCTTTCTGACACCTTGTGTCCTAGCACAATTCCTTCTCTGACCATGAAGTGACACTTCGCCCAATTTAGGATGAGGTGATGCTCTTCGCACCTCTCGAGGACCCTTTCCAAGTGATCGAGACAGTTGTCGAAGGTTTTACCATAGACGGTAAAGTCGTCCATGAATACTTCCATGATCTTTTCGATCAAGTCAGAGAATATCGCCATCATACACCGCTGAAATGAAGCAGGTGCGTTGCATAGGCCAAAAGACATTCACTGATAGGCGAATGTTCCGTAGGGGTAGGTGAAGGTAGTCTTGCTCTGGTCATCAGGATGAATAGGAATTTGATGATAACCAGAGTATCCATCAAGGAAGCAGAAAAATGAGTGGTTTGCCAACTGCTCAAGCATCTCGTCGATGAAGGGGAGAGGAAAATGATCTTTACAGGTAGCTTTGTTAAGCTTTCTGTAATCAATGCACATCCTCCATCAAGTAATGGTCCTCTGAGGAATAAGCTCATTCTTCTCGTTCTGGATAACTGTCATTCCACCCTTCTTCGGCACGACTTGAACTGGGCTGACCCATTTACTGTCTTGCACGGGGTAGATTATACCTGCGTGCAGAAGCTTCAAAACTTCTTTCTTGACTACCTCCCTCATCGCATCATTCAGCCGTCTTTGATGTTCTCTAGACGGCATATGGTCCGGCTCCATAGGTATGCGATGGGTGCATAAACTGGGGTTGATCCCCTTCAAGTCCTGTAGAGAATACCCGAAGACAGACCGGTGTTTTGCTAGGACTGTGATAAGCTGCCGAGTCTCATTCTCTGTCAGTTTGTCACTGATGACGACTGGCGAGCGTCGGTCATTGTGGAGGAGAGTGTATCTGAGTCCAGGAGGCAGCGGCTTCAACTCAGGAGGGGGGTGTTGTGGCTTTTCTTGCTCGTTGAGTTTCATAAAGCCGTCCGTTTCTGCCTCTCGGATGAAATGGTTAGCATCTTCAGCCTGTGATGACTGAGCTTGCTCTTCTTGAGCTGAGCTAACTGCTTCTTCCACTGGGTCTGTCTCGGATCGGGCCTCTGCGTTGGTGTTCACTGATCGCACAAGGCTGACCGGGGTGATCTCTTTACCAACCTTGAATTGTATCGTTGCTCGATCGTGGTTCGGGTTGGCAAGGTGCTCTATTGGCTGTCCAATCAGGAAGAAGTTGTCACCTCTAGGGACATCGAAAATGTGGAAGTCTAGGAAAATCCTATTGCGTCCCATGTGAACGGGCACAACTCGGATGATTCCTTTGCACTCCATCATTTGGCCGTCGATCCACTTGAGGTACTTACGGGAGAAGGACCGGGGTTCGTCTGGTTGCACTCGTGCTGCGAATGCACTTGATATAATATTACTCCTGACCTTCGGATTGTAGGCAACTTCCTGAGTGTTAGTTCCCTCAATAGCGCAATAGAGTACACTAAAGTCGCGGGTGGTTCGGATGATATCTTCGCAACTTTCAATTTCCTCCGTCCATTCCTTGCTCATGATCGCAGATAAACCCTCGATCTGTGGTACGGCTTCTGGAATGAACGCCTTAGACCTTGAACTTGCGCACACTAGTTCCATGGGCATACGTGATGTATTGCCGATCTCCAAGTATTCTTCTTCTGTAAAGAGCTCGGGAATGAAGTGCGGCAGATCGTCAAGAATAGTTTCTTGGTCTGAGGACTTGTGGTGTTCGAGCACTTCCTCTATGATCAGAGGAGGCGGATCGAATGTGAGGGTGAGGAGTGGCTGTTTGTCTGTGGGAGTTGTTGGTGGTGTTAGTGGTGTTGGTGGGTCATCGAAAACGCCAGTGTACTCGGTAGAGTTGAGAACTTTTTCCAAGATCTCTCGTACCTCATCCACTGTCTTGTATAGCACTGACCCTGCGGAAGTGATGTTCAAGAGCTGTGCACTTTCCGGCTTCAATCCACCAACAAAATGCTGCATAAGCATTTCCTCTGGAATGTTATGCGGTGGCCCTGAGTTGGCTAATTTTATGAACCACTCCTACGTGGCTCCAAGTGACTCATCGCCTTGCTGATATGTCATCAGCTCAACTCTGAGCTTCAAGATCTTGGAGACAGGGTAAAAGAACAGACAGAACTCGTCCTTCAATTTGATCCAATCTCCGCTAAATCCCCTTACAGTCGGGTCGTACCAAGATTTTCATTTCCCATCAGAGAAAATGGGAAAGTTTCCATCGTATGGTGTCTTGGTTGACGCCGGGTATAATAAGAAGACAGCAATTCTCTTCGAAAACCTGCAAGTGAGCATAGGGACTTTCGTCCTTCGTTCCACTGAAAGACTGTGCACAAACCATGGCAACGAGACTGGGACGGATCTCGAAGCCATGAGGTGGTATGGGGTGGCAAGATGAAGGCGGTTCCAAATACTCGCTAGATGGAACCGTCGCGTAACTAGGAGAAAACTCCATGTGGTAGATGGTTATGGGGGTAAAGGTGTACGGCTAAAAAGATCCTACACTAGTGTTGCTACCGTTCCCCGGCAACGGCGCCAGAAAAGCTTGTTGGCACTCCTTAGCCTAACTAAAATCCGCAAGCGTACGGAGTACGATGTAGCCTTTCACTAGGGGAGTAAGAACCTGGATATCGAATCCAAGGAACGGTAGACGCGACTAGCCTAGAACTTTTCTAACCGGACCCGCCAGGGAGCAAAAGGTAAACGGGTAGAGAGCTTGACTTTAGTTAGCTACTCGTTACCCCAGACAAACTATCTATATCTAATCTGATCTGCTTCGACGGCTAGAACGGGAAGAACTCAGAACGGGATGAGAGAGGGGTTCTTCCGGGCTCAGCACTACTGTTATGAGTACACCCAAACGTGGTGGAATACAAAGGACGGACAGGACTGTCACCACCTGCCGCCTACCACTGTAGTTTCGTGGGGTGCAACACAACCTGAGGTGACTAGCCAGCATAGGCACCATGCCTAAGCTTTCAGTCACTGACCTCCACCCAACGCGAAGGGCTATGAGGAAACCCCAAACAAGAGTCGCTATTACTCGCGCAGACTCAGGTACCCGCAGATCAAATAAATACGATAACTTGCTGAAAGTAAGTTGTAAACTAGCGAGGTACTAAAGGCAAGAGACCGCGGACTTACTGAAGATAACTCTTGAATATATTCCTCGGGGCGGAAATGTTGAGACGAGACCGAGGAAGAAATCCTGGACTCTCTCTACAAAGCTCGGCTGTCACCCGAGCAACTCACCCACTCTCTCCCTACTCTAACTCAAAAGATGAGAGCAAAATCACTAAGCTACTCTTCTCTCCTTTGGATGGTGTCTCTTCTCAAGGTAGAAGGGGGTCCCTTTTATAGTCTTCAAGGGCGGTTGCCGGCGTCAAGCTCAAGCTAAGCTCTTGCTTAACTGTCACGCGAAGGGGGACACGTGGCGGCCTCTGGGGCAGGCCGGCCGGCCTAGGCCAGGCCGATCGGCCTGGTCTGGCTGCCCCGTGGCACCGCCTTCTTCAAGGACGCTCTGGATTGATCCCTGAGGTCGGTAACAGTTGCTTCGGATCAAAGCTGTCCGAGAATCCAATGTTGGTGGGTCCTTCAATCCATGCAAGTGTAGCTTAGGCCTTTCGGGTCCTTGGATCGAACCGACGTTGATCGCACGTCTCAGGATCATTAGTGTTGTGTTTGTGATCTCCTGGATCAGTGACGTGGCAAGAGGCCACAGAAGGGGGCCGGTTGGCCTATGCTAGGCCGGCCGGCCTGGCTTTGTGCCCAATGTGGCTCATCTTTTGCGTGCTTGCTCCTGCACTCACAAATTATACAAAACTTGTGGAACTCATTAGAATTAACCAATTTTACTTTGTTGTGAGCAAGATGAGCCTGAAATGTGATGGAATATTGGTGGTGAAATCGTATGTAACGAACACCAATAGTCCCCTCGCTCGTTCTTGCCACCATGTGAACCGCACTTGATCCATCTGGCCATCGGGTCCCTCGAACCAAGCCTACTTGTCTCTCCGCTCCTCGGAGGCCGCCATGGCAAAGACCTTTCGTGCCTGTTCTTTACCTGCACCAATGCAATCAAGCCGCATTCTACACCTGCAATACTTGAGCCAAGGGAAACGTCAGTCCACACCACGTTATCAATCACTCATCACACCAGGAAGCAACCATCCACCGGTCCTCGGACACACCGGGTCCTCAATCTCCCCCTTGATGAGTGCATTGACAACACACACATAGTCACAATACATATCAAAAGAAAATAGAAAAGAAATCGAAAAACAACACTCAAGCAAGTGACTAAAAGCTAGAACAAGCCGAAACAAAGTCACTCACAAGAGAAAGCTCTAGAAAACGCCGACCCTTCAATAAGAAGCAAAAAGGGCTCAACACCATCGGCAAAAGAGCAAATCACAAAGCACAACCCACAAATCTCCAAAAATCACTTTTTAGGAAACACAAAGCACTCCCCCTGCATTGATGCAAACTCCCCCTGAACAAGTGACCCGAAAACCTTTCAAAAACGTCCAGTAATGTTTTCCTTTCCAGAAACTCCAGAAACTCTCCCCCTTGTTGGCAATGTACACATCAAGGTGAAAATGCAAAAATGCAACTACAAGCTTCTCAAATATACAATGAGCAATACAAAGTGCTACAAGTTAGAGAAGAGGCAAACTAGATAGTTTATCATATCACATGGGCATTGCCATCAAGAAGGTAAAGACATATAGCCAATTGACAAAGCCATGATCAAGTTATTCAAATATATCAAAAATGTCACCACATGAGCAAAGTCCTAAACATGGATCATTTAAGCACAAATAAACTTCATCTCACCAAGATTATGTAAGGACAAGCATTCTTGACAAAAGATCATTACAAACGCCCAAATTCTATCTCATGTCATGTCATAGCACGGAGCCATGTGTTCACTTCTCAAGGCAGACTTCTCTGACAAACAACATGCAACCGCTTAGCACCCATGTGTGCAAGTGTGTGTAGCAGTGAAAGCATAGAGACATGAGCATCAATTTCTTCAAATGTATCTTTTTCTCATTTTTCTTCTTTCATGCATAGACATCTCATTTTTCAAGTTTTCAAATTAAGCATGGTACATGAAATGTCTTTGCGACAAAAAGAAGCTTATGCTCCTCCACAAGATAAAGCATGGGCTAAACATTCACAATGACAAAGGTCTTTGACCCAATTGAAAAGAATATCACATCCTAGCATGATCTTAAGCAAGATATAGCCATTTCGGCTCAAACAAGACATGCAGAGGCATTACTCATGGGTAAGAAGAGTTTAAGTTCAGTTTGTCATTTTACTTCAAAAGATTGACTATCTCAAAAGAATATATATCAAAACCATCAAGAGCATAGCCATCCATACAATCAATCCCTAGCCAGCCTGCCTAAAATCTAAAATGTAGCAAGTTGTAGCAAACACTGCATATAGGAGAAGCTCATCCTAAGATATGATGCAAATGCAGCATGATGCAAAGATGAAAACTATACATCAAGATACAAAATGGAAAAAGTGTACATCAAGATACAAAGATGGTACAATAGTATACATATGCTGCAAGAGAAGCCTCCAAAACTCAGCTCAGAAAAACGCACACACACCAAGTTCTCCTCGCAAGCGGGTGAAGGTATCTTGGTCAAGTGGTTTGGTGAAAATGTCTGCAAGCTGGTTTTGGGTAGAAACATGGGCAAGCTCAATATCTCCTTTCTCCACATGATCTCTCAGGAAATGGTACCTCACTTCTATGTGTTTGGTTTTGGAGTGGAGCACGGGATTTTTGGCTACGCTTATGGCACTGGTGCTGTCACAAAGAAGTGGAACATGAGACATGTCTAAGCCAAAATCTCTCAAAGTGTAGGTGATCCAAAGCAACTGGGAACAACAGCTAGCAGCAGCAACATACTCGGCTTCTGTGGTGGATTGGGCTACACTGGATTGCTTGCGAGAAGACCAAGACACAAGAGACGAACCCAAAAACTGACACTGACCAGAAGTAGACTTGCGATCAACACGACACCCAGCAAAATTAGCATCAGAAAAACCATGGAGTGCAAGTGAGGAATCAGCAGAATACCGAAGACCCAGCTCAGGAGTGTATTTGAGATACCTGAAAATCCACTTGACGGCCTGATGATGTGAAGTCCTCGGTGAAGCTTGAAAACGAGCGCACAGACACACGCTGAACTGTATGTCCGGCCTCGTCGCCGTCAACTAGAGGAGGGAGCCGATCATGCTCCGGTACTCCTTCTGGTCCACTGGTTCTCCGTCCTCATCCACATCCAAAGCTGTAGTCATACTCATCGGTGTAGTCATCGGCTTGGAGTCGCTCATGTCAAACTTCTTGAGAATGTCCTTGGTGTACTTGCTTTGGTGCACGAACGTCCCATCCTTGGTTTGCTTGATCTGTAGCCCGAGAAAGAACTGCAACTCTCTCATCATCGACATCTCAAATTTCCTGCTCATATCATCTGCAAACTTGGCAGCAAGACTGTGAGAAGAGCCGCCAAAAATGATATCATCCACGTAAATCTGAACGATTAAAAGATCATTGCCATTTCTCAACAAGAAGAGCGTCTTATCAACCTTTCCCATCTCAAACCCCTTGCTAAGCAAGAACCCCCTCAACCTGCCATACAACGCTCTGGGTGCTTGCTTTAGGCCATATAAGGCTCGGTGGAGTTTGTACACTCGGTGTGGGTATCTCTCACTCTCAAAACCCGGGGGTTGCCTTACATACACTTCTTCCTCGATCACCCCATTCAGAAAGGCACTCTTCACGTCCATTTGGTACAATTTGAAGCCTTTAGCAATAGAGAATGCTAGAAGAATTCGAATTGCCTCCAAACGGGCAACAGGAGCAAAGGTCTCCTCATAGTCTATCCCCTCCTGCTGCGAAAACCCCTGGGCAACCAACCTCGCTTTGTTTCTCACAATCTCTCCACCCTCATCCCTCTTGTTTTTAAACACCCACTTGGTTCCTATAGGATGGCAATTTGGAGGTGGTTCAACTAACTCCCACACCCGGTTTCTCTCAAAGTTTTCAAGCTCTTCATGCATGGCATTGACCCAATCAGAATCAGATAAAGCATGTCCAATATTTTTGGGCTCGAAAGACGCAACAAAAGCAAAACGAGGGAAATGAGATATGTTCTGTGACCTCGACTGTGTAGTGCGTTCATCCAAGTTCCCGATGATCTTTGAAGGTGGATGATCCCTCTGTACCAGCCGGGGAGCTTCTCGCCTCGAGATTGCCTCCCCCTCAACATCAGCTTCCACTTGAACTCGATCATGTGCGCGACTCGACGAAGGTGTAGCAGTGGGGCCGTCGTCGAATGTCGTGGTAGTAGTGGAAGTAGAAGGTACACGATCTTCACACGGTGCATGATTCTCCTCATCATCTTCCTCATCAAGCTGTTCTTCCTCAAAGATGGACTGTCCCAACTCATCATCACCTGCACACTCAAAGACAGAAGAGCTACATGGAATGATCTCGTCGAAAGTGACTTCGCAAGTCTCCATGATTTGGTTAGTTTCAAGATTGAGCACAGGATATGCTCGAGAGTGAAATACTTGCAGCCAAAAACCCAAAAGTGACTCACACGTGGGGAACGGCCATGGAAAAGCTCATAGCATGTTTTCTTCTTGAAAACACGAAGGAAAATCCACATCGAAACATGACAAGCTGTATTCACCGCCTCTGCCCAATACTTCCTATGAGTCCTATGCTCATCTAGCATCGTCCTAGCCATCTCACAAAGCATCCGATTCTTTCGCTCAACAACTCCATTTTGGCAAGCAACATATGGCGAAGAATATTGATGTTCGAGACCAAGATCACGACAGAAGGTATCAAAACGAGTGTTCTTAAATTCCGTACCATTGTCACTACGTATAGCTCTCATGTCACCACCATTACTCTCATTTTTCAACCTCAAAATCAGATCTCGAACAAAATCAAATGTCTCATCCTTCGACGCCAAAAAGAACACCCAAGCATACCGAGAAAAATCATCCACAACCACAAGAACATACCACTTCCCACCAACTGAGCGAACGCGAGCGGGACCAACCAAGTCCATATGCAAAAGCTCCCCTAGACGCTCAGTCATCACATCTGTCAAGGGTGGATGAGAAGCAGCAACCATCTTACCATGCCTACAATGTGCACAAACCAAATCTTTCTCGAACGTGAGCTTGGGCAATCCTCGGATAAGGTCAAGAGCACTCAAGTGTGTGAGTAAATCAAAGCTCACATGACCCAATCTCCTATGCCACTTCCAAAGCTCAGAAGAAGTACCAGCGATCAAACACCGAGAAGGACCAAAAGATCTAGCAAAATTAGCACGAAAAATCTGTCCCTCGGGAATGATCATACACACAAGATCACCTCGAGAATCAAGAATCCGAGAATCACCACTCTTAAATCGAACCTCATAACCCTCATCAAGAAGCTGAGAAATTGAAAGCAAATTAAAACCAAGATTCTTGACAAGAGCAACCCACGTCAACATAAAACCATCGCTCACCTGAATAGCTCCCTCAGAAAGCACTCTACCTCTACCCTTATCCCCGAAAGTGATGTACTGCCTGGACACCACCGGGGTGAGACTGGAGAACCACTTCCTATTACCTGTCATATGTCTCGAACAGCTGGAATCCATCAACCAAAAGTTCTCCTAAGCCTCCCACCTGCACAATCAAAAGCGAGAACGAGAATGAGCGAATGACTCGACACTGGGGTTAGCACAAAAAGAGTCAAACCAGTGTCGGGCCATCTGCTCAAAAGAGGGGTTAGCAAAATCAGCTCTACCACATGAAACCCTCTCGTCTCTCACCATCGGACCTCTAGCACCACGCGGGGGAAATCGTGGCCTAGACTCTCTCCTAGCCTCAAAGCTACGGTCAAACCTCTCAGAACCAAACTGACCACGCGCAGGAGGCTGCCTAGCAAAACCACTATGAGCTGGAACACCACGACTACCCAACGAAGGAACTGTACGCACAAAAGCCTCTCCTCTAGGCAAGGGTGAACGAGACACAGGCACACTACAGGAAGAGTGGTACCTGTCCCTGTTCCCCATCTCCTTCTCTCGTCTCACCTCCCTCTTCTTCCTCCAATAAAACTCTTCTAGGTGACCATCCCTTCCACAATGTTCACAATGGAAGCGGACTGGTTTTGGCTTTGGGGTTTCTCTCGGCTGTGGCTTCTCACTTCTCTGGTAACCCCCACTCCTCACAAAGGTCACTCTCCTCTGGAAGTTGTTTGTCTTTGGTGGAAACTTGGGACGATCTGGAGTGGTGTCAAGCTTGTTCAACAGGTGGTTGGGCATAGGTGCAAAGCTGTTCTTTGGTGGGGTTTCCTCTGGTGGGATTAGAATATTTGTGGTGGAACTGGCTTGCTCTCTCTCTTTCTCACCAATGTTCTCATCCTCCTTCTCACAACCCAAACCACGACCATCAGCTCTCTTGAACCTAGCAATCAACATCTTAAGCTGTGGCTCGTGACCAGACAACCAACCCAAACACTGACGCAACTCATCATTCTCATCTTGCAAACAATCAATAGACTGTGCTAGCTCAACATTCTTCAAAGCAACCACATCACAGGCAGAACAAGAGTTTGCAATGGGTGATTTCAATTGAGCCTCAAGCGAACTAATCATGGTACGAGATTCAAGCAACTGAGTATGTAAAACATGACAAGAAGTACAAGCACCTAGCAAAGAAGGTCTAGACTTCAACTTAGCAATCTCAATCCTAGCTTCTTCTAGTTCTTCGCAGAGTCATGCGCCATGGTGCAGTAGTCGACGGTGGCGAAGGAGATGTCGTTGAAGTTGCGGTTCACGTGCTTCTTCTCCTTGCGGTGGCCGCAGTCTTCATCCTCGCTGCTTGAGCTTGACGACGTGTTGGTGGAGCTCGTGTCGATGTCGCTCGCATCAACCACCATCGCTCGAGACTTTTTCTTCTTGTGCCCACCGTGCTTGTTCTTTGACCTTCTCTCTTCCTTGTTCTTGTGCTTGGTGCGGTACTCGTCCTTGGACCGGTGCTTGTGGTCATCTTGCGAATGGTGCTTGCGGTTGTAGTCGTTCTTGATCTCCTCGGGGCACTCGGCGATGAAGTGGCCCATCTTGCCGCATCTGTAGCACGTACTTCCGGCACGCCTCGAACCCTTGCGGTTCTGGTACATCCTCTCGAACCTCCTGGTCAGCAACGCGAGATCCTCCTAGCTCAGCACCTCATACTCCTCATCTGGAAGAGACACAAGAGAAGACAAAGCAAAATGTTTGGAAGTGTTAGCCTGTCCATATCTCAAGCCACCGACTAGAGCCAGACTATGAGGATCAGTCGGTCTCTTAGCCTTGGCAAGCAACTGTCTGTCAACCTCAGAGGACTTCAACTTGGAGAAAAGCTCATCAACTGACAAAGTTTCATAGTTAGCCGACTCCATGATCGCCTCAACCTTGGTACCCCACACGGATCTATCAAGTGCTTGCAAGAGCTTGATAGCTCTGTCATGATCCGAGTATGGGAGCTGGGTGATGTTGGCTTTCATGTTGTTGACTATGGCAGTAAAGTGCTGAAACAAGGCAACAATAGACTCTCCAGGCAAATGAGCGAAATTTTCATACTCTCTGCGATACATCGAGAAAAGCCTAGCCTTCACATGGCTATCACCACTGTGGGCTACCTTGAGCTTCTGCCAGATCTGGCTAGCTAGGTCCTCGCCCAAAACTCGCTCAAACTCCTCGGTCGACAAAGCATGGAACAAGTAATCGACAGCTCTAGCATTTGCCTCAAACTTATCTCTCGCATCCTGGGCATCTAAGTTGGTGGGACTGACATAGTGTTCATCTTTGGTCACATCCCACAACAACTTTCCTTTGCCTCGCAAGAAAGCGCCCATACGCGCGACCCAATTCGGATAGTTCTTCCCATCGAAGTGTGGAGGCCTGGAACCCCGATCTTGGTACGCCATCTTTGGATCTTAGACTTGTGACGACCCGGATTTTCAAAATCGAGAATCTGAATCTCTGTACCCTTGTGATAGTCCCTGGATCGGTAGCTATCACGTACAGAACTCATTTCAGCATAATATCATAGTCATACAACGAATTTAGATTACATAGAAGAGATTTACATCCATACCAAAGTGGAATTACGAAAAAAGTACAAGCCCGTCGGGCTGAGCGACAAGCGGAAATCCTGCGTAGCGGTAGCTAGGGCTTCAAGCCTTCATCTTCGATCTCCTCCACAGGCAACTCGAGCGAAGCACACAACCCTTTTTCCACACGTCCCAACCTGCATGCTCACAAACTATCCCCAAGGAATGGGATAGGTTCACGTCACCATCTGTATGCAAGCTTTAAGTGGCCTAACATCTAAAGGTATAAAAGTAGTTCAAGGAAAGGCAGAGGTTTCCTATGCAGCAACAAAAGTATAAATATAAATCTCCATATAAACCATCCAATCCCACCTCACATCACACCGGGCTATTCCGGCGCACCGGACTCCCGTCTCCATCTCCACACTCGTCTAAGTCGATGCGAGAGCTCCCTGTTGGCACTCCTTAGCGTCACATTTTAGCAACGCTCAAGAGCGCGTAGATATATGTCCTTGTATGCAAAAGTTAATTCTGCAAGCACACAGAATATATCTCATTGTAGCACTTCACCTCGGGAGTAACCCCAGGGTATCGTATTTGTATTTCCGCAGGGAAGCAGATGGTTGAAGTATATTGAAGAATGAAATGATATATCTTGCCAGAAATATCAAGCCACAAACCTAGGGGCACAAACTCTAGGTTTGGGTGGATAATGGTCAAATTAATGACCGGATAGAAGGTCTGAAAGACCAGTGACACACGGAGCACCTATTTCTAAAGAAAAGGAAAGACGCTGGGAGAGACAGGACCTAGACTCTTTCTAACTCAGAGCAAAAGGCACTCTAGCCTTAGCCTAGACCCTAGCTTAGATACCGGGAACAGAGCTCGCTTCGACGGCTAGAACGGGAGAACCTCAGAACGGGATGAGAGAGGGGGTTCTCCGGGCTCAGCACTACTGTTATGAATACACCCGAACGTGGTGGACTACGAAGGACGGACAGGGCTGTCACCACCTGCCGCCTACCACTGCAGTTCCGTGGGGTGCAACACACTTCCTAGTTAATCAACAAGCCAGACACCACATCTGCACTCGATGATTAAGATTTCTCTTGAGGCCTGTCAAGAGAAATCCCCGTCTTCCCTAAGGCGTCTTACGGCCCGGTCAAGGCGAGCAAACCCGCGAGATAAAGCCCGGTAGAGCTAAACTAAACTCTACACTAAAACTAAAGGGGATAGGACTTTGCTCTAAAGAGAGCAAGATCTTTACTCTAAAAGAAGAGCAAGATAGAAATATAAAAGATAACTTAAGCTCTGAAGTAAGAAAGTAATTGTATAAATAAACTCTTCAAAAGAAGGAAAGGATACAAGAGCTTTACCAGAACTTCGAAGACTCCAAAGATCCGAGCTAAGCTTGACTCGACTCTACTCCCAACTCTAATCCTAATCTAAGAAATGAAAAAGAAACTAGAGCTCCCTTCAAGTAAAGACTTGAGTGATTTTGGTGTGTGTCTTGAATGGAAGAATGAGCAGCCTTTTATAGCCTCCATGGGGTGGATGTTAGCTTAATCTTCACGCCACCATCCTGCTTAGCATCCACGCTGAAGAGGGTAGCTTGAAGCCACAGCAACAGGCCGGTCGGCCTGGTGTAGGCCGATCGGCCTACACCTGGCATGCCTGGCCACCGACTTCGTCGTGGACGCTCCTGATTGCTCCCTGAGGTCGGTAATGGTTGCGTCTAGTTGAGGCTGTCCAAGAATCCAAGGGTGTGGGCCCTCTAATCCATGTGTCTTGCACTTTAGGCCTTTCGGGTCCTTGGATCCAACCGACATTGTTTGCACGGTGCTTGATCATCCTGGGTGTTTGCTTGAGCTTTTGGATCAGTGACGTGGCCAGACCTGGCCAGGGGAGGCCGGTCGGCCTGGGCTAGGCCGGCCGGCCTGGCCTTGTGCCAGGTTTGGCCCCTGTTTCACCTGTTTTGTCCTGCAACCATAACTCATCTAAAACTTGTGGAATTTGTCAATAAAAATACTTTTATGCATGGAATATGGTATGATCATCCTCATTTTACCGAAATGTTGACGGTCACTATGAGGTTATAATGGCCGTCAACACACCCCCAAGCTTAGACTCTTGCTCATCCTCGAGCAAGGCTAAAACTCTAGGTTCGGTAGGTCAGGAGTTGCTTCAATGTGTATAACCTTAAAGTACCTTGTGCTTAAGCCCAAACTCAACGAATCACTTGAATAAGTTGGCATAAAAGAGAACTCATACCATGGTTCCACGTGGGGCTGCAGCAGTTCACGTTTTGGGCTATTGAGAGCTCGAACGGTCATCTCTGAAGTATTTCCTGCAACTTTTCAGGTTCCACCTCAGAGATATGAATTTTTCAAAAGATGGTTTATTCATTCCCCGATGGTACTCTCGAGTCACTCAAAGTGTTTAATCCTCACTCTTGGTCGGGATTGACCAATTTTTCCCTACACTAAGGCTGAAGTGGAGTTGTAGGTAGGGTAAGAGTGGCATACCTTGGTTACTTCTGTTGTCGAGTCGAAGAGTGGTCCGTGAGCGATGACACTCGTCGAATTCCGGTCTTTGGAATTCATGGGGTTTCAAATGGAGAGGGAGAAAGTGTGATGCTCAAAAGGTCCTGGGACTCCTTATTTTCTCTCTCTCATGTTTTTGAGATGTTTCTCTCTCTTTTTTTTCGGATGGAGCATTTGTCTCCATTTTTTTTTCGAATACATCTCTTCTCTTACTTTGGTAACAGAGAGGAATTCAGCTTTGTATGGAGTAATTGAGGACCTTTAGGGTGAGCTTTGTGATGAGGTGAGTGTATGCCATCGACGCTGGACGTCAACCCCGGAGCGGGACTTTGACTAGTCGGACATTTTGAGGCTGAGGTGGATGGGAAGACCGGTAAACGACAAGTGCCTTCTGCAAGCGGACTTCACCATTCGACAAGACTCAAAGCAACTCAAGACAGCATATGGTAGTTTAAAAGATGTGTAACTGTTTAGGCTCTGGATAGGACATTTTAAACCATCGAGGAAGATTCACCATGTAACATTTTATAAAAACTTTCGAGAGGTTCCTTACTAAGCATGCAGTTATACCTCGAAACAAACCATATCAAAACTCACAATAAATTAAACAATGAACAAGTCTTCTTGCTCCCATAGTTTTATCATGGCGGATCCTTAAATGCCAACGAACTCAAATACTCAAGAGTAAAAGATTAAGCACGAGGCACTTAGAGGGCATAAACAGAGAAACTTTTCATCATTCTTGAGGTTCTCAACCATAATTCCATACATAAAGACATATTTTGGAGCTTTTATTATGATTATTTTATTTTATTTATTTATTTTTATTTTTTTTTGCATTTAATTATTTTATTTTATCATAGCAAAGCAAGGCAAGGCAAGGCAAAGGCAAGGCAAGGCAACGGCAACGGCTTTCGATCATACCTGAGACTCCCCCAAGCTTCGATGAAGCTCACTGGTAGCACTGGTTGGGGTCGTAGTGCATGTACTCGAAGAAGCCGTGAATGTCGGTCTGGAGGGATGTGGTCATCCCCCAGTTTTGCTGCGTGAGATCGGTGTTGTGTGCAACTTCATCTCTGAGCTGCTGCTGTTGCAGAGTCATCGTCTCCAACCTGGTACTAAGATCAGCGATCCCCCGGGAGACCGGGTTCTTGTAGTCATACCTGGCAGAGGCGGATGGTCCGACCTGCGGGCCGTATCCTGCGGTTCCTTGATGGTAGTCGAACGCCTCCTCAAAACTCATGTTGGCAGTGGGGTTCTCCATCGGCTGCTGGTAGTCGTACTCGGGCTGAGGTGCGGTAGATGTTCCGGCTTCACTGTCATGCCTGGCTCGCCTGCCACGTGTTGCAAGGCCTGCAACACTGTGGCGAGCGGGTTCCTTCCTTCTAAGCTGCATGGTTAGACTTTTCGCTGATCTCAGTGACAAAGCCGGGCATGGAAGCTCGACTTCGTCGATGAAACCAGGATAACACATGAAAAGAGTATGGCTAGGGCCCTCGCGCATCAAGTGACCCTGGATAAAATGGTCTAAACCAATGCAAGACTGATACTCTTGTGTAGCGGGAAGGAAAGTGACTTGAGCGCCCTGCAAAGCACCAACATGGGTGGCAATGCGGGTGACTAGTGAGGTTATGTCAATTGTGGCTCGGCCAGTGACTAACCTCTGCCAGTCATCAAGCATGCTCATGACCGGTGAGAAACGAATTTTCTTGACCATGGCATAAAGGCACTCTAAATCAGGCAAAAGGCAAAGACGCAAATCAGTGCGTGGGTGAACCACCATAGCGATCCACTTCGCCAGAAAACGAAGAGTGGGGTTTTGGATGGCAGTGATGCTATTTTTCCCCGAGGATGGCTCACCTGTGATGCTATCCCACCATGCGGCACGGTTGTACCGGTGGTTAGTCACCAACAGGTTGGCATCAATGATGCATCTCTTGTTGAAACCAAGAGCCTCACTGAGTTGCTTCGGGGTCAAGGTAAAATCCTCGTTGAAAAACCGAAAGCAAATATTTGTCTCGTTGGGAAGAACTTCGATTTTCAAACTCATCAAAAACTCCATTGTGAGAAAGTGCGAACCTGTTTCCGGGACGGGGTAGAAGTTTTGCCATCCGGCATTGTTGAAAGCCCATTCCATGTCTCCACCGAGACCGGTCTTGATCAGCAGCATGGGGTCGAAGTACTTGGCATGTGTGTAGTAGCGGTCCTGGAGCTTGTCCAGCACCGTTCTCTCTTCTTCGGACCGAGCAATGATGTGCTCGACCCGAGTCATGATCCGGATGCGGAGCCTGTTCCGAGGCACTTCTTCCTCCTGGGACTCTGTGTCCTGTCGAGTCGAGTCGACAGACATAGTGTCCCGAGAAACAGATGATCCCTGAGAGCGGCGGGAGCTCGAAGAGCTAAGCTTGGTCACAACTCCACGTGTCGTCTGACGTGCTCTTGTCCACATGATTTCCTGCAAAAGGTTAGTCTCACAATACCCAAAGGAAATCAGGGGTTAGACAATCAAAAGTTAGACGTTCTTGTGGGAGATTAATCACCACAACTCGGTTAGTCGTTCTTGTGGGGTAAGAACCACCACAAACGTTCTCGTTCAACCGGCAGGGGTTCTTCTCACAAGAATTCAAGAATGGATTTTAGCAGAATTTTCTTGTGGTTTAAACTCTAACCTCACTTAGAGATTTTCGAAATTCAAACGAGGGAGATGGAAAGCGCTCAGGATGCATGCATACCTGTGCTTGGGGCGACTTCCTGAAGTGCTGGGCACCGGCTTTTATAGAGGTGTGGCAGGGGGAGGCCGGCCGGCCTGAGGCAGGCCGTTCGGCCTGCACATGGCGCCGGTCGTGCCCATCCCTCTGTCGGTGGCCACGTTCCTGTAGCTGGTGCTGCTGTTTGGTGAGGATGGGACGTCGACGGAGGAGGGAGGCCGGCCGGCCTGTATGGGGCCGCTCGGCCTGGGGTCGTGCCCATTTTCCTCCATCCTTTTGTGCCATGCTCGTGCACGATGCCTGCTGCTTTGCTGCTGTGATCTGGCCATAGGTGATGACAAGTGGGGCCGGCCGGCCTAGGTGGGGCCGGCCGGCCTGAAATTTGGCCGAAATTTTTTTTATATGCTACTCAATGCATAAATGAAATATGAATGCAAGCTTCGAAAATTAAACATGCTGTGCTAAATGAAAAGAATTGAAATGAAAAACCTATTCTATATGCAATGCAAGGATACGTACCATATACCTTATGGCGAGGGCTCGAGTTTTTCGTCCTGAGCGGAACTCTCCGAATCCTTGTTCGGGACTGCTTTTACCCGCCATTCCTTTCGGATGGGACGGGACTTGGATTCAACCTCCTTATCGCGCTTTGATTGCTCCTCCAGCGCTTTGGTTCTCGATATCCTTCGCCGTGCATGATAGCGATCATGCCTCTTCTTTTCTTTGGCGGCGAAGGCTTCCACCATCTTCATGAGCATTTCTACGCTCGGCATCTTGGACTTCCGGGGCATGGCTTCTTCGACCATATTGACTTGATGGGGGATCTCCTTAGGACGGAAAGAGAAACTCTCGGTCCCTCCGTTGATCCTGAGTTGAATGGTCCCACGTCCCACGTCGATGTTTGCATTCGCAGTACTTAAGAACGGTCTCCCAAGTATGAGAGAGTTCGTTGCTCCGGCCTCCATGTCTAGGACGATGAAATCCACAGGGATGAAGAAATCCCTGATCTTGACCGGAACATTTTCTGCGACTCCATGGGGGTACCGGATCGATTGATCCGCTAGCTACAAACACATGGGTGTAGAGACAAGCGATATATGTTTAAGGTGGTCAAAGACTACCTTGGGCATTACGCTGACGCTCGCCCCCAAGTCACATAGGGCGTTATCGAAGTCATGGCCTCCAATTGAGCATGATATTGTGGGGCAGCCAGGATCTTTCTTCTTGAGGTGGGGCCCGAGTATAGCAGAGCTACATTCCTCGGTCAGCTGTACCGTCTCCCTTGTGGGTAAAGTCCGCTTGTTGCTGAGTATATCCTTGATATACTTGGCGTATGTCGGGACCTGCAAAGCATCAAGTAGTGGTATATTGATGTATACCTTCTTGATTACCTCGACAAACTTGTCAAATTGTTCATCGGCCACGGGTCTTCTCCTCTGTTCCGGGAACGGGAGGAAAGTGGGATCTCGGCTGTCGCTTGAGGCTTGTGGTGCCTCGTTCCCCTCCTTTGAGACAGGGATGGTTTCCTCGTCGTCTTCCTCTTCGGCGGCCGGCTCGGCTTGGCTGGCTTCCTTCTGTCGGGTACCTGCATCTTGTGGATTGTGTGGATCCCGCGTGGACTTCCCAGTCCGCGTGGTCACCGCACTAACATTTTCCTTGAAAGGAACCTCCAGTTGCCCAGGTAACTTTCCCGCATTTGGGTTAGGACAGGATGCAGCCAGCTGAGCCACTTGAGTTTCAATCATTTTATTGAAGCTCAGCTGGTTCTTAACGACAGAATTAAAAGCTTCTATCTGGGAGGCCATTGACTCCATAACTTTATCATTAGCAAGAAATTTCTTGCTAATGCTATCGTTAATTTGTTTTTGGCCATACCAGATGTCCTTTAGCGACGGTTGAAAACCGTTGTTAGAGCCATTACCTTGCTGTTGGCCGAAGGGAAAATTAGGCTTGGAATTCCAACCTTGTTGAGGACGGAAGCCTGAATTGTTGTTATCCCCAATGAAATAGGCTTCTTCTTGTGTCATCGGGCAAGTGTCGCCCGAGTGTCCTGCTTCTCCACACGTTTCACACGTGATTCTCTCCTCCATGATCTGATTCATCTCCTTGCCAGAAGATTCCATCTTCTTCAAGAGGAGGTCCATCTTAGCGGCCAGCATATCAACAGAGTCAATTTGATGTACTCCCTTGCGGGGAGCTTGTCTTTCTCCTATCCAACTCTGGTGAGTGGATATCTTCTCGATTAGCGCCTTCGCTGCGTCTACATCCAACGAGAGGAAAGCTCCTCCTGCGGCTGCATCCAACATCTCTTGCGATCGACGACTCATGCTGTGGAAGAAGTTCTGGGTAATCAGCCAATCTTCCACACCATGGTGGGGGCAGGCTGCAATATACTCTTGCAGTCGCTCCCAAGCTTCGGGAATTGTCTCTCCGTCTAGCTGCTGAAAGCTAGTGATTTTTCCTCGGAGGGCATTGGTCTTGCCCACCGGGAAGTACTTGGCCAGAAATGCGTCTGCGCAAGTCTGCCGGCGTCCTTCGAATGATGCCTTGTTGGGAAGAGTTGAAGGCGGATGTTGTTGATCGGTGTGCCATTGGGGTTGATGGTGCTGCACACCTCCAGAAAATTCCGAAGGTGAGCGTTCGCATCCTCAATCGCCTTTCCGCAGAAAGGGCTGGCCTGAACCATGTTTACCAGGCCAGTCCTCAGCTCAAATGCACCTTCCTGTGCGTTTGACAGTCCCGGGAAGTTGCTGCTTGACGAGGCTGAGAACTCACGGAGCGTCTTCTTTGCCTGAGCCATAATCTCTGGAGACTCTGGGGCTGAAGAAAACGACGAATCTGAATCTGATTCGGACTCGGAGTCAGATGACGACTCGAATATGTTGCTTGAGCTAAGTGAAATCTGAGGAGGTACGACTCTCTTTCGCACTATTCTTCCAATGCGTTCTGGATTTGGATCAAAGTTTGATGGCAGGTTGAAACCAGTCATGCACTACCCTGCAAACACATCAAAAATAGACAAATGTTGCAGTGGTGAGGTCACTAAGGTTAGTGGTTTGGTAAATCTGTAAAGATAATCAAATGATTCAACAATAACTTTAGCCAATTGCTTCCCCGGCAACGGCGCCAAAAATGCTTGTTGGCACTCCTTAGCGTCACGTTTTAGCAACGCTCAAGAGCGCGTAGATATATGTCGTTGTATGCAAAAGTTAATTCTGCAAGCGCACAGAATATATCTCGTTGTAGCACTTCACCTCGGGAGTAACCCCAGGGTATCGTATTTGTATTTCCGCAGGGAAGCAGATGGTTAGAGTATATTGAAGAATGAAATGATATATCTTGCCAGAAATATCAAGCCACAAACCTAGGGGCACAAACTCTAGGTTTGGGTGGATAATGGTCAAATTAATGACCGGATAGAAGGTCTGAAAGACCAGCGACACACGGAGCACCTATTTCTAAAGAAAAGGAAAGACGCTGGGAGAGACCGGAGCTAGACTCTTTCTAACTCAGAGCAAAAGGCACTCTAGCCTTAGCCTAGACCCTAGCTTAGATACCGGGAACAGAGCTCGCTTCGACGGCTAGAACGGGAGAACCTCAGAACGGGATGAGAGAGGGGGTTCTCCGGGCTCAGCACTACTGTTATGAATACACCCGAACGTGGTGGACTACGAAGGACGGACAGGGCTGTCACCACCTGCCGCCTACCACTGCAGTTCCGTGGGGTGCAACACACTTCCTAGTTAATCAACAAGCCAGACACCACGTCTGCACTCGATGATTAAGATTTCTCTTGAGGCCTGTCAAGAGAAATCCCCGTCTTCCCTAAGGCGTCTTACGGCCCGGTCAAGGCGAGCAAACCCGCGAGATAAAGCCTGGTAGAGCTAAACTAAACTCTACACTAAAACTAAAGGGGATAGGACTTTGCTCTAAAGAGAGCAAGATCTTTACTCTAAAAGAAGAGCAAGATAGAAATATAAAAGATAACTTAAGCTCTAAAGTAAGAAAGTAATTGTATAAATAAACTCTTCAAAAGAAGGAAAGGATACAAGAGCTTTACCAGAACTTCGAAGACTCCGAAGATCCGAGCTAAGCTCGACTCGACTCTACTCCCAACTCTAATCCTAATCTAAGAAATGAAAAAGAAACTAGAGCTCCCTTCAAGTAAAGACTTGAGTGATTTTGGTGTGTGTCTTGAATGGAAGAATGAGCAGCCTTTTATAGCCTCCATGGGATGGATGTTAGCTTAATCTTCACGCCACCATCCTGCTTAGCATCCACGCTAAAGAGGGTAGCTTGAAGCCACAGCAACAGGCCGGCCGGCCTGGTGTAGGCCGATCGGCCTACACCTGGCACGCCTGGCCACCGACTTCGTCGTGGACGCTCCTGATTGCTCCCTGAGGTCGGTAACGGTTGCGTCTAGTTGAGGCTGTCTAAGAATCTGAGGGTGTGGGCCCTCTAATCCATGTGTCTTGCACTTTAGGCCTTTCGGGTCCTTGGATCCAACCGACGTTGTTTGCACGGTGCTTGATCATCCTGGGTGTTTGCTTGAGCTTTTGGATCAGTGACGCGGCCAGACCTGGCCAGGGGAGGCCGGTCGGCCTGGGCTAGGCCGGCCGGCCTGGCCTTGTGCCAGGTTTGGCCCTTGTTTCACCTATTTTGTCCTGCAACCATAACTCATCTAAAACTTGTCGAATTTGTCAATAAAAATACTTTTATGCATGGAATATGGTATGATCATCCTCATTTTACCGAAATGTTGACGGTCACTATGAGGTTATAATGGCCGTCAACACTCCCTCCCCTCGCACCTCACCAACTACGACCGGATCCTGAAAGGAAAGGGAGCAAGCTTTCCTTCTCCCCGTCCGTAGCTGCGGACCTTAATCACTCTGTCACTGGCTAAAATCAGGGGGAGGTAGAAGATCCCAAAATATGAGAGGTAACAGTGCAATGGGCAATGTCTATACCGAGGACGCGGCTATACGTATAGATTCTAGACTCTGCAGAGCTTGTACAACTGGACCCACTCGGGCTGCGATCGGTAGCGAACCGACCTGAGACACAACCCACAGCACAGACCCTAACCGCAGCGATGCCCGCCTGCCCTTCCTGTCTTGATCCATCGGCTCGCAATCCAATGCTTCGGAAGCTGTGTCGAACTCTCCCTCGTAGGGCCAGACGGGGATATAGTCCTTCGGGTAAACGGTCTCTCCCATTCCCGTACACCATCCACCTGATCTTCTCGCAGTGCAGGCATCGCGCTAGATAGGAAGGCTGGAACCCGTTCATATGGGTAAGCGGTAAGTACGTGGGGCCCAAAGAGTGGTTACCCCACTCGGTTTCAGACCGGGGCGAGCGTCATCGTCCAAAAGGCGTGTCCCCCGCAGAGGAACGCAGATCGCAGTACCCACTATGGGTACCGCCGCCAAACTCCTATGCTCCTATCATACATCTGTGTACCCGCCACAAGCACAGTGTGGGACCCCCTTGAGAGCAGGGGTCTCCCGGCACCTCGATCAAAGATCGAGTTGTTATAAAATGCTCGCCCCCGCCAAGTTTCCCAAAAACACCTTCTCCTGCCGGTTTTATCCCCACACACGCCAAGAATACTAATCCACATATATCCCATACACATGCAAGCAGCAGCGTAGCAATCATATATATAGTAGTAGGCAATCAAGGAATCAGGATATATAAACAGGCTATGCATGGCTCAATCATCATCATCATAATAAGCAAAGCGCTAGCATTCTACTCAGCAATGCCTAATAGGTTAAAGAATCAGGATGGGCGTGAACCTGGAGCATGGTCCTTTGTCTCTTCACTTCAGCGTAGTCGACGTCGTCGAAGTAGTCGAAGTAGTCCGGGTCCTTCGGGGATCCTATTATACGGATACATAAATAAATAACGACCACTACTAGTAGTGAACTCCAAATAAGATCCAATAGAGATCCAAATAATAGCAAACTCTATCCTATCGTGTTCGTCATGATTTTAGAAAAATACTGAAACTGGTTTCATATTTTTCTAAGCTACGGTTGATTTATTATGATTTTCTTAAGTTTAAATCCATTTTCGGGATTTATAAATCATTCCGGAAAAAGGAATAAAAGTTAGACACAAGTTAGCAGCTCGGAGATGTCAGTCATCGGCTCGGGGTTAAACCGCGAGTCGAGCAGGCGGAGGCAACGGTCTGGGTTGATGACATCATCACGGGCTCTGGTGATGTCATTATTGACTTGGTCAAAGTTGACTAAGTCAACGGGCAGTGGGTCACGACCTTGGTCAACGGGTCAAACTAGGGTCAGCGGGGCAAGACTGACGGGTTAAAGGCCATTGGGTCCCACATATCAACATGCGGGCCCCATCGGTCAGGTGGGTCCGGGCTATCAGCCAGTGGGTCCCACAAGTGGAGCCACTGTCTGACGGGTCACTAACAAGTTGGCCACGTGGCGGTCGCGTGACTAACACGCGGGCGCCACTTGGCTAGGTCTGGGAGGACGGGCTCGATTTTAGGAACCAAACGCAACTGGTCTCGCGTCGATCGGAGCTAGGACGGAAAAGATATGGATTTTCCAAGGATTAACCCTTTATAGATATTAAGAAAAGGAATTTATTAAAGAATAAACTCTTTTCTTAAAACTACAGGGGGTTCCCTGCAAGATTGCCAGGGTGGAAGGGCCTGGTTGTGAATACGGAAAAGGTTAGGGGCCTTGATGCAAAAGAACCAGGGGGTTTAAAAGGTAAAAGGACAGCCAGGGACCTTTTTGTAAAAAGGCAGAAGTGGAAGGACCTATTTGTAAAAGTCTAGGGACCTGTTTGTAATTTTAGAAAAGTTCAGGGGCCTAACTGCAAAAGTGCAGTGGGGCCGGCCTGTGCTGACGTCATCATGAGCCTGGATGACGTCAGTGTTGACCGGTCAACGTTGACCAGGTCAACAGTCAACCTCGGTGGGTCCCGTGTGTCAGCCGAAGGGCCTTTCCGCAATTAAAGGAAAACCCAGGGACTAACTATGAAATTACAGGGGCTAAATTGAAAATAATCTAGCCAGGGGGTTTTCCAGAAAAGGGCTAAAGGGGAAGGATCTATTTGTAATTAAAAGAAAGGCCAGGGGCTTATCTGCAAAGTTGCAGGGGCTCACGTGAAAAGCGGCCGACGGCCTTGATGACGTCACTGCTGGCGTCACCCCTCCCCTGCGGAATCTGGTGGACCTGGTCCATGGTGCGCCGTGAGGGCGGCTCACGTGCACCTGGTCCACGGGATCCCGTGTGGCGGGTCTAGGCGCACAGCGCGGTGCGGCTGGATCCAGTGCGGCAAGATCCGCGCGGCCTCGCATGCGGGCGCGCCTGGGCGTGACGCGTGGCGGTGGCGACGGGGAGTCCACGGCGCACGGCCTGGCGGCGGAGAGCGCGCGCGCGGCGGCGAAGGCACGCCGGCGGCGACTCAACCATGACCAAATCCGGCGACAAGGGCACGGATCGGTGCCAAACGATGTCGCACATACGTTCCCGGGGGAAGAAGCTTAGGCTTTGGTTCCTAGGGTTAGCCACGGCAAGAAAAAGGTGGGCGCAGGGGTGCACGGAGAGTGCTTGGTGAAATGCCCCAAAGGGGCGCTCACCGAGCGGCTGCGGTTCAAGGCCGGGGTTTGGGTTCGGCTTCACGGTGACCCTGCACAAGAAGATGCTCGACGCGAAGGCCGAGCCACAGGCAGTGAAAAAGGCCGGGCTTGGGTGGCTTTGGCTAGGCTAAGGAGGTCTCGTCGGCGCCAAGGGCGCCGGACAGCAGGAGGTTAGGAAAGAGGGGGAAAAAATGGGGCGTGCTCACGTAGGGGCGACGGTGGAGTCGTGGCCGGCTCGACGCGGTGCAGTAAGGCGGCGAGGAGGCAGGGCGTGGCTTGCGGTTCACGGGCTCGACGGCTCCGAGCGTCGGCGTCCTCCGACGGTGACTTGTTGCCGGGCGGCTCCGGCTCCTCTTCCTCGTGGCGTCGTGGTTCTGGTCCGGCGGCGTCGTGGCGGCTTGGTGATGCGGGCGACGCTGGCCTCTTCTTGCGCCGGGATGTCGAGGCCGCAGTGGCCGTCCGCGAGGAGGAGGAACCGGAGAAGGAAGGGAGGGGAGAAGAGGAGAAGAAGAAGGGCGCCCGCGGGAGGAAGACGACGCCGCCCGCGTGAGGGAATTGGGGTTTTCCCCCAAGGTTTAGTGCGGCGGCGGCGGAAGTGGGGAGAGGCTGGGGCTCGGCTGCTATTTAAGGAGGGCGGCTATGGTTGCGTAGCACGACTAGGAGACGCAAATGGGGCAGAAGTGATCCTTGGCGTCCGTGCCCGCGGATGGACACGCGGCCGGCATCTGCGCAGGGGGCGGCGCGAGGCGAGCTGGTTTGTGGCGGCCGCTGGGTCACGGGAGAAGCGCGTGCGGGGCCAAGGCGGGGGTCCTCGCCTTCTTGTCGCGACGCGGGGGCGGCTGCAAGCGGGAGAAAGCGGAGAGGATCGGCGGCAGGTGCTCTGTCTCGTGGGAGAAAAAGCAGAGTAGGCGAGAGAGGAGAGGAAGGGGAAAGCTGACCGTGGACCCCGCGCGTCAGCGAGTGAAAGAGAGGGGCGTGGGTGTGACGGGTTGCGAGGAGAGCTGGGCCGAGCGAAAGCTGGCGGCTGGACCGTGGTGGTCGAACGGGCCGAGAGGGTTAGCTGGGCCGAGCGAAGGAAAAAGGGAAGATGCGGCCCAGGTGGGTTTCGACCGGGTGAGAGAGTTGAGGGGGCAGGTTTAGACTTGGGTTGAGCTGGGCCAGGCTTAGCTAGAGTTAGGGGATTAGTTAGCTTTTAGCTTATATTTGAAATGGAATTTCAAATATAAACTACACTCCATAAAATTCAAATGGAATTCAACAATTCCAGATAATATCCAAATCACACATGCATGTTATGGAAAATTATTTTATGCACAAATTAATTACTAGAAATTTAGAGAGAGCAATTAACTTAAGTTGTAAATTAATTCATGGCTCACAACAATTCAACCAAAAATTTTTTGAAATCCCAATTTTTCATACAAGTAACAGACTGCAAATTTGCGGGATGTTACAAGACTCGTCAGAGTCGCAAAGACCCGTAACCGGCTCTGATACCAATTGAAGGACTGAAACGGCGACCAGACAGGGGGGGGAGTGAATGGGAGCCGATAAAAATTCTTCTCAACCGATCTGGCTATTTTCCCAAATCAACTCCAAAGCCTCCGAAAGCGATCTTGCCAAGATCACGTAGCTACTGAGAAGCTACTGACCCTAGGAACAAGATCAATGCAGCGGAACTCGAATCACACGAAACAACAAGAATCAAACAAGAACAACCCAAATCAGCATCTCTCGGCCAGGGGCGGTCACACCTATATCCAAAACCGGTCGCACCGGTCTGACCCCCAAGGGCGATCACACCTATATCCAAAACCGGTCGCACCGGTCTGCCCAGGCAGTGTTGGCACTCCTTAGCCTAACTAAATCCGCAAGCGCACGGAGTCCGATGTAGCCTTTCACCAGGGGAGTAAGAACCTGGATATCGAATCCAAGGAACGGTAGACACGACTAGCCTAGAACTTTTCTACCTGGACCCACCAGGTAGCAAAAGGGTAAATGGGCAGAGAGCTTGACTTTAGTTAGCTACTCGTTACCCCAGACAAACTATCTATATCTAATCTGATCTGCTTCGACGACTAGAACGGGAAGAACTCAGAACGGGATGAGAGAGGGGTTCTTCCGGGCTCAGCACTCCTGTTATGAGTACACCCAAACGTGGTGGAGTACAAAGGACGGACAGGACTGTCACCACCTGCCGCCTACCACTGCAGTTCCGTGGGGTGCAACACAACCTGAGGTGGCTAGCCAGCACAGGCACCACGCCTAACTTGCTGAAAGTAAGTTGTAAACTAGCGAGGTACTAAAGGCAAGAGACCGAGGACTTACTGAAGATAACTCTTGAATATATTCCTCGGGGGCGGAAATGTTGAGACGAGACCGAGGAAGAAATCCCGGACCCTCTCTACAAAGCTCGGCTGTCACCCGAGCAACTCACCCACTCTCTCCCTACTCTAACTCTAAAGATGAGAGCAAAACCACTAAGCTACTCTTCTCTCCCTTGGATGGTGTGTCTTGAATGGGGGTGAAGGGTGCCTTTTATAGCCCTCCAAGGGTAGAAGCATGCGTAGTTGTCACGCACACCTCCTGCTTAGCATCCACGCGAAAGAGGAAGCGTGAAAGCCACGGTGGGAGGCCGGCCGGCCTGGCCCTGGTGCCAAGTGGCACCGACTTTTGCATGGACGGCCTGGATGATGTCCTGAAGTCGGTAGTTGTTGCGTTCGGTTAAAGCTGTCCAAGAATCCTAGGTTGTGGGCCCTTCAATCCATGTTAATCCCACTCTAGGCCTTCCGGATCTTTTGATCAAACCGACATCAAATCCACGGTTCATGTTCATCCTTGATACATTAGTAAACTTGTGGATCAATGACGTGGCCAGAAGAGGCAAAAGGGGGCCGGTCGGCCTAGGCTAGGCCGGCCGGCCTGGCCCTGTGCCATTTTGGCCTCCTGTTTTTCCTGTTTGCTCCTTCACTCACAAATTGTACAAAACTTGTGGAACTCATTAGTATAAATGATATTAGCATGATTATCACTATATGGGCATGAAATCCAGAGAAATGTTGGCGGTAAAAGTCATGGATATCGACCGCCAACAGGCAGCACGGGAAAAAAGTCAACTCGAGAACGGATCTCCTAAACGGCTTGGAGTCTTGAGACAAGATTTTGGGTGGACGATATACACCTCAAGGAGAGGCTATGCCCCAAAAATCTCGGCCTCAAACCTCCTAGAACTCCAGGAATTTCAAACCTAGCGAAGAACACACCCTCCATGAGTTCATCCCAAAATCTTCAAATTCAAGTCGATTCCCGGCGTTTGGGGGCAAGAGATCACCAAGAAAAGAGGCACAAGGCACTCATGTGTGAATCCCCCAAAGAAATCCGAGAGGAAACGGCCTAGAAATCGAAGAACGAAAATCCCCCAAAAATGGCTCCAAAAATACCTCCGAAAATAGGAAAAAGAAAAGTATCTCGGGAAATCAAATCATGGCACAAAGATGAATATGTTAAACTCAATCACATCACCATGAATTCATCTATACAAACCATGAATGATTCAAACCAAGTTCTAGGTGGAAGGGATGAAGAGAAAATAAACAAGTCCAAGAGAAAATGACTAGAGAGATTGCAGCCACCAACCCCTAGGGGGTCTATTATGTAGTCCAAGTGGTGGTGCTCGAAAGACTAAACTACCCCTAAGCGATACATACCCCTCAGGGGCAAAATTGACATTTTCTGCGAAGATTTTTTCGGCCAGGACACCTTCCACTGAAAGCTAGCTTCCCTCCGACGCAAGCCTTGCAGTCACACCACATGTCCTCCGGATCGAAGCTCCTCGACGCTCACGGGCGACCTGCCCAGGTGGGACCGGTCACACCGCCCCTGGGGGGCGGTTGGACCGCCCCTGGCTGGCAGGCCGGGCCGTCGCTACGTCGAGTCCTCGGCCTTGGTTTTGAGGCCCAAACCAAGGGAAACCGTCCACCGATGATTTTGTGGCCAAATCACCAAACCCCGCGTACAAGCTTTGGTCGTTAGCCACTACCTTGCACCAGCTTCATGTCCGCGTACGAGCTTCAGTTGTGAGCCGCTACCTCGCACCGGAACCACGTCCCCTTGCTCGTTCTTGCCAGCATGTGAACCGCACTTGATCCATCCGGCCACCGGGTCCCTCGAACCAAGCCTACTTGTCTCTCCGCTCCTCGGAGGCCGCCATGGCTAAGACCTTTCGCGCTTGTTCTTCACCTGCACCAATGCAATCAAGCCGCATTCTACACCTGCAATACTTAAGCCAAGGGAAACGTCAGTCCACACCATGTTGTCAATCACTCATCACACTAGGAAGCGACCATCCACCGGTCCTCGGACACACCGGGTCCTCAATCTCCCCTTGATGAGTGACAACACACACATAGTCACAATAGATATCAAAAAGAAAATAGAAAAGAAATAGGAAACAAAGCTCAAGCAAGTGACTAAAAAGCAAGAACAAGCCACAACAAAGTCACTTACAAGAGAAAAACTCCAGAAAACGCCGACCCTTCAATAAGAAGTGAAAAGGGCTCAACACCATCGGCAAAAGAGCAAAGCACAAAACACAAGTGACAAATCTCCAAAAACTCCAATTCACTATTCAGGACACTCAAAGCACTCCCCCTGCATTGATGCAAACTCCCCTAAACAAGTGAACTTGTGCATGCGAAAATGTGTTGAAAATGGATCAAATCCCACAAAACTTCGTGCCACTACATAGGGCCGGTTGAACCGCCCTGCAGGGTCGGTCAGACCGCCCTGCCCAGTCAAGGAACAAAAATGCAAGTCACAAAAAAAATGCTCACAATGATGCTGTTTCAACTCAAACACCTTCCAAATGTACCCAACAATGTTTTCCAATGCTCAAACTCTCCCCCTTGTTGACAATGCGCAAATCAAGGCAAAAATGCAAAAGTTTCGACTATAAGCTTCTCAAATAGACAATGAGCGATACAAAATTCTACAAGTTAGAGAAAAAGCAAACTAGATAGGTCATAGCATCATAAGGGCATTGCCGTCAAGAAAGTGAAGATATATAGTCATTTGACAAAGCCATGATCAATTTGTGCAATTTTATCAAAAGTTTCACCTCATGAGCAAAGTCCTAAACATGGATCATTTAAGCAAAAATAAGCTTCATCTCACCAAGATCATGAAAGGACAAGCATTCTTGACAAAACATCATTACAAACGCCCATATTCTATCTCATGTCATGTCAAAGCACGGAGCCATGTGTTCACTTCGCAAGGGAGACTTCTCCGGCAAACAACATGCAACCGCTTAGCACCCATGTGTGCAAGTGTGTGCAATGGTGAGAGCATAGAGACATGAGCATAAATTTCTTCAAATGTATCTTTTTCTCATCTTACTTCTTTCATGCATAGACATCTCATTTTTCAAGTTTTTCAAATTTAGCATAGTACATGAAATGTCTTTGCGACAGAAAGAAGCTTATGCTCCTCCACAAGATAAAGCATGGGCTAAACATTCACAATGACAAAGGTCTTTGATCCAATTGAAAAGGACATCAAATCCTAGCATGATCTTAAGCAAGATATAGCCATTTCGGCTCAAACAAGACATGCAAAGGCATTTACTCATGGGTGTAAAGAGTTTAAGTTCAGTTTGTCATTTTAATTCAAAAGGAGACTATGCAAAGGCATTTACTCATGGTTCCTCCGGATCGAAGCTCCTCGACGCTCACGGGCGACCTGCCAAGGTGGGACCGGTCACACCGCCCCTGGGGGGCGGTTGGACCGCCCCTGGCTGGCAGGCCGGGCCGTCGCTACGTCGAGTCTTCGGCCTTGGTTTTAAGGCCCAAACCAAGGGAAACTGTCCACCGATGATTTTGTGGCTAAATCACCAAACCCCGCGTACAAGCTTCGGTCGTTAATCGCTACCTTGCACCGGCTTTATGTCCGCGTACGAGCTTCGGTTGTGAGCCGCTACCTCGCACCGGAACCACGTCCCCTTGCTTGTTCTTGCCAGCATGTGAACCACACTTGATCCATCCGGCTACCGGGTCCCTCGAACCAAGCCTACTTGTCTCTCCGCTCCTCGGAGGACGCCATGGCTAAGACCTTTCGCGCCTGTTCTTCACCTGCACCAATGCAATCAAGCCGCATTCTACACCTGCAATACTTAAGCCAAGGGAAACGTCAGTCCACACCACGTTGTCAATCACTCATCACACCAGGAAGCGACCATCCACCGGTTCTCGAACACACCGGGTCCTCAGTTGGTCGCGTGGAGATGCAGCAGGAGGCCGGCCGGCCTGGTGTAGGCCGATCGGCCTACACCTGGCACCCTTGGCCACCACCTTCGTCGAGCCCTGACCAGGGTCCCAATTCTACACCTGCAGGATCTTGCTGTTTTAATTACTCAAGATTAAACTGTTATGATTTGAAGGAGCAATCTAAATAGATTAAACTGAGCTCAAACATTTATCACAGATACAACATGATGTAAACAAGTTACTACAAAAAGTTGAGATTTAATTACTGAACATATTAATTACTAAAATTCATAGATCCAGATGTGTGCTGACAGCATATAAAAAAACCATAACTCAAAATCTAGTGTGTAACTTTGTGCCAACTTTTTAAAGGATCCTAAACATTTCACCAGCTACAACATATCCAAAAACTAGCACAAACAAAGCTGTAGATTTCAAACTATGCACAAATATCAGTTTGAACAGATTTGAACTTAGTTTGAAATCTACACAGGAAACACCTATACATGCTTTCTATAAAAGGTAGAGTATAGCACAGGGAGTTCAACAAAATTTAGTTTGCATTTTTTTGATTTTTGTGTGATTTTTAACGGATTTTACAAGATCTCAGATTTCAAGTCTAGATCTAAACAATCTATTTACACTCAGGTCCCTAACATTTACAGAAACAACCCCTGAAAGATCTTGGGCTTTGCAATGTGGTCCCTGGACCATGGCCGGAATCCGGCGAGTGAAGGCGACGGGGCTCTGGGGAAAGATGCCAGAAGTGCTCACTAGCTCACCGTGGTTCGGTTTGGTGAAGGAAGCGGGGTCGAAGGAGGACCGGTGCGGGCTCGCGGTGGCGGAGGGGATCGGCGGTGATCTCTGCTTCTTCTCCGGTGACGGTGGTGGCGGTGGCGCATGGCTGCGGGCCGGCGAAGCTTCAATGGCAGCAAGGGAGCTCGGAACCAGGGGAACAAGTGGGCGGGAAGGCGCGCGCGTGGGGGTTCACCGGCAGCCTGGCGGCGGCGAGAGGCGGAGCGGCGGAACTCATGGCGTGGAGGTGCTGCGCCTTTTATAGGCGGCTAGGGGGTGGTTCGAGCGGCGGCTCCGGAGCAATGAAGCTTCACGCGGAGGCTCGGGCGCAGGCGCGGTCGGGAGGTCTCGACATTGGTCGGTCGTCGGTCGGCGACTGGGCGGCGCATGGGCGGGGTGATCTCTGGCCGGTTGGGAAAGCTCGAGCGCGGGTTGGCGAAGCAGTGTGGGGATGACAGGCGTCGCGTCATGGTCAGAAGCGACCGAGCGGCTGGTCGGGGCGGCGTGGTTGCGGAACGCCGCGTGGCACTCGGTGAGCGGCGGCTCATCCGCGGTCGGGACGGCGCGGCCGTGGGTGCCAAGGCACGGTGCGGGTTGGTTTGTTGGGGCGTCGGCATCAGGGATGCTCGGACATGGGCGGAGCTCGGCGCGTCGGTTCGGCGGGCGGGACGCGGCTGTCGGGGACCGGCGGGGGACAACGGGAGGGTTAGGGCGCGAGTGGGCCGGCCTGGGGTCGCGGTGATGCGTCGCAATAACTTTTCGGTCGGCCTCGACCTTGGTGTCAGGCGGCGGGCGCCAAGTGATAGCGCGGTCGGCTGGAATGCGCGGCGCTCGGGAGTGCCGGCATTTCGTCGAACACGTGACGGGCACAGGTTTGAACGCGAATTACTTCAAAATTTTGAACTGAAGATCAAAATCTCCAAAAAGCAAAGTCATGTCCCAACCTACCAGCTACTAGTTTCGCAAAGGGTGACCACACGAAAAGTGAGTGGATCGACGGCAAAACTGAGAAGAAAACCGGTGAACTGCTGTGTCGGTCGGCAGTGAACTTTTGAGGCTCAACGGACTTCGGTTGAGTTTTTGGGCATGTTACACTAAAAATCTCATCAAGCTCCAATTGACAAAATCATGTCCCATGAAAATGTAAACAACTTTTGTATTGGCGCATTTTTTAGTTCTTAAGCAAAAAATTCAAATTTGAACCATGCCAACCGAGAAAGGTTGAAGTTCACCGAGTTGCATAGGAATTCATTCGACTTAACCCTCTTCCCAAGCAATTTTAAAATGGTTAGGGTGTGAATACTTGATGGAGAACAAGACCAAGGGCAAGTCCAAACATTGATGATTCAATTTAGAGGGAAGTTCATGAAAAGTTATACATGGAATTCCAAATGGCAAGCCTCAACTTTTAGGAAAAGCTTTAGCTTTCCAGACCTAGAAAATTTTCTAAGTGTTGGCTGAAAAACAGGTTTGACTGCTGTTTGACCATGATTTAGAGCTTCTTCCACTCAAAATTTTAAAAACCACCAATTAACAAAGTTGTTCCTTGTAAAATTTGGGACAAGTTTCATATTGACAGATTTTCAAGTCCTTAAGTGAAATTTTGAATTCAAATCAATTCAAGCTCTAAACGTTCGGTGCATGAAATATTAAAACCATTATTCCATGTGTTGACTTTGGTCATAACCACAAGTGTAATCGTCCTTAGAGCCTTAATGAGGTGATTAGTCATCGGAGATGTCACATGTACAGAGGCACATGTGCGCATCATCGCTGTCGTTGACTGTTGTTTTTCGCAGATGCTGAGAAGAAACGCAAGGCGTTGGAGGCCAAGGTCACGAAGTTGACTGAAAGCCAGACGGAACTTAAGGTGTTCGTGAAGTGCCTGGAAGGGGAGAAGGCGAAGCTGGTGGCCGAATGACCACCTTGCCATCATGAAGGGTGAGTTCATGAACTCTGGCTTGCTACGCCACGGAATCAACAGCGGATTGTTAATGCTTCGCACCCTTGGCAGGTCTGCAGTCGGAGTTGGCCAAACTGCGTGGTGCTGCCGAGGCGAACATGGGGGCGTTGCTGCCGCTGGACGAGTTCGCGGCCGGGGCAACCTTGGTGAGCCGGCTGCAGGCGGCGCCAGGCCGAGTGACTCGGCTGCTAAGGGAGACGGCGATCGGGGTTGGCAGCCGTGTGCTGGCGGTCCTAAAGATGCAGTTCCCCAAGGTGCCCGTGGAGCGCGCCCGTGAGGGGATGGCCATTGACTTCTCAGAAGACGACTTCGGCTCTTTGATCGACAGCTATGTTGCTATTGCCGAGGAGGTGGCCACCAAGCTGGGCCAGTAAAAAACATTTAACAATGTGTTAAGGCTGTTCCTTGTTTCAGGATTTGTAGTATTAGCTTTTTCATGGATGTCTTTTTCACAAGCTTGCACGGGTCCTTGCCCTTAATGCTATCGTGCACCACATAGAGCATCAGCCAACCCAGGCCCTGTTCCGTTATGTGCCCTTGTTACCCGGCTGACCACTGCCATCAGTGAGGTTGGCTTACCACTCTACGATGCTCGTCGTGGAGGCTTATTGCGCAGGCGGCGCGTCGGGTGGGTGTGAGACCCAGGGTTTCACGGTTAGGGAAGCTAGTGCCGACTGAGCAAAACAGGAGTCGATATACAGTAGGGCGTCAGACTGGTTATTATTCAGTCGGCAGTTTTAGTCAGCGAGTTGCCGCAACAACTGTACAGTTGAACAGTTTCTAGATTGCTTTCTTAGTTAGGTCAGGGAGTCCCCGAGATTAAGAGGCGAGGGTGTTTATGGGAGGAAGATTTTATTCATTTGGAGGGAACAAAGGTACATAGCTTAGCTTTTATGCATAGAACTTGACAAGATGCTCGATGTTCCACACGTGGGGGACCGGCTGGCCGTCTGCCCACTGAAGTCGTTAAGTGCCGGGTGAAATGACTTCCCTGACGATGAACGGTCCTTCCCATGGGGCTGAGAGCTTGTGCTGGTTCTTTGTTGACGTGGCTCGTCGTAGGCAGAGGTCGCTGACATTGAGAGATCTCTCATGTACAGTTCTGTCATGGTAGCGTCGTATCTGTTGTTCATGCCGAGTGTGCTATATGAGGGCCGCGAGGCGGTGTTCTTCAACACTGTCGAGGTCAAACTGCTGACTCGTTTCGGCTTCGCCTTCCTCATAATATTGGATGTGTGGGGCGCCGTACGCGAGGTCGGCTGGGAGGATGGCCTCTGAGCCATACACGAGCAAGAACGGTGTATAACCAGTCGCCCGGCTTTTTTGCGTTCATAGGCCCCACGCGATGTGAGGAACCACTTTAGCCCATCGACCAGCGTGTTGATCACAACTTTCATACAGATCTTTCTTCAAGCCTTCCTGTACCATACCGTTGGCCCGCTCGACTTGGCCGTTGCACCTGGGGTGCCCTGAGGAGGAGTAATAGACATCGATGCATTTATCCTGGCAAAGATCCCATAATTCATGCCCAATAAACTGCGGCCCCAGTTCAGTCATGATGCGATGCGGTATACCGAACCGGTGGGTCAACTCTTCTATGAATTTAGCTGTTGTAGATGATTTGGTGTCCTGTACGACCTTGTATTCTATCCATTTGGTGAAATTGTCAACCGCCACCAACAAGTGCTTGAATCCACCTTTCACGGTTTTGAAGGGTCTGACATTGTCGAGTCCCCAGATGGCGAATGGCCACGAGAGTGGTATGGTACGCAGGGCTTGTGCGGGGAGGTGTTTCTGCTTTTGGAAGAATTGGCACCCAGCACATTTCCGCACCAGTTCTTTGGCATCAGAAAGTGTCATGGGCCAGTAAAACCCTGACCTGCAGGCCTTCCCTACGAGGCTGCCTGTGGCCGTATGATTGCTGCATGAGCCTGAGTAAATCTCGCAGAGTAGATCGATGCCTTCGCTGGTCGGTATGCACTTTATGAGGATACCTGTTGATGCTGCTTTTCTGTAGAGTTTGTCGCCGACAACCACATAATTGGCAGCGTGCCTGGCAAGGCGTTCGTACTCGGCCTTGTCCTTCGGGACTCTGTTCTCCGTCAGAAAAGAAATGAAGGGGGCGCGCCAGTCGCTTTCCATGACGAGGACTTTGGTCCCGACCAAATTTGAATCGGGTTCGTGTTCCAGAGCGGGGCTACCATCTTCCAACATCTTGATGCATGCGGTGCGGAGGTCTTGGACAAACACACCTGCGGGCACCTGTGCCCGTTTGGAGCCAAGCTTGGATAAGACGTCTGCCGCCACATTGTTGTCTCTGACGATGTGATGAACCTCGAGCCCATAAAAATGAGCTTCAAGCTTTCGCACCTCAGCGCAGTATGCGCTCATGGTTTCCTTTGCCGTGTCCCAATTTTTGTTGACCAGCTCGACGATGAGCTTGGAGTCTCCGTAGCATAATAGGCGCTTCATTCCCAAGCTTACTGCTATTCTAAGCTCGTGGATAAGGGCTTCATACTCGGCGCCGTTATTGGACGCTTTGTAATGGATTTGGAGGACGTACATGAGTTGTTGTCCGTCTGGGGCGAGGAACAAAACACTGGCACCGGCTCCTTCGAGGTTAAGCGCCCCATCGAAGTACATGACCCAGTGTTCCCGCGGTTCTTCTGGTGTGGGGGTTTGGATTTCGGCCCACTCGGCGACGAAGTCGGCCAGGATCTGGGACTTGATGGAAGTGCGCAGCGCGAACGTTAGATCGAACGCGCCGAGTTCTATGGCCCACTAGATGGTGCGGCCGTGCACATCCCTGTTGTGTAGTATTACGCCGAGCGGGAAGTTTGACACGATCGTGATTGAGTGTGCCTAGAAGTAGTGGCGGAGTTTCCTGGATGTGATGAGCAGTGCGTATAGGAGTTTCTGAGGGTGAGGATAACGCGTTTTTGACTCAGACAGCACTTCGCTGACGTAGTATATTGGGCGCTGTACTTTGTACATGTGACCTTCTTCCTGCCTCTCGGCAACTAGGACTGTGCTGACTACATAAGTCGTCGTGGTAATGTACAGGAGCAGTGGTTCCTGGGGTGCTGGTCTGACCAATACAGGAGGACTTATCATGAAATCTTTTAAGTTGGCCAAGGCTTGCTCGGCTTCCGCGGTCCATTCGAACTTGTCATTCTTTTTGAGGAGCTTGAAGAAAGGCATGCCTTTTTCTCTGAGCTTGCTTATGAATTTGCTTACGGCGGCCATCATGCCTGTTAACTTCATGATGTCCTTCTTGCAGGTGGGTGTCTGCAGATTGCGTATGGTGTTAACTTTTACCGGATATGGAGTCGACAACTTGGTCGATTCGTGGAAGAGGGAAGGGGTCTTTAGGGCAGTAGCGGTTGAGATCGGTGTAATCAATGCATATCCTCCATTCACCGGTTTTATTTTTCACAAGTACAGGGTTTGCAAGCCACTCGGGGTGCTTGCATTCTCTAATGAAACCGGCAGCTAAGAGTTTATTTATTTCTACCCTAATGGCCTCCTTGCGATCTTGCGCAAACCGACGTAGCTTCTGCTTGACGGGCTTGGCGGTCTTGATCAAGTCCAAGGAGTGCTCAGCCTTCTCCCTCGGGACACCGGGCATATCTGATGGTTTCCAAGCAAACATATCCCAGTTGGCCCGGAGGAAGGAGGTGAGCGCGTCTTCCTATTTGGGGTTTATCCCTGGCCCTATGAGGGTCGTCTTCTTCGGGTTGTCGAGTCCGAGGCCGACCTCCTTCGGTGCCACTGCTGATTCCAACGCTGTTGGTGTTGCCTGTTGCTCTGGGATCTCCATTGGGTCGGCGTCGGATTTGGCCGCGGCGGCTACCATGAGCTCGCTGTAGCCGACTTGCTGGGATAGCTTGGCGAGTGTGACTGCTTTGCTGTCGCACTCATAGGACGTCTTGACATCTCCTCTGATGCTTAGGACCCCACTTGGGGCTGGCATTTTCAGCACTAGGTAAGTGCGATTGGGGATGGCCATGAAACGAGCCAGCATGGGCCTGCCGAAGATGGCGTGGTACGAGCTCTTGAAGTTGACCACCTCGAAGTGGATGTGCTCTGTGCGGTAGTTCTCCGCTGTGCCAAAGGTGACCGGTAGGGTTGCTCGGCTGACTGGGTAAGAAGCCTTGCTCGGCACGATCCCGAAGAATGGCTCCTCGTCGTGTTGTAGCTTATCATAGTCGAAGCCCATGCTGTTCAGCGTGGCCATAAAGATGATGTTCAGGGCGCTGCCCCCGTCGACCAATACCTTGGACAACAGGAGTCCACTACTGGGGCCACCACTAAGGGGTAGGAGCCGGGCTCCGGCAAGTGAATCCAATGATCTGTGCAGCTGAAGCTGATTGGCAGCTCCGACCACGCGATGGGCCGAGTGGAGACGAGATTGACCTCGCGAGCCTGAAGCTTTTGGCGGCGCTTGGTCTTACTCGGTCCGCCCATGATGACATGGACTTCGCGGTCGGCCGGCTGGAACTCGCCGTTTTGATTGATGATGGGTGCAGGCACCCGTTGGCGTTCCTCGTCCTGCCTGGGATGCTCCTTGCACCGCCTCTCGTCGTCATGACGACGGTCATCATTGCGGTTGTCGTACTGGTACTGGTGGTCGTCACGGCAGTAGTCGTTGCGTTTGTAGTTTTGCCTATTGTTGTATGGTCGCGCGCCATCGTTATAACGTGGCGCTGGGTTGAAACGCTGCTTCTTGGATGGAGGGGTGGCCCCCAACTCCTTCAGGAGGTTGCGGCATTCCCGCAGGCTGTGGGTTGCATTCTTGTGGAACGGGCAAAAGTCGTCAAGGGTATCCTTGAACTCCTCCTGCAGGAATCTTGATTCCACGCGCCCTTCTTCTTCAGCTACTGCGACCACTGGCTCAGCACCGAGTCTTCTGATCCTGGCCGACTCATGTTTCCTGACATGATCGTGTCGGTCATTGTCTTCAGCGCGCTTGCCCTTGTTCTTGAACTGGGCTTGCTCTGCCTCGTCCGTCCTGGCCTCCAAGTTGACGACGTCCATGAGCTCTCCTACATCATGGCGGTCAGCCTTGAAGAGCCTGCGGAAGAAGCTTGGCTCGTAGAGACCGCGTCGGAAGGCGTCAATGACCTCCCGATCAGTGACGTCCGTAAGCTTGTTACGGCTGTCGAAAAAGCGTTTGGCGTAGTCCCGCAGGCTCTCGTTCTTCTTTTGCTTCACGTTATCTAAGTCGTAACGTGAGCCAGGCCAGGTGTAACTGGCTTGGAAGTTTTTGGTGAAGGCTGCACAGAGATCTTGCCAGCTGTCGATGGAGTTTCGAGGGAGTCCCTCGAACCGCAGGAGGGCTTCAGGGTCTAGCATCACGGGGAAGTAGGCTGCCGCCTGGTCGTTGGACCCATGAGCTACTCGGACCGCCGTGTGGTACTGCTTGAGCCACAGCTTAGGGTCGGAGCACCCATTGTACTTCTCTACCTGGGTTGGCTTGAACCCATCTAGAGAGACGACGGCCCGCAGCCTTGGCGTGAAGGCCGCGAACCCATCGAACACGTCAGTCATCGCCTTGTACTCGCTCGTACCGTGGCAGCCGGCCTGCCTCGACTCGAAGTCAGACACCGCCCGGGCGGCGAGGCTCTGGCCGCGGCTGCGGGCGACGAGCGACGCGTGGCTCGCCAAACTCCTGGTCGTAGCGCTCGCACGCCATGAGCTCGTTGATGGCACGCCATTCCTCGTCGGCTGCAGCGGCATCGTTGCCATTGGCACCACACCCCCGGCGGTTGGGTGGGCCGTAGTCCTCGTTGTAGCGTGCTTGGCGTGCAAGCTCGGTGTTGATGGCCATTATAACCTCGTAGTGACCGTCAACATTTCGGTAAATTGAGGATGATCATACCATATTCCATACATAAAAGTATTTTTACTGACAAATTCCACAAGTTTTGGATGAGTTATGGTTGCAGGATAAAACAGGTGAAACAGGGGCCAAACCTGGCACAAGGCCAGGCCGGCCGGCCTAGCCTAGGCCGACCGGCCTCCCCTGGCCAGGTCTGGCTACGTCACTGATCCACAAGCCATGCCAAGTGCCCAGGATGATCAAGAACCGTGCAAACAATGTCGGTTTGATCCAAGGACCCGAAAGGCCTAGAGGTGAAAGTACATGGATTAAAGGGCCCACATCCTAGGATTCTCGGACAAGCTTCAACTAAACGCAATTGTTACCGACTTTTGGAGAGCATCAGGACCATCCATGCAAAGGTCGGTGCCAAGTGGCACCAGGGCCAGGCCGGCCGACCTAGATTAGGCTGACCGGCCTCCTTCTGTGGCCGCCACGTCTCCTCCTTCGCGTGAAGCCTAAGCAGAGCCATGGCGTGCTAATGAAGCCTGACATCCACCCCCTGGAGGCTATAAAAGGCAGCTCGTCCACCTTGGGAAGACACACACTACATCACTCAAGTCTCTACTTGAAGGAAGCTCTTGTATCTTTTTCATTTCTTAGATTAGGATTAGAGTTGGGAGTAGAGTCGAGTCGAGCTTAGCTCGGATCTTCGGAGTCTTCGGAGTTCTGGTAAAGCTCTTGTATCCATTCCTTCTTTTGAAGAGTTTATTTATACAATTACTTTCTTACTTTAGAGCTTAAGTTTATCTTTTGTCTTTCAGTCTTGCTCTTCTTTTAGAGTAAAGATCTTGCTCTCTTTAGAGCAAAGTTCTATCCCCTTTAGTTTTAGTGTAGAGTTTAGTTTAGCTCTACCGGGCTTTATCTCGCGAGTTTGCTCGCCTTGACCGGGCCGTAAGACGCCTTAGGGAAGACGGGGATTTCTCTTGACAGGCCTCAAGAGAAATCTTAATCATCGAGTGTAGACGTGGTGTCTGGCTTGTTGATTAACTAGGAAGTGTGTTGCACCCCACGGAACTGCAGTGGTAGGCGGCAGGTGGTGACAGCCCTGTCCGTCCTTCGTAGTCCACCACGTTTGGGTGTATTCATAACAGTAGTGCTGAGCCCAGAGAACCCCCTCTCTCATCCCGTTCTGAGGTTCTCCCGTTCTAGCCGTCGAAGCGAGCTCTGTTCCCGGTATCTAAGCTAGAGTCTAGGCTAAGGCTAGAGTGCCTTCTGCTCTGAGTTAGAAAGTGTCTAGGTCCGGTCTCTCCCAACGCCTTTCCTTTTCTGTAGAAATAGGTGCTCTGTGTGTCGCTGGTCTTCTAGACCTTCTATCCGGTCATTCATTTGACCATTATCCCCCAAACCTAGAGTTTGTGCCCCTGGGTTTGTGGCTTGATATTTCTGACAAGATATATCATTTCATTCTTCAATACACTTTAACCATCTGCTTCCCTATGGAAATATAAATATGATACCCTGGGGTTACTCCCGAGGTGAAGTGCTACAACGAGATATATTCTGTGCGCTTGCAGAATTAATTTTGCATACAACAACATATATCTACGCGCTCTTGAGCGTTGCTAAAACGTGACGCTAAGGAGTGCCAACAAGCATTTCTGGCGCCGTTGCCGGGGAAGCAATTTGCTAAAGTTATTGTTGAATTATTTGATTATCTTTACAGATCTACCAAACCACTAACCTTAGTGACCTCACCGCTGCAACATTCGTCTATCTTTGATGTGTTTGCAGGGTAGTGCATGACTGGTTTCAACCTACCATCAAACTTTGATCCAAATCCAGAATGCATTGGAAGAGTAGTGCGAAAGAGAGTCGTACCTCCTCAGATTTCACTCAGCTCAAGCAGCATATTCGAGTCATCATTCGACTCCGAATCTGAACCAGATTCAGGTTCGTCGTATTCTTCAGCTCTAGAGTCTCCAGAGATAATGGCTCAGGGAAAGAAGACGCTCCGTGAGTTCTCAGCCCCGTCAAGCAGCAACTTTCCGGGACTGTCGAATGCACAGGAAGGGGTATTTGAGCTGAGGACTGGCCTAGTGAACATGGTTCAGGCCAGCCCTTTCTGCGGAAAGGCGATTGAGGATGCGAACGCTCACCTTCGGAATTTTCTGGAGGTGTGCAGCACCATCAACCCCAATGGCACACCGATCAACAACATCCGCCTTCAACTCTTCCCATTCTCCTTGCTTGGGAAAGTGAAGGAGTGGTTTTACGCCAACAAGGCATCATTCGAAGGACGCTGGCAGACTTGCGCAGACGCATTTCTGGCCAAGTACTTCCCGGTGGGCAAGACCAACGCCCTCCGAGGAAAAATCACTAGCTTTCAGCAGCTAGACGGAGAGACAATTCCCAAAGCTTGGGAGCGACTGCAAGAGTACATTGCAGCCTACCCCCACCATGGTGTGGAAGATTGGCTGATTATTCAGAACTTCTTCCACAGCATGAGTCGTCGATCGCAAGAGATGTTGGATGCAGCCGCGGGAGGAGCTTTCCTCTCGCTAGATGTAGACGCAGCGAAGGCGCTAATCGAGAAGATATCCGCTCACCAGAGCTGGATAGGAGAAGACAAGCTCCCCGCAAGGGAGTACATCAAATTGACTCCGTTGATATGCTGGCCGCTAGGATGGACCTCCTCTTAAAGAAGATGGAATCTTCTGGCAAGGAGATGAATTAGATTATGGAGGAGAGAATCACGTGTGAAACGTGTGGTGAAGCAGGACACTCGGGCGACACTTGCCTGATGACAATTTCATTGGGAACAATAACAATTCAGGCTTCCGTCCTCAACAAGGTTGGAATTCCAAGCCCAATTTCCCCTTCAGCCAACGGCAAGGTAATGGCTCTAACAACGGTTTCCAACCGTCGCTAAAGGACATCTGGTATGGCCAAAAGCAAATTAATGATAGCATTAGCAAGAAATTTCTTGCTAGTGATTGCTACAATGTGCTACATTTTAGATTTTAGGCAAGCTTGCTAGGGATTGGATGTATGATTGGCTATGCTCTTGATGGTCTTGATATATATTCCTTTGAGATAGTCAATTTTTGAAGTAAAATGACAAACTGAACTTAAACTCTTTTCACCCATGAGTAAATGCCTTTGCATGTCTTGTTTGAGCCAAAATGGCTATATTTTGCTTAAAGATCGTGCTAGGATGATATTCTTTTCATTTGGGTCAAAGATCTTTGTCATTGTAAATGTTTAGCCCATGTTTATCTTGTGTACCATACTTAATTTGAAAAACTTGAAAAATGAGATGTTTATGCATGAAAGAAGAAAAATAAGAAAAAGATACATTTGAAGAAATTTATGCTCATGTCTCTATGCTTTCACTGTTGCACACACTTGCACACAAGGGTGCTAAGCGGTTGCATGTTGTTTGCCGGAGAAGTCTCCCTTGAGAAGTGAACACATGGCTCCGTGCTTTGACATGACATGAGATAGATTTTGGGCGTTTATAATGATCTTTTGTCAAGAATGCTTATCCTATCATAATCTTGGTGAAATGAAGTTTATTTTTGCTCAAATGACCCATGTTTAGGACTTTGCTAATGAGGTAAAACTTTTGAGAAAATTGCACAAATTAATCATGGCTTTGTCAAATGGCTATATATCTTCACTTTCTTGACGGCAATGCCCTTATGATGCTATGACCCATCTAGTTTGCCTTTTCTCTAATTTGTAGAATTTTGTATCGCTCATTGTCTATTTGAGAAGCCTATAGTCAAAACTTTTGCATTTTTGCCTTGATTTGTGCATTGTCAACAAGGGGGAGAGTTTGAGCATTGGAAAACATTGCTGGGCATATATGGAAGGTTTTCGAGTTGAAACGGCATCGTTGCGAGTTTGTTTGCAAATTTTACACTTTTGGGGTTGGTCATCTACCAGGGGCGGTTTAACCGCCCCTGTGCAGTGTGCACAAGTGTTGTGGAGTTTTGAGCCATTCTTGAGTGTTTTTCGCATGCACAAGTTCACTTGTTCAGGGGGAGTTTGCATCAATGCAGGGGAAGTGCTTTGTATGTCCTGAAAAGTGATTTGGAGATTTGGAGATTTGTGACTTGTGTTTTGTGCTTTGCTCTTTTTGCCGATGATGTTGAGCCTTTTTCGCTTCTTATTGAAGGGTCGGCGTTTTCTGAGTTTTTCTCTTGTGAGTGACTTTGATTTGGCTTGTTCTTGCTTTTGGACACTTGCTTGAGCGATTATTTTTTTGATTTCTTTTCTTTTTCTTTTAATATCAATGGTTACTATGTGTGTGTTGTCAATGCACTCATCAAGGGGGAGATTGAGGACCCGGTGTGTCCGAGGACCGGTGGATGGTCACTTCCTGGTGTGATGAGTGATTGACAACGTGGTGTGGATTGACGTTTCCCTTGGCTCAAGTATTGCAGGTGTAGAATGCGGCTTGATTGCATTGGTGCAGGTAGGCGCGAAAGGTCTTAGCCATGGCGGCCTCCGAGGAGCGGAGAGACAAGTAGGCTTGGTTCGAGGGACCCGGTGGCCAGATGGATCAAGTGCGGTTCACATGCTGGCAAGAACCGGTGCGAGGTAGCGGCTCACAACCGAAGCTCGTACGCGGACGAGAAGCCGGTGCAAGGTAGCGGCTAACAACCGAAGCTTGCACGCGGGGTTTGGTGATTTGGCCACAAAATCATCGGTGGACGGTTTCCCTTGGTTTGGGCCTCAAAACCAAGGCCGAGGACTCGACGTGGCGAAGATGGGCCACTGGGCTACTCACCCAGCCAGGGGCGGTCTAACCGGCCCCCTGGGGCGGTTTAACCGCCTCCCCCCGTGGCGACCCAAAATCGGCGTCGAGGAGCTTTGATCCGGAGGACACGCGGCGTGACTGCAAGGCTTGCATCGGAGGGAAGCTAGCTTGTGGTGGAAGGTGTCCCAGCCGAAAAATATCTGAAACCAAATGTCAAATTTGCCCCTGAGGGGTATGTATCACTTAGGGGTAGTTTAGTCTTTAGAGCACCACCACTTGGACTACTAATAGGCCCCCTAGGGGTTGGTGGCTGCCATCTCTCTAGTTATCTCTTTGGTTTTCTCTTTGAACTAGTTTTCCCCTTCATCCCTTCCACCTAGAACTATTTTGAATCATTCGTAGTTTGTATAGGTGAATTCATGGTTGGTTGATTGAGTTTGTACTGCTCATCTTTGTGCCATGATTTGAATCTACGAGCTCCTTTTCTTTTTCCTATTTTCGGAGGTATTTTCTGAGCTATTTTTGGGGGATTTTCGTTCTTCACTTCCTAGGGCGTTTTCTCTCAGATTTCTTTGGGGGATTCATGTATGAGTGCCTTGTGCCTCTTTTGCTAGTGATATCTTGCCCCCAAATGCCGGGAATCGCCTTGGATTTGAAGATTTCGGGATGAACTCGAGTTCATGGTGTTCTTCCTTAGAGTTGAGATTCCGGGAGTTCTAGTGAGTTAGAGGTCATGATCTTTTGGGAAAACACTCCACTGGGGGTGTAAATCATCTGACCAAAATCTCACCTCAAGAGCTCAAGCGGTTTGGGAGATCCACTTTCGTGTTGACTTTTTCCCGAGGCTCATAGGACAGGCTGGTTTAACCGTCCCACCTAGGCGGTTTAACCGCCCTCCTGGCAGCACAGGGTCAAGTTGGTTTTGGTTCGGTTTGTGTTCGTTTCGATCGATTCGAGTTCCGCTGCGTCTATCTTGTTCCTAGGGTCAGTAGCTTGACAGTGGCTACGTGATCTTGGCAAGATCGCTTTCGGAGGCGTCGGAGTTGATTTGGGAAAATAGCCGGATCGGTTGGAAAGAAATATTTATCGGCTCCCATTCACTCCCCTCCCCCCCCCCCCCCTCTCTGGTCGCCGTTTCGGTCCTTCAATAGGTCGATAGCTGCCATGCTATAAGGACCCGGTAAAAGTCGAGTGATTTCCTGTCACTCGCGAGATATAGGAATCAACTGCTTTACTTATGTTGGAATCATAAGGATGACGGACGGGGACTTTTGTCATGTAGATGCCCCGTCTGTTTATTAAGAATTGGCTAAGGTCGAAGTGTGCCGGCGATGTAGGTCAAGTGTTTGAAAGCACTAAGCACTTGTTTGGGCATGGGACCGGTAAGTTTAGTACCTGTTCGGAATGGTGCGTGGCCTTGTCCTGCTTTCCTTGGGATTCAAACCCCCCTGGTGCACCTTGTGGTACATGCTCTGAGTTCCGGCCGGCGCTGCCGTGACCGGATAGGACTTGTACCAAGGGGAGTGGGCTCGGATTAACAAGCCAGGAAGACATGGGAACGGTCTGGTTAGTGTCGACCGTCGGGGTTGATGTTTTTCCGTGTGTTTAGTATCCACCTTGCAAGGTTATAAAATCGGTTCGAACTGTCTGTTTCTCGCAGCTAATGAGACTACTTGACCTCTTGTCGCACCGAGTAATGGAAGTGGAACATGATGATGATAAACTTGATGTTTGCTTAATTGCTTGCTCCACTTGCTTGGTTAGTACAGGTTGCTTACCTAGAATGGTTAACTCTGACTAGAACTTGATGCTAAAATTTTGAAAGCAGGGACCCACCCTTAGTCGCTCTTTGGCAAAACAAACCCACCAGCCAAAAGCCTTGCATGTCTAGGAGTTGGTGATGTAGTTTTCACCTGACGGTTAAGTCTTGCTGAGTATTAGTATACTCAGCCTTGCTTGTTGAATTGTTTTCAGGTAGTGCTCTTGAGGAGATGGTTGCAGGTCTTACCTGGCCAACCACCCTTCCTCCTGGTTGGACCGTTGTTTGGGACGAGGATGCTTCTGAGTGACGTCACGACGGCTTCACGTGATGTTACTACCGCTTTCGAATAAATAGTTTAATTTCCGTTGCTTTTCAAAACTCTGAGACAACTGTTCCTTTATGCATCGAACTTGGTTTGTAATAAAGTACCTCAAGTGGGACCTTTAATTAATTGTGGATTGTTGTAATCTCTGGACTCTCCTTCGAGGGAGTAATTGCACGACTTGTTTCGATCGAGGTAACTGTTCGTGGTTGCATCAGGCTCGACCCGACAGACTGACATCGTAATCTGATTTAATTGCGTGATAACCAATGGAAGGTTAGCGCACTTAAGCCGGATTAAATTGGACGGTTCTGCCACAGCTGGTATCAGAGCGAAAAGTTGTGCACCAGAGGTTCGCACGGTCCCGATACACTTGTTTTGCAATAAAACTTGACCAACTAGTGCATTGTAAAAACTCGTTGGATCGCTATGGATTAACTAGACCGTGAAGCCCTAGAGGGAATTTCGAGTTGTTTCAGGTGGCTTGTTAATTATCGTGTATTTGACTAACTAGCCCAGCACACCCTTGCCCACGTGTTTTATACGTGCGCTGGTTTCCGTGCCTCGCGTGCATGAAGGGTGATAGGATCTCCATTCCAAGGAACCTGTCACTACGGTTGTGTATGAGTCGCCCACATGTTTTGATACGTGCGCAAGGTCTTGATGGTATGGTTCTAATTCCAATGAGCCTATCATCCTGGTTGTTCGGCACGTTCGAGACGTGTGCATGATGCCGCATCACGAGTTATTCGAAGGGTTGTGTGCGCTATTCAAAGTGAGCGTACGGCCTAGACTAGATGCATTGTCCATGCAGTGTTGAATGCATGGATACCGTTTTTATAAATGAACGGTAATGAATGGGGACGCTTCCGTGACGTGCTGGCACGGAAGGTTCATGGTTTTCTTGCAGGTACACTGACTCCGTTCGTTTAAGTTCCGTTGGTCTGAATGACGACTAGCTATTATAGGGAGAGACGTATATTGTGCCTCGCCACCGGCAACTAACTACGTACACCAAGGCTTCTTGGTATTTGTGAGGACGATTTTAGTTCTTTTGCATCATGTTAACCACCTTAAAAATTGTTAAGACAACTTGAGGCAAAAAGGAAATAAAAATCGTAAATCTCACAAACTCCTAAAAATCTGTCAAATCTGTGTTCTCAGCTGGTCCGAATTTTTTTTCGTCAGTAAAACATCTCAGTTGGCTGGGAACCGTAAACAAAAGTTGTTCATAATTTTGTAACTAAGCTGCTGTAAAAATTTCAAGATTTTTGGATAAGTAAAACTGGAGTTATGCTTAAAACACGAGCTGCCTGTTTGCTGGAAAAATCTGGCAGACAGCAAGTTAAAAATTGAATGTTTCACCCACCTTAAACTCAAAACCAAGCAAACCTTTAAACACCAAACTTGTGGGTAATAACCTTAAGAACAACCTGGTAAATTTTAGGAGCTTTTGGTTGGGTAGTTTTGGAGTTACACCCGTTCTTCCACCGCTGTCCCGATCGTCTTTTCCACACAAGTTCTCACCCGGTTCCTTGTTCACTTTTTCTAAGATGGCTGCCGCGTTTCACTTTGTGCTTGGTGTGGACGGCTTCCTCCACTCTGAGTGTCTCGCTAGGGAGGGTTTTCCCTCTATTTTGTGGGACACTCTGAGCAACGCCGGCTTCGCCTCACCACCCCTCTACTCGTGCCGCGAGTTCCTTGAGGACGGTGTGCTTCGTTGCCTCACCAGGGTCTACGTGCCACCTCACCCTCACCACCCCGAGTGGCCTCTGTTCGACGCTGAGGTGATAGGCCACCGGCTAGCCGACACCGTGGAGTCAGCTGCCTTGCAGGTGCTGAACGTCTTTTGTGACTTTCGCCCCATGGAGGTGATGACTTCCCCGCTTGGGTTGCTTCCTACAACGCAGCCCGACGACCCGGCTTGGTTGGACCGTCGAGCTCACGTGATGGCGGTTGTGGACTGGGCTGGTGCTGTTCCGACCGCTGAGGGACTAGCACGGTGTGTGACTGCGTTTTCTAGACTTCGAGCACTGCTTCAGGGAGGACTGGGTGACACGGCTGAGTTTGGTATGGCTTCTCACCGATCTCTCTGACAGCTTCAGTACGACTACACTACCCTCACCATGGAGGCTGCCGACACAGACATGGCTATGGCCAACTTCCAGGCTCAGATTGGAGACTTGCTTGGACAGGTCGCCACCCTTCAGCAGGAGCGAGAGACACACTTGGCACAGATAGCTGTGATGGAGGAGGAGCGTGCTATCCACCTAGGCCAGATCGCGGAGATGGAGATGGAGATAGACTCACTTCACACTGAGCAGGTGGGGCACCTTGACCGTATCGAGAGTTGGAGGATCAGGTTCACGACCTCCAGCTCGACATTGAGGACGCCCACCAGCACATAGGGATGCTTCAGCAGCAGGTTCCTCTGGAGCAGGACGTAGAGATGGTAGATGAGGAGGAGGAGGAGCCCATGGAGATTGAGATAGACCCAGAGGAGGTTCAGGGTATGTCCGGAGTTGACACCCTTAGCGACATGACGCCTCCACCCGCAGCCCCCGGTTCCCCCGTCGAGAGTGAGGCTTCGGTCAACGACCTCGACGACTTCTAGATTGTTGGCAATGTTACTCCTCAGCGTAGCCTACTTTTGGACAGTGATGTAATAGGCTAGCTTTGAGTTGAGTACGTCTTTTGTGCAGCTTCACCATGATGTAACTTAGGGTACGAGTTAACCCTAAAGATTGTCGATTCGATATGGTTGTAACAGCTAAACTCTGCAGCTGAATATGGTTCGAATTTTTAATGCACGCATCTTTCATTTCTGGGCTGAATGCTGAATACCAAAGTTGTAAGGAATTTCATAATGGTGATGCGCGTAAAATTTCAGCTCCATTGGTTGAGAATTGAGAGAGTTATGCACATTTTAGTGAGCCTCGGCCATTCTGAAAACAGCAGAGACAGAGACACGAACATGGAATTTTTCACCCTAGCTAGAGTTCGAATCTGACCTGGAGTTGTAAACGACAGTTGTAGCTCACTAAATGCACTTGCTGCTGGCAAAAATTCATAATTTTTAGGCGAGACACCAAGGAGATATGAATTTTCTCCTCTGACAGCCTTGCTGATCAGAAAAATTCTGCAATGGATGTTTACTGTTTTCGCGCATGATTGCCTTGTTTACTTATACACGAGTTTCATGATCATGTGGCTGATGAGTAAAACCTTTTGCAGATGGTTGATTCGATCCGCCGTACCAACTTTACCGCTGGGCAAAACAGTGGCACCCAAGCAAACCAGCAACCACTGCCGCAGCCCCCGCAGAATCCGATGGAGGCGTTTTTCGCCACCCAAAATGAGGTGATGCGGGAGATGCTAAATGTGCAGCGTCCCCAGAGGACACCATGATGCTCAGCCCCATTTTGCTTGCTACGAGCACTTTCTGAGTACTCAGCCACCGACCTTCCAGGAAGCAACGGAACCATTGAATGCGGACACCTGGATTCGTGCAGTAGAATCCAAGTTTTCTGTACTGGCACTCCCATGTTCGGAAGAGAACAAGGCTAGGTTTGCCGCACAGTTGCTCCACGAACCTGCGCTGATTTGGTGGGAAAATCACTTGGCCACCCTTCCAGAAAACACTGTGATAACTTGGACTGATTTCAAGACCGCCTTCAGAGCTCACCATATCCCTGAAGGTTTGATTGAGAGGAAACTTAATGAGTTCCTGGCATTGACCCAAGGCACTAGGACTTTGTCACAGTATGCCTAGACCTTCAACAATTTGTGCCAGTATGCAGGCTCTCATGCTGACACGGATCAGAAAAAGATGGACCGTTTCCGTAGAGGACTCAGTGTTAAGCTCAAAGAACGCCTGAACCCCATTAGAACCGCCACATATAATGAGTTGGTTAACTTGTCTATCACACAGGAGGATGCCATGGCTGCTGTTAAGGCTGAGAAGAAGAGGAAGGCACCCTTGGTCCAAGGAAATTCACAGAGCCAGAGGTTCAAGATAGTACAGAATAGTCCCGCTCCCAATCCTCAGAGGCCCGGTCAACAAGGACGTTGGGTGATCAGGCCACCCCAACAGGCACAGGCTCGTTTTCTGACTCCACCACAGGCCAATGCTCCCCGTACCAATAATCAGGCTCCCGCCCGCCCTGCCAACGGGAATGCCTGCTTCAAATGCGGAAAGACTGGACACTACAGGCGGGATTGCCCTCAGAACCGCCAGCAAAGCCAGAACAAGGGGAGAAAGCAGACAGTGCAGGTCCATCAAGGACGAATTAACTTCACCACCCTTGCTGAACTTCCAGAAGGAGCACCAGTGATGACGGGAACTTTTTCTGTCCATAATCAACCTGCAGTTATACTTTTTTATTCTGGTGCAACACATAGCTTTATAAGCACCAAGTTTAGTGAGAAATGTGGGTTGAACCTTTCCTGCACGGCCACACCTTACTTGATCACAAGCCCAGGTGGTAAAATCTCAACAAATCAACTCGCACGGCAAGTACCGATCATGTTGGGAAGCAAAAACTTTAAGACTCCTTTGATAAGTGCGAACTTGGAAGGGATGGATATTATTCTCTGGATGGACTGGATGACTAAACACCGAGTCATACTGGACATTTCCGAAAGAGTAGTCGAGATCCACTCACCATTGCTAGGCCACACTGATCTCTACCTACTGCACAAAGTCTACACAAGTTCCCATATATGCTCACTGGCTGAGCTTACAGTTGAGGATATCCCAGTGGTTTGTGAGTTCCCCGATGTCTTTCCGGAGGACTTGCCAGGCATGCCACCTGACCGAGACATTGAGTTCGTTATTGAGCTTCAACCTGGCACCGCTCCTATATCCAAGCGACCGTATAGGATGTCACCCATAGAGTTGGCAGAGTTGAAAACACAATTGCACGGGTTGCTCGAGAAAGGTTTTATCCGACCTAGCACCTCACCTTGGGGATGTTCCGCTCTCTTTGCTAAGAAGAAGGACAAGAGCTTAAGATTGTGTGTGGGTTATCGCCCTCTCAATGCGGTGACCATTAAGAACCGGTATCCCTTACCTCGCATTGACATTCTCTTTGATCGAGGTAACTGTTTCGAGGGAGTAATTGCACGACTTGTTTGGATCGAGGTAACTGTTCGTGGTTGCGTCGGGCTCGACCCGACAGACTGACATCTTAATCTGAATTAATTGCGTGATGACTAATGGAAGGTTAGCGCACTTAAGCCGGATTAATTTAGACGGTTCTGCCACAAAAATCAATGATGATCTCTTCATTTGCCATGTCTATGTTGATGATATTATCTTTGGCTCAACAAATTAAGACTTTTGCAAAGAGTTTGGTGACATGATGTCAAAGGAGTTTGAGATCTCCATGATTGGAGAGCTTACATTCTTCCTCGGTTTTCAAATCAAGCAACTTGATGAAGGGACTTTCATTTGTCAAGAAAAATATACCAAAGACCTTCTCAAGCGCTTCAAGACCCCAATGGCTACAAATGGACATATCGACATGGATGAGGGAGGTAAACCGGTTGATCAAACTCTCTACCGTTCTATGATTGGTAGCTTGTTGTACCTCACCGCATCTAGGCCCGATATCATGTTTAGTGTGTGTATGTGTGCTAGATTCCAAGCTAATCCTAAGGAAGCTCACCTAGTAGCCGTAAAAAGAATCCTTAGGTACCTCAAGCTCACACCAAGCATTGGCCTTCGGTATCCCAAAGGAGCTAGTTTTCAACTCGTAGGCTATTCCGATTCGGATTATGCGGGTTGCAAAGTTGATACGAAAAGTACCTTCGGAGGGTGCCAATTGCTTGGTAGATCACTAGTTTCTTGGTCATCCAAAAAGCAAAATAGTGTTGCTCTTTCAACCGCCGAAGCCGAGTACATAGCCGCTGGCTCTTGTTGTGCACAAATCCTTTACATGATGCAAACCCTTCTAGACTACAATGTAATTCTAAAAAGGGTACCTTTGTTGTGTGACAATGAGAGTGCGGTTAAACTTGCTAACAACCCGGTTCAATACTCACGTACCAAGCACATAGATGTTCGCCATCACTTCATTAGAGATCATGTTGCTAAGGAAGATATCTTGCTAGAAGGTGTAAGGACGGAAGATCAATTGGCGGACATTTTCACAAAACCACTAGATGAAGCTAGGTTTTGTATGTTGAGGAATGAGCTTAATGTGCTTGATTTCACTAACTTCAACTAACAAGTAATCTAGTGTTGTTGTGCTTGCATTGCATTTGTATAAATTGTCATATGCATTAGGAGCTTGTCTAACCCTTGCAAGATAGTGATAAGATTGGTTTGGTTGCCGATGGTTTTGGGTTGCTCTAGACACGGGAGAGGCTCATCATGAATAACCTTGCAAGGGGTTCAAACTTGACAAGATAGATTTAAATTCCGTATTAAATTCCTTGTCTTGCATTTGCATGCATATGCATGGTTGTTGTTTTAGTTGTTCTGTTCGATATTTGGTTGTGGTAGGCATTTAGGGGGAGCTTTATTTGTCTTTGACAATTCTTGAAACCCCTAGGTGGGTGCTACCCTCCTATGTCTTTGCATTTGGTTTTCTATTGCTAAATGACTACTAGCCTAAGGCATTTAATGAAAAATATTTTAAAAATTGAGGGTTTGAGAGAGGTTCACTTGATTCTGTCCAAGATGTGTTTATTTGCCTCTTATTTGAGCCCTTGGACTTGAATCAAGAAAATTCCTTGAAAATCCAAATCAAAAACAGCAAAAATGGAGCACCGGAGCTTTGAAGATAGCACCGGAGCATTAGTCCACGTATGTGTACTGTCTTCTGCTGACCACAGGATGGTACGGTAGTACCTAATGCTTAGCACCGTATCAGTCGATGCTTCGATTATCAGATCATCTCTATCTCACCATAGGATGGTACGGTGGTCCCCCATGCTAAGCAGCGAATCAGTCGGTGGTCCTTTGTCCCACTAACTCACAGTCAGCACGGTATAATCCGATGGTGTTCCAATCTCAGCAGTGTATCAGTCGATGATCTATTTTCTTTTACTCTCACTGCTACCACAATTTCATCCGGTGCTCAACCAGTGCAACCAGCGTATAAGTCGGTGCTCCGAGTCTCATTTGAATCAGGATCGTCTATTCAAATGTGCTCGATCTCAGCCGTCCATGTTTTGACCTACATCTGAAGGACCGATTGGGCGACCAGAGAGGGGGGGAGTGAATGGGAGCCAATAAAAATTCTTCTCAACCGATCCGGCTTTTCTCCCAACTCAACTCCAAGGCCTCCTAGACGATCTTGCCAAGATCACGTAGCTACTGGCAAGCTACTAACCCTAGGAATAAGATCAAAGTAGCGGAACTCAAATCGATCGAAACAAACACAAATCGAACCAAAACCGAGGCAAACCAACTCTGCCCAGGGGGGGCGGTTTAACCGGCCCTGCCTGGGTGCTCGGGATCCAAAAGTCAACACCCAAAATCGAATCGCCCGATCTCCCGATTCGCTCAACGGATTAAAGTGGAACTTTGGGGACAGTGGCAATACCTCATGGGCATCCTCTAGCTCAAAGATCAAGTCTCGAAACACCTCCAATCATGAGAAATCAAAGAATCACGCTCTCAAACCCTAAATCCTGAGTTCATCCAAAACACCCCAAATTCGAAGCGTTTCGTGCAGTTTGTGAGGGCAAATCACAAGGAAAAGAGTCTCCACGGACTCATGTGTGAATCCCCCAAACAAACATGCAAAGAAACGGCCTCAAACACAAGGAATCGAAAATCTCCCAAAGGGGCCAAAAAGAGCCACAGGATGAACAAAGAAATCACACAAGTAGGGATGAGAGAAAGCCAAATCTTCCATACATAACGAGGTCAACTTCTTTACAAAGGACTAGCAATCCTCCCTCATCCTTACCCTCTCAAAGATTTCTCCGGTGAAGCACTTGGCTAGCCTATGGAAAATAGAAAGAAAAGCTAAAGGAAAATAAAAGTCTAGAGATAGTCTTACTGAATGGATGGCAGCCACCAACTCCTAGGGGGTCTACATGTAGTCCAAGTGGTGGTGCCTAATGACTCAACTATCCCTAAGTGATACATACCCCTCAGGGGCAAATTTGACATTTGAATCAGATATTTTCCGGCATATCAAGAAAAACACCCAAGCATATCAAGAACATACCACTTCCCACCAACCGAGCGAACGCGAGCAGCGGGACCAACCAAGTCCATATGCAAAAGCTCCCCTGGACGCTCAGTCATCACCTCAGTCAAAGGTGGATGAGAAGCAGCAACCATCTTACCATGCCTACAAGGTGCACAAACCAAATCCTTTTCAAACTTGAGCTTGGGCAATCCTCGGATAAGGTCAAGAGCACTCAAGCGAGTAAGCAAATCAAAGCTCACATGACCCAATCTCCTATGCCACTTCCAAAGCTCAGAAGAAGTACCAGCTATCAAACACCAAGAAGGACCAAATGACTGAGAAAAATCAGCACGAAAAATCTGACCCTCGGGGATAATCCTACACACAAGATCACCACGAGAATCAAGAATACGAGAAGCCCCGCTCTTAAACCGAACCTCATAACCCTCATCAAGAAGCTGCGAAACCGAAAGCAGATTGAAACCCAAATTCTTCACAAGAGCCACCCGTTTCAAGACAAAGTTGTCGCACAACTGAATAGCACCCTCAGACAACACTCTACCTCTACCCTTATCCCCAAAAGTGATGTTGTTGGCGCTGTTAAATGACACCCTTTTAGTGCCATCTAGGTTATGTTTTTGGACTAATCTTGATACTAACCCCGCCACTTGGCACTGAAATAACCCCGTTTCCGCTTGTGCACATATTTCTGAAGCATTTTGGTTTACACAGGTTAATTGGCTATTTTGGAGCGAATATGGGCTGAATTCGAGACTAGCAACAACACGGCAAAAGGTGAAGCCCAAAAGCCCTAATGAAGCCCAAAGGAACCGAAGCCCGTTCATGCTCTACTCCAATGGGTCACCTCTAACAAGGCTCAATTGAAGATAAGGCCAAAGTACTTCGATATTAAGACTGATCCAGTGCAGACTCGGAAGACCCATCCATATCCCGGAGCAACCGACGTCCCAAGCCCACAAGTCTTGGAATATCAACTACTAAACATCAAAGGAGCTTGCATGCGAAAGATGGGCCCGAGGGGAGCCAAAAAAGGCCATGGGCCGCACGGCCAGGACACCCCTTGGCCGCGCCGCCCAAGCCCTTTTTGAGGCGATTCGGCCTCCCCTTCGAGCTAGGGTTTCCTAGGCATATAAATATCTCGTCTTCCAGAGGAGGGTATCATCCACCAGAAGTCGGCGAAACCTATAAGAGAGCACCGGAGGGAGATGACGGTTGCCGCAAGTCCTCGAAGTTGTCTAGGGGATGGCCTAGGCCAACCCTAGCCGCCATGGCCGTCCTGCGTGGTTGTGCTATGGTGGAGTTCAGGAGCCAATCATTCGTCATCTATGGTATGCATCAGAGGTGATGATGCAATGAGTACATTTGTCTGAGTAATTATAATCTTGTCATCCGATCTATTAGCGATTCAATGTCTCCTTTTATGCTTTCTATCTATCATGAATGTGCACATCCCTTAGTCTAATGCTAGGTTAGACTACTTAGCTTGCTTTGTGTGATCATGGTGATTAGACCTAGTAAGTGGATCCTTCATGATTTCTAGACACGTTCCTTGTGAGCGTGCCCTTGTTTTAACCACGCCGAAGGGAGCGTCGTGACAGGGTGTGGCCTGTAAGGTGGTGATTCTCGGGAGGTTGACCGGAGGTAAGGGTTTAAAGACGCTTTGGATGAGATGCGTGATTTGTTTGCTCGTTGGCTAGAACTACAACTAGAACGCGATAGGCCTAGTTATCCTTTGGTTGCGCTTTACGTTTGCCTACGCTTGTGGATGAGATCAAACCTTTACAACATTCATATCTATTAGGTTTACCCTCTCTATGCAATCAATGCTTCATGTTAGGATTAGATCCATTAGATTAGATGGAAAACCCTAGGTAGTTCACTGCCGGTCCATGGATTGATAACCTTGGAAGAATACTCTAAGGGAAAGGCTACGATGATCTGTGCGCTTGCGGTGAATCTTGGTGTGCGTTTGCGCCGCCAACAGATGTACTGCCTGGACACCACCGGGGTGAGGCTGGAGAACCACTTCCTATCACCGGCCATATGTCTCGAACAGTCGGAATCCATCAACCAAAAGTTCTCCAAGCCTCCCACCTGTACAATCAAAAGCGAGAACGAGAATGAGCGAACGACTCGACACTGGGGTTAGCACAGAAGGAGTTAAACCAGTGTCGGACCATCTGCTCAAAAGAGGGGTTAGTAAAATCAACACTACCATGTGGAATCCTCTCGTGTCTCACCGTCGGACCTCTAGCACCACGCGAGGGAAAACGCAGCCTAGACTCTCTCCTAGCCTCAAAGCTACGGTCGAACCTCCCTGAACCAAACTGACCATGAGCAGGAGGCCGCCTAGCAAACTCACCATGAACTGGAACACCACGATCTCTCACAAACGGAACCGAACGCACAAAAGCCTCTCTCCTAGGCAAGGGTCCATGAGACACAGGCACACTACGAGAAGAGTAGTACATGTCCCTGTTACCCATCTCCTTCTCACGTCTCACCTCTCTCTTCTTCCTCCAACAAAACTCCTCTAGGTGACCATCCTTTCCACAATGATCACAATGGAACCAGACTGGCTTTGGCTTTGGGGTTTCTCTCGGCTGTGGCTTCTCACTCTTCTGGTAAACCCCACTCCTCACAAAGGTCACTCTCTTCTGGAAGTTGTTTGTTTTAGGGGGAAACTTGGGAGGATCAGGAGTGGTGTCAAGCTTGTTCAGCAGGTGGTTGGATTTTTGTGCAAAGCTGTTCTTTGGTGGAGTTTTCTCAGGTGGTGTGGGGATGTTTGTGGTGGAGTTGTCAAGCTCTCTCTCTTTCTCACCACTACACTCACCAATCTTCTCAGAACCCAAACCACGACCATCAGCTCTCTTAAAACCAGCAATCATCATCTTAAGCTGTGGCTCATGACCAGACAACCAACCCAAACACTGACGCAACTCATCATTCTCATCTTGCAAGCGATCAACACATTGTGCAAGCTCAACATTCTTCAAAGCAACAACATCGCAAGCAGAGCAAGAGTTTGCAATTGGAGATTTCAATTCAGCCTTAAGTGAGCTAATCATGGTACGAGATTCAAGCAACTGAGCATGCAAAGCAGGACAAGAAGTACAAGCACCTAGCAAAGAAGGCCTAGACTTCAACTCAGCAATCTCAACCCTAGCTTCATCTAGTTCATCAAGACATGTCATGTGTTTGTCCTTAAGAGCAACCAAATCAGCTAGATGCACATCACAGAAGGAGCATTCAACTTCATCAGAAACAACAGGAGCATCTTTCAGCACAACAATTTCAGACTCTAGCTCAGCTATCCTCTTCCTAGACTCACTCAACAAAGACTCAAAGTCCATCGCCTTCTTTCCAGTCTCAGAAAGTAAGGCCTCAAGCTCCACAACCCTATCCTTAGACTCACCTAGCAAGGATCTAAACTCTCTCTTCTCCTTGTTGGTCTTCCTAAGCACATCATCATGATTATCCACCAACTCCTCAAGCCTAGCAATTTCCTTACGTAAAGAGGTGGGATCTGTTAATACCTCATCCTTGGAGTCAGAGTTGGAGTCATCCTTACTCTTCTTGTTGTCGGAGTCATGCGCCATGGTGCAGTAGTCGATGGCGGTGAAGGAGAGCCCATTGAAGTTGTGGTTCATGTGCTTCTTCTCCTTGCGGTGGCAACGGTCTTCATCATCGCTGCTCGAGCTCGACGTGGTGTGGCTGGAACTGGTGTCGATGTCGCTCGCATCAGCCACCACCGCTCGAGATCGGTTCTTCTTGAAGCCACCGTTCTTGTTCTTCGTCTTCCTCTCCTTGTTCTTGTGCCTGGAGTGGTACTCGTCCTTGGAGCGGTGCTTGTGCTCATCTCGCGGGCAGTGCTTGCAGTTGTAGTCGTTCTTGATCTCCTCGAGACACTCGGCGATGAAGTGGCCCATCTTGCCGCACATGTAGCACGTACTCCTCGCATGCCTCAAACCCTTCCGGTTCTGGTACATCCGCTCGAACCTCCTGGTCAGCAACGCGAGATCCTCCTCGCTCAGCACCTCATACTCTTCATCTGGGAGAGACACAAGAGAAGACAGAGCAAAGTGTTTCGAAGTATTAGCATGCCCATAACCAGAACCACCGACTAGAGCAGACTATGGAGATCAGTTGGACTCTTAGCCTTGGCAAGCAACCGTCTATCAACCTCAGAAGACTTCAACTTGGAGAAAAGCTCATCGACCATTAAAGTTTCATAGTTAGCCGACTCCATGATAGCCTCAACCTTCGCACCCCACACGGTCCGATCAAGGGAAAGCAAGAGCTTAAAGCTCTGTCATGATCCGTGTATGGGAGGTTGGTGATGTTGGCTTTCATGTTGTTGACTATGGAAGTGAAACGCTGAAACATCGGATCAACAGACTCACCAGGCAACTACTCAAAATTCTCATACTCTCTATGATACACCGAGAAAAGCCTAGCCTTCACATGACTATCACCACCATGGGCTACCTTGAGCTTGAGCCAGATCTAGCAAGCAAGGTCCTCGCCCACAACACGATCAAACTCCTCGGGCGACAAAGCACGAAACAAGTAGTCGACGGCCCTAGCGTTGGCCTCAAAGTTATCTCTGTCGATCTGGGCATCCAAGTTGGAGGGATTGGCATAGTTTTCATTTGCGGTCACATCCCAAAGCAACTTGCCTTTGCCTCGCAAGAAAGCACCCATACGTGCAACCCAGGTTTGGTAATTCTTCCCATCGAAGTGCGGAGGACCGGGACCCCGATCTTAGTACGCCATCTGTGGATCTTAGACTGGTTAGAGTCACAAAGACATGTAACCAGCTCTGATACCAATTGAAGGACCGATTGGGCGACCAGAGAGGGGGGAGTGAATGGGAGCCGATAAAAATTCTTCTCAACCGATCCGGCTTTTCTCCCAACTCAACTCCAAGGCCTCTGAAACGATTTTGCCAAGATCACGTAGCTACTGGCAAGCTACTGACCCTAGGAATAAGATCAAAGCAGCGGAACTCGAATCAATCGAAACGAACACAAATCGAACCAAAACCGAGGAAAACCAACTCTGCCCAGGGGGGCGGTTTAACCGCCTAGGGGGGTGGTTTAACCGGCCCTGCCTGGGTGCTCGGGATCCGAAAGTCAACACCCAAAATCGAATCGCCCGAGCTCCTGATTCGCTCAACGGATTGAAGTGAAACTTTGGGGACGGTGGGAATACCTCAAGGGCATCCTTTAGCTCGAAGATCAAGTCCCGAAACACCTCCAATCATGAGAAATCGAAGAATCACGCTCTCAAACCCTAAATCCCGAGTTCATCCAAAACTCCCCAAATCCGAAGCGTTTCGTGCAGTTTGTGAGGGCAAATCACAAGGAAAAGAGTCTCCACGGACTCATGTGTGAATCCCCCAAGCAAACACGCAAAGAAACGGCCTCAAACACAAGGAATCGAAAATCTCCCAAAGGGGCCAAAAAGAGCCACGGGATGAACAAAGAAATCACACAAGTAGGGATGAGAGAAAGCCAAATCTTCCATATATAACGAGGTCAACTTCTTTACAAAGGACTAGCAATCCTCCCTCATACTTACCCTCTCAAAGATTTTTCCGGTGAAGCACTTGGTTAGCCTATGGAAAATAGAAAGAAAAGCTAAAGGAAAATAAAAGCCTAGAGATAGTCTTACTGAATGGATGGCAGCCACCAACCCCTAGGGGGTCTATATGTAGTCCAAGTGGTGGTGCCTAATGACTCAACTATCCCTAAGTGATACATACCCCTCAGGGGCAAATTTGACATTTGAATCAGATATTTTCCGGCTGGGACACCTTCCGCTGCAAGTTTGCTTCCCTCCGACGCAACCCTTGCAATCACGCCGCGTGTCCTCCGGATCGAAGCTCCTCGACGCCGAACTTGGGCCTGCCCAGGGGGGGCGGTTAAACCGGCCCTTGGGGGCGGTTAAACCGTCCCTGGCTGGCACCTCAGCCCAATGGCCCATCTTCGCTAGGTCGAGTCCTCGGCCTTGGTTTTGAGGCCCAAACCAAGGGAAACCGTCCACCGGATGATTTTGTGGCCAAACCATCAAACCTCGCGTGCAAGCTTCGGTCGTGAGCTGCTACCTTGCACAGGCTTCTTGTCCGCGTACGAGCTTCGGTCATGAGCTGCTACCTCGCACCGGAACCACGTTCCCTTGCTCGTTCTTGCCACCATGTGAACTGCACTTGATACATCTGGCCACCGGGTCCCTCGAACCAAGCCTACTTGTCTCTCCGCTCCTCGAAGGCCGCCATGGCTAAGACCTTTCGCGCTTGTTCTTCACCTGCACCAATGCAATCAAGCCGCATTCTACACCAACAATACTTGAGCCAAGGCAAACGTCAATCCACCCCACGTTGTCAATCACTCATCACACCAAGGAAGCGACCATCCACCAGTCCCTCGGACACACCGGGTCCTCAGAGATGGCTTGTGCTCAATGATCTTCTCACTTGTCTTCTCCATGGTTGAGTCCTTAGCACCCTTGCTAGGAGTATCAACCATGGGCTTTGCTCTTGGGGTGGTCTCCCTTGACACACCATGAGCAATATCCATCAAACCACCAAGATTGGCACCTTGCTTGAACAATGGCACTTCATGACCTTTCACCATCTTTGTGCCATTCGCTTTTCCACCTCTAGTGTGTCGAAGTCCATCCTTGATACTACCGCATCTACCAGCATTATAAGCCGGGTGGGACTCAAACACACTTTTCTCCTTAGCCTTGCCCTTGCTAGTGATCTTGTTCAACTCCTTGAGTTGAGAATTCTTTGTCTTGATCTCCTTCTCTAGCTTTGCAATGTTAGCAACACAAGCATTTACATCTACTTTATAACATCTTGAGCAACATTTGCTAGTGGAGGCATCGGAATCAAGTGTAGCTTTAGAGTCGGTCTTGGTGCTTTTCCGAAGCATGTCATACTTAGCTTCATGGTCTTTGTATTTGACCTCAAGGCTTAAATATCTTTGTTGAAGCTCACTATGAGCATTCTTTAGATTAGCTAGATAGTCATTTGCCAAGGACATTTCCTTAGACATCCTCTCATTTGAGTCTTTGGCTAATGACAAGTCAATTGCCAATTTCTCAACCTTGACCTTCTCCTCGTCTAGCGCCTTCTCAAGAGTAAGGTTTCTCTCCTTTTTAAGGATGAGCAAGTCTTCTTGTCTATCAAGAGACGCTTCTCTCTTTTCCAATTTCTCCATTAGCTTTTTAATATGTTTAACTCCTTTCTTACCAAACATGTTTATCATGTTTCTATCATGTTTGGCTTCCACATCATCTAAGTCATTTTCTATTTCACTAGGTGTTGAGGGAGTAGGCGATGGAAGGATGGAGGTGGTCAATACCTTAGTCCCTTGAGCCATGAGGCACATGAGAGCTTCATCTTCATCGTCACTATCATGGTAGTTCTTGAAGAGACGATGTGTTGGTGTAGGTTCATGAATGGCAAGAGTTGTCACTTCTTCTTTGTCGGGGTCATCACTAGAATCCCAACCTTCACCAACATGAGCATGCCCATTCTTCTTCTTGTCACTACGCCAAAATGTTGCTTCTATGACGAAACGCTCTTGACGTTTCCAAATTTCATCATTGTAGCAACCACATCAATGACAAAATTATAGGGTTCGTCATAGAACTCCAGTGTTCGTTAAACGACCCTTTGCAACCATGACGCGAGCGAAAATTTCGTCATTGAACCACAGGACGTTTCGTCATTGAAGCAAAGAGCCATCGAATTTTGCATTTATGACGAATGCTACTCGACATAGAACAACAGGTTGTGTCGTCACACAAGCATGCACCATCGGCTCTCGCATTTGTGACGAATCTTAGGTCGTCATTGAATAGGTGGGCCACATGTAAAGATCTCTCAACTGCCACATGCAGTGATCAGGGACCCGCCATTCCACGTGTCTATTTGTCTCTCTAACTCTATTTTCCTTCTTTTCATGACGTAACAGTTTGCCAAATTGTTTTTTTATCATGTGAGCTGCTGACACGTTTTTTCTTCTTTTAATTTTTATTTCTAAAATCACTCTGGAGGTGCAGAACACGCCGAAAAGACTGTTACACAAAGTTCAGAAGCTACACATCAATGCCGGCCTTACAGCTTACCTATTCCTAATTCGAAATTCAGAGCATCACGCATAAGGTGAAGAAGACAAGTCTGGAATAAACACGAGCATGCAACGATTAAAACATAGAGCTAAATAACAATTACTGCTGCAAGGAAATGATTAAACAATTCAAATAGCGCAAGAAATATTCACTGAAAAGACAAGGAAACTTCGCCGCAGGCAAAAGTAACTCAATTAATTGATCACAGTAGCTGGATAGAGACCTTTCTAACAGACACAAAAAAACTGAGATCAAGAAAAATACTGCTGTACAAGTGATAGAAGCAACCATGCATTAGAATAGTGCTAACAGCCATGCCTACAAGATGTAATTATCACTTAAATGGCCACTATAGCTAAAAGATAGCAGAGATATGAGAGCTGTTGTTGCAAACAGAGAAAATACAGAGCTTCAGCTGCTGCAGAATTGCTAACTCAAGAAAAGCTGACCAACAGAGGGGAATCGGCCACCCACATCCCCTGCCCGACTCAGTTTTCCTTGCCGCTGTCTCCACTGGTACTCTCCACAAGCCGAATGGTCTGCACGAGCAGAAGATGAATCGGAAAGGGGCTGCACAGCTCCACCCCCCCACCCCCACCCCCCCCCCCCCCCCCCCCCCCCGGGCCTGACCTGTTCTCTCATGAAAAATCAGAGCAGCAGCACTTGCCTTCGTCAGCAAATGGCAAATCAGTGCTAACTTTCGCGAGTATTTTATCAAACACATGACTAACTGTTCTGCAAATAAAACAAACTTGCATCAAGCTTATAAGGTATTGAATAAAATAATAAATGCAACAAGACTGTCTCCCGTATCAACTTTGATAAAAACCTATCTCACAACCAATTGGCTGCAAACTTTTCACTTTGCTAAAGGAGCAAAAGAAGAGAACATATTTCATATTTCGTTGAATCCTTCAATTAAATTCATGTCCAAATAAATCAAAGTAAGGAGGTTCTTGGTATTGAAAAGATGTTTTAATTTAAGACCAATCAGCATAGTAACACAAGTATTTCTGAAGGTATTGCTATAACAGCTACTAGGTAGTGTTCATGTACTAATTAATATTTCTGCCTATATCAAGCAAAATTAGGCCAGCAGTTTTATAAAGGCTATTGTGGCCCAATCTCTGAACTGAAAGAAAAGTTGGCTCGCTTATTGAGCAAAGTGGTTAAAACCATGTCCTACTCTCTCAGCAAAGTCTTTTTCTTCTTTCAAAATTCTGCACCGAGAAAATAGAAGCCGTGAATCACTGATGTGCAGCCTAAATGCTAAATTACAAGTTTCAGAGGGCAATTCTACAGTTTCAGAGAGTAGCAATTTTTTTCCTACTGAATGGAACGTACAAAAGATTTAGAGATTAACATTTGCAACACATACTGAATGGAACACATCCTTCATTTGTATGGACAGATGAAACACGAGAGGGAATTATCAGCATGGCAAAATTACCATGGATTTGCTGTAGTGGATTGACCAGGATGGTTCCTAGCTTGGGATTCCGGCTCATGCGGAACTACCACATTGCCCTTCATCTCCTCTGGTCAACAGTACGAGCACACACCTTCTCTGCTCCCTGGTCCTCCTGGAACCCCTCCTTGGTCAACAGCACGGGCACCTCCTCCACTACCTAGTGAGCGGCGTAAGCTCCACCTCCTCCTCCGAATTTGTCGGCGCTAGTAGGGATGGGGTCCGTGGTTTTAGTGGATTGAAGAGGAGTAGGGTGGATGAGGGCAGCGACGGCGCTAGGGATTTGGGGCCGAGGTCTTGAGGGCAGTGGCGCCAGCAGAAATTTCACGGATTGGAGAGCGCGGGTAGGAGATTTTGGCGCGCGAGATTTGGGCGGAGGCAATGGATTTGGCCTGCTCGGGAGGAAGAAACACGGACGGGGTAGCACAGGACTTGGCGCGAGGATTCGGCGGCGGCGCTGGAAGTCTCCCGCGTCTGATTTTCGGGTGGTTGGGTTTCACGGTGGAGCCTATCCCTAAAAAGGAAAAAAAAAAAGGAGCAGGGTGATGTGGCGGGGATGGCCGGTGAGGTGGCGGGGTAGCTGAGTGCAGGGGAAGGGGTGGCCGGGTGATGTGGAGGGGTGGGCGGGCGATGTGGCGGCCAGGTGAGGAATCCAGAATTTTTGTATGGACCGGATCAATATTTGGTGAATAGATGATTGCTCATTCATCCTATTAAGTATTAACTGCCCCTCTGCCGCTTCCATCGCTAGTACCAAACAATCTTGCATCATATCGAAGTTTAAGAATTATAAGCTAAATGATCATGCAAGAGACAAACCAATACAAGCTTGAGGTAGAGATGCAATCGAGTACCAGGCACGTCGAACACTAGATGTTATTGCGAAAGCCAGGAGCCCAACTATGCAGCTAGAGTACAAAACGTGGCGTTCGTGGTGTTGATCACTTGTATTTGGCGGTGTCCAGTGACCAGGCACCAGCGCACGCGCGAGCGTTCCGCAAAGCTCTCACGTGTGCTTGGGTGTGAGGACCTAATAATAATGCTGGGCCAAGGCCCTTAGTTGTTACCGGCCTACGAGCCGTTCTGGGCTAAGAGCCCGTGTATCCTTCTCGCTTGGGCCCAAGGCCTACGAACACGAGGAGAACGAAAGACGCTATCACGGAATACGTAAATTAAAACCTTCCTCTTCCTCCAATTACCGAGAGAATAGTTAAGTTTTATCACCATCGCCTGCACACACCTGACCTCGACAGCACCTGAGGTAGGGTCGCCCCAATACTCAGCATTGCGTTGGTCATCTGGTGGAGGATTGATGAGATAGGAAGCCCAGTACCTGTCTGTAATAACATTAGGCCATAAATCCTTCCATTCATCCTCTTCATATTAAAATACCCCGATCGGGTAATAGGGTCATCAATTTTAAATTAGTTTTTTATGAGTAGATGATTGCTCAATTATCCTATCCGTTCATTTTGTCTAGGGTCGGATTATCCGGTCACCTATATTCGCCCTCTCTATTTTGACTATAACTTTTGACTTCAAAATCCGATCTTAATGATCTTGGACTAAAGGAAGAGAATGCCGAATTTCGAAATACCTTCCGGGCCGGTAGGTCAATGAGATTAACCAACTCTAATTTCACGTTTCAAAAGAAAAGTATTGTGACAAAGACAAACAAAACATGCTTAGCTTACGTAACAGAATAATGCGCATGAAGCCTTTTCTCACCTTTGATAAAGCCATGCGATGTGTACTGTGCGGTGTGCCTTGTTCCTTCTTACTGTCAGGTTGCGTGGCTCTGGGGATCAACAAGGACGAGCTGCGCTGCGGTGTAGCATTGCGCTGGTTTTTAAGTTCATCTTTTGGTCATAGAAACGAGAGACAATTGCCACCGGGGCCCTATATATAAATTCTTGATAACAAAAAGTAGTTTACACAGGGAAAGAAAAATGCGAACCTTGATCAACGCCCTCCTGCTCCACTGCAATCAACGCCTGCCTAGCTATTCCAAACACATGTAACAGAGGAAGAGGGGCAGAGTAGTAGACCTGCTGCTTTGCTGCAGAGCTGGAGATGAGCACCGGATGATCTGGTCCATCATTTCTGGAAGGGACCGGATGATAGCGCTATGACATGAAAAAAACAAAGATCATGACAAGCGAAGCTTAATTGCTCTCTTAAGTGCTAAGATGAAGCAGTAATCGACACGGATTGGAGTATTAAAAGTTTTTCCAGGAACTTAAAGCTTAGGTTATCTGCACCGGCGAACGGTATGCGGCACGCTACACGCCACGTCGCGTGCATGTAGTGCCGCATACCGTTTTTGGCGCTGCAGAGGATACTGTAAGGGCACCTCTTCGTCCCCGTTCCGCCCGTGCGCACGGTACTGCTGGAGTGTGTAGAGAAGGCACGGTAAACGCCGCGTCGGCGCGGGGCCCGCGCTCCCCGCGCTTCCCCCAACCGCCCGGGAGAGAGAGGGGAAGGAGGCTGGAAGCCGTCGCTGCCGCCCCACACCGAGCCAGACCGCCGCTCCATCTGCTCCCTGCCGCAGTGAAGAAACGAGGCCGGCGGAGAAGAAGTCGGGCCCGAGCAGGAGGTCTGCCGCGCGTCGAGGAGGCGGACCCCGCGGTCCTCGTGGGGGACGCCGGATCCGGGTGCGCTGGAGCCGCGGCCGGTGCGCGAGGTCGATCCCCGCCGGGCCCGTGCGGAAGCTAAGGAGGCGCGGTGGAGGGAGGAGGTCGGCCGCGCCGCTGCAGATCAGGCCCGGCGGCGTGTGCTCCAGCGCGTGAGGAGGGGACGCGGCGGCGTGGCCGGAGCCCGCAGATCAACCTCCGCCGCTGCTACTGCCCGTCACCGAGCTCAATCGATCCACGCGCTGCCAAGGAGTAGGAGGAGGCCGGAGCAAGCTCGAGGTCCCTGCGCGGAATGGGGATGCGGGAGGGCAGCGCGGGAGATGGGGGAGGGCGTGGTCGGCCGGCGCGGGGAGGGGGGGCTGGGGAGGAGGGAGCCGCGCCGCCGAGCAAGCTGGTGCTCGAGCTCGCCGCCGGTCGGCGGCATGGGTGAGGAGGGCACGGCCAGCGGCGTCGGTGAGGGGAAGGTAGGGGAGGCCGGCTGGACCTTGCCTCCGCTGGACGGCGGGCGCCGGCGCTGGTGGAGAGGGAGGGAGGGCGCGACCGGCGGCATGGGTGAGGAGGGCGCGGCCACCTGCGCCGGCGGAGGGAGCGAGGAGAGAGAGCGCAGAGGCTGTGGGGGAGAGAGAGAATCGGTGGGCATGGTGGGAGAGAGGGGTGGGGTAAAAGAAGGGTTAAAAAAACTGATTTGTGGGCCCTGTGTGGTGGTAGTTGGTATAGAGTAAGAGGTATAAAGGTTGACGAGTGCGGAAGAAGTTGGTTTAAAGTAGAGAATCTCGATGACTAGACAAGAATATTCTCTTTTAAAGGGTAGAGTAGAGGTCAACTAGTGCGAACAGCCTAGGAAAACGAGGTGTCGCTGCCTGCACACTGCTCGCTTGGCTGCACCACACGCCGATTTCTGTACCCAGTCCTGGTCGGTCGCTCTCCTCCCTTGTCAAAGCGAAGGACAGACACTGTCAGCCCACTTACCCCGCATGCCCATGCCGCCGACGTCGGCTCTAGTGTCGCACGAATGAGCTCCCTCACTGCCGCGTTGTCCGTGCGCCACTGCTCGTCGTCCTCTCGCCACTGCACCACCAGCGCACGGCCACCAACTCCGGAAGCGCCCTTATCCTCTCCCAACGCTGGCCTCGCCTCCATTCTACCTCCCGGCCTTTCTTCTTCCTTGGGCGGACAGAACCCAAGGAGCAAGACCGAGCCGAGCTCGCCAGCCAAATCCTCCACATCCTCCCCACCAAAAACAAATCGCCTGCACCCGAACCTCCTCCACCCAACCAGCTTCGTCCTCGACCTCTCCTCAACGCCGGCCATGGCCTACATGGCTGGGGATTGAGGGTCCCGCAGCAACCATCGCCACCGCCCTTCAAGATCCGCCCGCCGGGAAACTCACAACTCCGGCCGCCGTATCCACCAACCGACCCAACAAATCGACTCTTGTTTAATGAATGCATAGGTGATGTCGAAGACAGATATGAGTGGAAGACGTTTTCGTCTATGTAATACGTAGTATGGTTTGTGGGCCCTAGAGGTCAGCGTCGTTTGTGTGTTCAGTGGACCTGAGTGGTCAGCGTCGCATCGTGCATATAGGCCGAGCGCTTGTATCAGGAGAACAACTTGGTTTTGAACTTTGCTTAACGCAATTGGGGAAACGAGGTTAGGGTTCGTCGCCCTCCTCTCCGTCCTGAGATCCTACCCAAATCGCTGTATCTTCTGTGCTAGCTCACGTTGCTCGGTCCGATCTCACCGTAGCAGCCACGGGTGTGTTACAGTTGGTATCAGATTGAAGTCGTCCTCGGCCGCTTCTGTTCTTCTGTGTTCTTCTCTTGAGTTCAAAGTTTTCCCCAATTTTGCTTTCGATTTCATCTTGTTGTGGATCTCCAACCGCAATTCCAGAGCCATACTTCCGGATCTCGTCCGACTGGCGTGGTAGCGAGAGGTTGTGGCTTACCCACGTGAAATCCCTTCTCGACACCCGGATCCGTGAAGAACACCCAAATTTTCCCTAAATTAGTGACCGATGGAGACAAGTTAGGGTTGCACGAGCAAGTCTCTGCGTAAAATTGCGGACACTTGTGCTCAATTTTTGGTGCGCGGAGGCGATCGAAGAGTAGTGCTCGTTGGCAAGGGTTGTGGAGCAGAGTCTCTGCGTAAAATTCCTAAGTCAATTCTGTGCTACGGGTGTTGGGGGTACACCTTCTGCTTGCTCACATCGAGCCAGTGGAGCGGTGTGTGTTTTCGTGCAGGTCTTCACTGGTCAGATAATTCAGATCAGGCAACATGGCTCCACCCAAACCATCACCGCAGACGTTGATGGTCCTGAAGGCCATGGAAGACACAGCCAGTCTAGATAAAGAAAGGTACAATACGGTGATTGACCATCTGGATGATCTGTATTCAAAGGTCGAAGCAATTGATCGGAATCAGCAGAGGCTAGAATTGAAAGCAGATATGTCCACCAAAGTGATTGAGCAGCTGTTGAAAGATCAGCAACTGTTAGCTAAGCAGTTAGAAACGACGGGTCAAGCAGTCGCCCAGCTCACTCTGAATCAGATGAGGCAGAACGCAGAATTTTCTTCTGACACTAAAGCCGACGAGGTCAACCCATTTGCCACCAATCGTCCAGGGCCAAGTCGACCTCGGCGACCTGGCAGAAACCGGGATCGTCAAGCTGATAGAGAGGATAGGCAGGTGATCAAGGGATTTACACCAAAGATTAACTTCCCTAGATTCGATGGCACCAGCCCGGGCATTTGGCAGGATAAGTGCGAGGAGTACTTCAAGTTGCTGAACATTCCTCAGTCTATGTGGACTACTTCTGCTTCATTGCATATGGATGAAAATGCAGAAAAATGGCTTCAAGTATACAAGAAGCAGCATGGTTTGCATTCTTGGGATCACTTTATGAAGGCTGTCCAGGCTAAATTTGGAGCCTATGATCATCAGCATGCAGTGGATAGACTTCTGGAATTACAACAATCTGACACGGTGGAGGAATATGCTAAAAAGTTTGAGGCTTTGCAGTTTGAGATTGTAATGCATGGGGAAGTGCAGGGAGATACCTTTTTTATATCTCAGTTCATGAAAGGGCTCAAACCTGATATCAGATATCAAGTCCAAGGACAAGCACCTGAAACCATGGAAAGGGCAGTCAGGTTGGCCAAGATACAACGGACTGTTCAAGATAATGTGAAGCACAAGGTGTACAAGAGCAACTTCTTTTCCTCAAGACAATCAGGGAATCAAGGCAAAGGTGAACAGAAATCTTTAACCTCCACATCACAGTTGTCTAAGGAGAGGGAACTGAGGGATTTCTGTAGGGCCAATAACCTATGTTTTTTCTGTAAGGAGCCTTATGATGCTACACATGCAGCTAAGTGCAGCAAAAGACCAAAATCACAAGTTAATGCTCTAGTGTTGAATGATTTAGATGTGAACTTGACCGAAGAAGTGCTTACCCAGCTGGATATGGAAGATACCTTAAGGCCCTGTTTGGAACGAAGGAATGTAAAATGCAGGAATGAAAGGAAACACAGGAATGACATGTAGAGATTATGGCAAAACAGAGGAATGAAAAATAAAGGAATGAGATGAAGATAGCTGTTTGGAACACAAGAATCATTATGAAGGAATGAAAAAGAAAAGTAGTAATCAAGTTAATGGATCCGTATTTTTCGCTAAGACTAGGGCCAAAAGGGCAGCTCTCATTTTCAGCCCACCACTGATCTCATCTACAACAAGCTGCTTATAAAGGAATCTAGAAGCTACAACCACGGTCATCCTTATCCTTCCGTTCTTTTTCACCGTTCATTCTCTCTCTGGTTTTCCATCTTTCCTGATTTCCTCTCGATCAGACCACAGCAGGCCGGACATGAGGCACCCTAGGGTAGGAGCCGCACCTTTTCTGCCTAGGGTGAACGCCAAAAGTGCCGATCGAGGTGTTGCCATAGAGAAGCGACTTTGGGCTCTGTCTTTGACATCCAAGATTGGCGAGCCCCGTCTTCCTCATCTGAGCTTGAAGAAGAGGAAGATGCGGAGGAGAATGGGCTGGAGTTGTCTTCTTCCGACCAGAGGTGCTTGGTTGCTGTGGATTCATCTTCTTCGGTGATGTGATTCGCGCCAATTTCTTCAGACCTCAAAGCCATGGCGGTAAGGGGGAGCAGGGAGCAGGAGAGAGAGGAGAGGCGGAGGCAGAGTGAGCGAGCCAGCAATGATTCCATTCCCTTGAGTCTGAGTGGATTTTTTGTTTCCTGTGTTTTTGTTGCACATCGCGGCCTTTCCTCTGGAACGAAAGGAAGCGTTCCTCCGTTCCAAACGCGATTCCTCCGTTTCTTTCCTCTGGAATGGTTTCCTTCAAAATTCCCTTGAATTTCCCTTGTTCCAGACGGGGCCTAAATGAGGAATTCTGTACATTATCCCTGAATGCAATATCAGGGACTGATGAAGGGGAAGCCCTGAAGCTTAGAGCCCTAGTTAAGAACAAGGTTATGCTAACATTGATTGATAGTGGAAGCTCACACTCATTTGTTAGTTCCCAGTTTTTGCAAAAAGTGGGTATCAAACCACTAAAAGCCAGTCCTAAACAAGTGAGGGTTGCCAATGGAGATTTATTACTCTCAGATTCCTATGTGCCAGCTTTGGAATGGTGGATACAAGGGTATTCTTTCACCAAGGATATGAGAGTCTTAGACATTGAGGCATATGATGCCATCTCGGGATTTGATTGGTTAAAGCAACATAGTCCTATCAATCACCATTGGGGAGATAGAACCATGCAGTTCATGTACAGAGGAAGTAACATTCTGTTGCAAGGCATTCAACTAGCTGAGTTGCAGTTGCAAGAACTATCTCTTGACAGGCTAGGCAAGTGGTTGGCAGGAAATGATATTTGGGCATTGGCAATTGTGGACACTGTACCACCAGTTCTTGATGATTCAGTTCCATCTGCAGTGCAACAGGTTTTGGATGAGTATCAAGATGTTTTCTCAGAACCACAAGGATTGCCTCCAGAAAGACAGTATGATCATTCTATTCCCACTCTTCCTAATGCAATCCCTGTCAATTCTAAACCTTATAGATACTCACCCTTGCATAAAGATGAAATAGAGAAACAAGTGAAAGCTCTTTTAGCTGCTGGTTTAATTGTACCTAGTTCTAGTCCCTATGCTTCTCCTGTGCTCCTTGTTCAAAAGAAAGATGGAACCTGGCGATTTTGTGTAGATTATAGGAAGTTGAATGACATCACTATTAAGAATAGGTTTCCTATACCTTTGATAGATGAAATCATAGATGAATTGGTGGGTACCAAGTTCTTTTCTAAGCTTGATATGAGATCAGGTTACCATCAGATTAGGATGAAGTTAGCAGATGAGCACAAAATGGCCTTCAAAACCCATCATGGGCACTTCCACTTCAGAGTCATGCCCTTTGGGCTCACAAATGCCCCTGCTACTTTTCAGTGCCTCATGAATGATATCCTTGGGCCTTTCCTTAGAAAATTTGTTTTGGTTTTTCTGGATGATATTTTAGTCTATAGCCCTACTTTGGAATCTCATGTTTTCCATCTTAAACAAGTTTTAAATACTCTGAGGCAGCATCAATTGTATATGAAGATGAGTAAGTGTTCTTTTGCTAAGCAAGAATTGAGTTATTTGGGGCATATTATTTCTGATAAAGGGGTAGCTACTGATCCCAGTAAGACAGCAGCTATGCTACAATGGCCTACACCAACTACAGTCACTGAGTTAAGAGGGTTTTTGGGTCTCACTGTCTACTACAGAAAGTTTGTGAAGAATTATGGGTGGATTGCTAAACCTCTGACAAATTTACCAAAGAAGAAGCAATTTCAATGGAGTCCTCAGGCAGAGGCAGCTTTTCTTGAGCTGAAACAGGCTATGTCTTCTACTCCAATTTAAGCTCTACCTGATTTCAATAGCTCTTTCATTGTGGAAACTGATGCTTCAGATCTAGGAGTAGGGGCAGTCCTCATGCAAAAGGAACAACCTATAGCTTTCTTAAGCAAGGCATTGGGTCCTGTTCACCATAAGTTATCCATCTATGAGAAGGAGTTCCTAGCATTGATCACGGCAGTGGAGAAATGGAGGCCTTATTTACAGCGACAAGAGTTCATAATCCGCACAGATCACAAGAGTTTATCTTATCTGGGTGAGCAAAATTTGCATTCTGACATGCAAAGGAAGGCCATGACTCGTCTTATGGGCCTTCAGTTCAAAGTGGTCTACAAGAAAGGTAAAGAGAATGTGGCTGCGGATGCTTTGTCTAGAGTCAATCATTTCTTAGCCATTCAAGCTGTTTCTGAGATCCAGCCTCTGTGGGTTCAAGAAGTAGTCAATTCCTATACTACTGATGCTACAGCTCAAAGAAAGTTGGCTCAACTGGCAATTCAGAGTCCTGATGAGGAAGGTTATTCAATTCACAATGGACTCATTTGGCACAATCAGAAGGTCTGAGTTGGGCACAATTCAGCACTGCAAACTAAGATCATATCAGCCTTCCATGCATCTGCTATTGGTGGACACTTAGGAGTGTTAGCAACATATCACAGAGTGAAGCAGTTCTTTCACTGGAAGGGACTTAAGCAAGATGTAGACAGCTTTGTCAAACAATGCTAGATATGCCAACAGGCCAAACATGAGTTAATTCATCCAGCAGGTCTTCTCCAGCCTTTACCTATACCCCAAGGTGCTTGGCAAGACCTTTCCGTGGATTTCATAGAAGGACTACCTATGTCAGAAGGTAGTAATGTAATCTTAGTGGTAGTGGACCGCTTTACCAAATACAGTCATTTCATACCTCTGAAACACCCTTTTACAGCTCAGTCAGTGGCTAAATTGGTTTTTGATCACGTCATCAAGCTGCATGGCTTTCCAAAATCCATTGTTTCTGATAGAGATAAGATCTTCAATAGCACATTTTGGAAAACATTGTTCTCCCTCATGAAGACTAAACTCCACATGAGTTTTTCTTATCATCCCCAAACTGATGGGCAGACAGAGAGGGTTAACCAATGCTTGGAAATGTACCTTCGTTGTGCAGTTCATGACACACCAAACCAATGAGAGGCTTGGCTGTCTTTAGCTGAGTTCTGGTACAACTCTAATTACCATACTTCTCTGGGTTGTTCCCCTTTCCAAGCAGGGTATGGGTACACTCTTGAAATGGGAATAGCCTTGCCAGCCAATGCAAGGCAACGCTCTGAGGCTACTGATTGGTTACAAACTCGTGATGACCAGCTGATTCAGCTAAAACAACATTTGGCATCAACACAGAACCGTATGAAATTGCAAGCTGATCGTCAAAGGTCTGACAGAACATTTCAGGTGGGTGACAAAGTGCTGCTCAAACTGCAACCATATGTTCAATAGTCTGTGGTTACACGGCCATATCCTAAGCTATCATTCAAGTTCTATGGACCATATGAAGTCTTGGAGAGAATTGGCAAGGCTGCATACAAGCTTGATCTTCCAGCAGGAAGCTTGGTGCATCCAGTTTTTCATGTTTCCCAGTTAAAGCCATTCACTCCTAATCATTGTCCTGTCTTTGCTGAACTTCCCAAGCTTGCTGATTTGGGGGCACAAGATCTACTTCCTGATCGTATCCTTGACAGGCGTCTTGTTAAGAAAGGTAATCATACTATACCACAGGTGCTCGTCAAATGGGATCGTCTTCCTGAAGATTCTGCTACATGGGAAGATTATAACGTCGTCAAGGCGCATTTTCCTTCTGCAGCTGCTTGGGGGCAAGCAGCTTCTGAAGCCGGGGGAGGTGTAATGAATGCATAGGTGATGTCGAAGACAGATATGAGTGGAAGACGTTTTCGTCTATGTAATACGTAGTATGGTTTGTGGGCCGTAGAGGTCAGCGTCGTTTGTGTGTTCGGTGGACCCGAGTGGTCAGCGTCGCCTCGTGCATATAGGCCGAGCGCTTGTATCAGGAGAACAACTTGGTTTTGAACTTTGCTTAATGCAATCGGGGAAACGAGGTTAGGGTTCGTCCCCCTCCTCTCCGTCCTGAGATCCTACCCAAATCGTTGTATCTTCTGTGCTAGCTCACGTTGCTTGGTCCGATCTCACCGTAGCAGCACAGGTGTGTTACATCTTGGTGAGCTCCTGATTCCGTAGCTGTCGACATTCCGCCATATTCTATGAGTTTCACGGCCATTCATGGCCATGCCGCCACCAGTATGTTGTGCATGTGCGTGAGGCGTTCGTGAGGCAGGGGGGACCTCGGGTTGAAAAGAAAAACAATTTTCAGGGGGTTATGTACAAGATTGTGGGTGCTATGTGTGTAGGTGTAATCGATCTAGGGGTCTGAGTGTTAAAACTAGGGGTCGATTTGTATAGGAAAGGATCTGTTCGTGATAGAAGTTTTGTTTCCAGGGATCATCTTGCGAATCTGTTTTTCTATTTTTCGTTAGTGTTTGGTTTGATATTAGCTGAAACTTAGAAAAATCATATCTGACTATGGAAAAATGATAAAATGGCAAATCCAGTTTTCTTAGCTTCATTGTGATCAGATTTACACTGTGGAGTCTTTTGTTCACACGTTTGAGGTTAATATCTGGATGGAATAAAATATGCAAGAAAATGTACACTAGAACTTGTAAAATGCCTAGTAAACTGTATAAAAATGCTAAAAATGTGAAACCACTTTTGTTGAGTTTCTTGTTGTCGGTGTCATGCATTAAAATGCTAGATCTGGTAGAATAACCCTTTTTCCCATGGCAAAAATTAGAACATGTATAATGGACTTTAATGTGTACAAATACTTTTGCTCATCTAAGAATCATTAAGCTTCACAGTATGGTACTTTTTGTGCTGTAGTTACTTCAGTAACTTTCCATGCTCAGACTAGCTTAGTAGAATTTTAAATGGAATTATTCACTCAGTTTTCATGTTGCTGTTATAATAAATAAAAGATATATAGGAAAAATCATGGTCAATACATGTCAAATATCTTGTCAGTAGCTTTGTCACATTATATCCTGTTCACCACCAGAGTGCAGTTGCAAACTACTTTAGTGCATTTATTTTGTTCCCAGCAGATTTAGCTTGCTTTCTATTAAATGATCTAATAGTTTTGTTGCTATATTACATTCTGGAAAAATCGTTATACAAATGCTTGAGTATGGTAGATCAGTTGACCTGGGTTGTGTGTAACATTTTCAATTCAGTTTATTGGCTGTCGGGTGCAAGTCTTGAATTTATATTTACAGGTTGCATTTATATGTTTGCATTCATGTAGAAACCGAAGCTAACAATGTGTGTACGAGCTTGTGGCTGGGGAGCAGCCGCAGCAGGTGATCCAGCAGGAGGCCGCAACGTTTCAGGGAACACTTGAGCAGCAGCAAGACCCGGCCCAAGGTCCGGAAGGGCCCAAGGCCTAGATAATACAACATTGTGCACCAAAGGCAAGCCCCAGAGCATAACCCTTCTTTTAAAATTACAATTATTTATGATTTGTGCATTTACGTTTTTAGGAGTTGAATGAAACCATAGATGCATAATCCATAGGCTTCCCCACTTATACTAGTATATGCAGGTCGTTAGTGTTGCCATGCTTAATTAAGACCGGTAGAAGACGAGTGATTTCCTATCACTCGCGAGATATAGGGTTACATGGTACTTCAATTAATTCTGGAAATTGGTTCACATGATAAATTGGAGACCAGGCGGAGATGTAGATTATTATGTTGTTGTTGGTTACTAGCTCCGCCTGTGTCGATTAAGGCCCGACCGTTGTTGGCTGTGTTGATCAAGTTTGAAAGTACTAATCACATGCTGTTAGTAGGAGGTAATCGAACCCGATAAACCTACATACTTGATTCGCTCCGGAGTTGGAACTCCTTCCTGTCCTCCTAGGGTAGCACAAGTGGCCGTAGAGAATTGGGTATGTACTTTTATTTTGGTGGTCTCTCGAGGGCTTGGTTGACTAGTGCGGGCGGGGCAGATCCGACTTCCGGTAGCGAAGATAGAAACGGTTGGCACGTGCTGTTCGACGGGGCATGCATGTGACGTGTGGTTAGGTTTTCCTTGCAAGGATTAAAATCGAATCGATTCGCCGCCGCTCTCGGATAAGAGAACCTTGATCACTCTGTCGCATCGTAGTAAAGAAGTGAAATGTGATGATAATGATGATATTATTGCTTGATGAATTATTTATCAACCATGATTGTTGTAGTTATGCAAATTTAGAAATCAGCTTCTCTCACTTTTAATTTGGCTAAAATATTGAAAGTAAGGATTCACTATTAGATGCTTTTTGGCAAAGTAAACCCCACAGCCAAAAGCCTATACTAGGAGTCTTTTTGGTCGGGTAAGTCTTGCTGAGTATTAGTTGCTCAGGGTTTGTTGATTAATTATTTTCAGGTGAAGTTGTCTTCTCTATGATGTCATATCGGTGGGCTCGATGTGATGTCCTCTACTCGTCGTCGTTACCGTTTAGTAGTTGTTTCATATTGTGTTTCTAACTTTAATTCCGCTGTATATTTGAACTCTGTTCCATTTTGTATTTGAACTCAACTTGTAATATTAAGCTTCTTGTCTTTGTAATTAATTATTTTCTAACCTTGTCATGTTGATACTATCTGCGCTCACCTTTGCGTGAGACTACTAGTGTTCGTTTCGATCGAGATTCTAGAATCGTGGTTGAATCGAGAGTTACCCGACAGGCTGCCGAATTATGCCTTTTTAAGTACGTGTTGACCATATTAATAATTATCAGATTAATTATTAAAATGATGGTTAATGCACTTAAACCGGTTTAATTTAAGCGGTTCTGCCACATGCAGGCTAGACGTGCGCTGCTAGAGAAGGGGATGAAAGAGGAGAGGAGTGAAGACAGATGGTGCTAACATGTGGACCCCACACATCAGGTCCATGTCATCACCCACATGCCACAATCATTTTTACTTAACTTATGATGTTTAGGACCGATTTGGTACAATTAGCAAGTTTGAGAACTTGAGTGTGCACCTTTAAAGTTGATCTAGATGACACCAGTAGTTGATGTACCGCTCATGCATTTTACTCATAAAATAACACCAGATAAGAAATCCCTTCCCACACGTGACCCACTGTACCAAATATATATAACTCTATTACATACCTACCTATTTCCTACCCGAACCCACCGTTCGCACCGCGACTCCCCCGCCCGACAGGTCGTCCGTCCCCCTTCCCCAACTTCGAGCCCCTCCCTCGCCCAACCGGTTTTCACGTCAGCATTTTTTTTTGGTTTCTTAACCCACGTTTTCACCTGGTTCGCAAACGTGCCCCGACAGTTCCCACATCGGCACCTCCCCCACCGACGCCCCTCGCTCTTGTCGCCGCCCGCCGCCGCCCCTCCCCCTGTGCACGCCCGCCGCCGCCCCTCGCCCTCGCGCACGCCCGCCGCCGTCCCTCGCCCCTGCGCACGCCCGTCGCCGGGCCTCCCCCTGCCGATGCCCGCCGCCGCCCCTCACTCCTGCGCATGCTCGCAGCTGGTTCCTGCCGTGCGCAGCCTCTGCCGACGCCCGTCGCCACCCCTTGCCCGCCGCCGGATCCTGCTGTTTGCAGATCGAGTGTCCATTATTTATTTGCGATCTATGGAGGTCTTCTCCCATGATTTGATTCCGTTCTCCTGCATGCAGTGACGGCGAGCGCGTACCTCAGCCGCCGGCTTCTCGGTCATCCGCACGCGACGGCGGTTCCGTGCAAAGCCTAGGGGATGAGGCGCGCAGGGCTTGACGGCGAGCCGTGCCTCCGTCTGCAGATCTTCCTCTGCGGTCCCATTGACTTTCGGCCACCAGCATCAATTTCTCCCACCGCGAGCTCGTGGCAAGGTACCAAATCTGAAGCCTTCTTCTTCCTACCTTTGTGGTGCCTGGTTTGCCTGCAAAATGCTCGACCTTTTCGAATGGATTTGTGTTGTAGAGTTTGTTTGGGGATGGATTAAGGTTAAGCATTGTCAGGTGTCTGGCCGATCTGGGTGAGACGGAAACTATTGACCATGTGGATGTTCTTTAAAAAGAAAAGAACAGGTATGGAGCCACATAATGCTAATAAAAAAATCAGACAGATAAGGATAATGCCCTATATGATAGTTGTTTGTTTCCTTTGGAAAGCAAAGTTAAACATGATGCATTTCAACTCTGAGAATGATGGAAGTGTCTTCTGTACAGCTAAAATAAAACATGTTTATAGTCATAAAGGATGCCCAAATTAGCCGATCACTTTGTTTTGATGAAATATTTAATTTTCTCAACAGCAGGCACGAGAGAATTGTACTCCACTTTTAGAATCTGACTAACAAATTAATCTTTATCCTTTCAATCTTATAATCAGGAAGTTGAACCTTGCAGTATTTTAAAAAAGTGATCGTGGTTGACATGTCTGAAAGGAACTCAGATTTAACAAATCTATATTTCTGGCCGGCCCAATGTTTTTGCCTACTCTGAAGAAAAATGCCCGTAACCCATGGTATGAGTTTCTGGAACGAATTCAAATTCAGTATATAGAGATTTTGGTTGATTTCTCCATGTTTTTGCCACTTAACTGGACAGCACGCTATTTGTGATGGCAAATGTTGTATGGCATCTATATTCTAGCTTACCTGGATCAGGATTTATTTGATGTGATTCTCCTGCTGGCAAATGCTGCAGTGAACGAACATCTAACCATTAACTATATGTTTTAATGGATTAATCGATGCACCATTCATCCAAAGGCTGCAGCTATGATCTTGGGCGTGGTTGTTTATGCATGCATTTGTTAAAACATGGTTGTGGCGTAACATCAGTGCTATTCTTGTTGATTTCTTGGTAAACACTGTTCTCTGTTTCATCTATATGCTTGTGGCGTGCCCCTATGCTTTTGGTTGATTTCTTGATAAACATTGTTCTTTGTTGATTGATATTCAATGTTGTCGCAGGTGAGGTTCCAAAAGAAGTGAAAAATGAACAACTAGGCACAAACAGTTTGCACTGTAAAACTCTGTAGCTAATGGAGGCACTGCCAGTTTGTCATATAAAACTAGGTGTAGGGAGAGAATGACAATTTAATTTGGTCATTAGCATGTACTTCCTTGCCATTTTCTCACGAACCAATTACTATGCTCTCTTGCTCAGTCGGTACGATGCACCTCAGGTTAACAATATGGGCCGTGCTATTTGTCCACCAGTGTGTAATTGTTCAAAGATGCAATGCGCACATAGTATATGTTCAGTCAGTCCTAGAAATTTCTTGTTGTTTAGATTTGTTTGCTGATAAAGTTCAGATGCTTATCGGTGATAATTAACTATATTACTTAGAATCTGGATCCAAGCATGGGGGGAATTGCCGATCTGCTCTCTGCCTGGCTAAGTATGTTTCATGGCTGAGGCTGCATAGCGTTATGGTCCCGTGGCTGTCGGTGGCTGAGGTTGAGTTGCAGAACGACAGTGCGAGTCCATAGATTAGAGAGGTCTAGTAGGACATTCTAACCAATTCAGCTGTAAGATTCCTATGTGAAAATCCATGTCTGCTTTGTTTTAGTGTAGTGTAGCTATTTTCCATTATGTCTGGTTAAAGAATGTATGAGGTTTTTTGGAAGTGGCAGATGGATTCTAGAATTTATTGGGATGGCAATTTTTTTAAAAGGCACCTTTGTATCTATGGGTTGCCGAGAGACAGACTTTTTTTTTCTACAATGCACCTTTGTACCTCTGAAAGCAACAAAGTTTGAATCTGTAGCTGCTTCTTTCTTCAGATTTGTTAGTCCTTCCAATATAATTTGATCTGCTGTTCTTATAGGTTTGTTTCAAACATGATTGTTGCAATGTAGAAAGGAATTCTGGTTCATAAATATATTTCGATGCACTTATATTCCGACAGTCTATTTTTCTGATCCAGTTGCAGGCTAAAATGTCATTGCGTACGAGATTGCAAGCAAGCTGGATGAAGGACGAGGGGCAAGATGGGTCCTGAAAGGGATACAGAATAGATTAGATTAATTGTTTGATTTGGCTCATTCAATTTGTATTTTTTTTTTGTACGTTATAGCATAATTGGAACGGAAATGTTTATATGGTTGACCGGCTTCATTCGGAACAATGACATTTGTGCATGCATACAATGATTTTCGAATTGAAGTGTTTACGTTACATTTTTTTACGAGTAGTTTTTCTTCGATTTGTTACAACCACAGATAGTACACTGCAAGTTGAAGGCGCTAAAAAGTCTTTAGACAAGTGTCATCGTATACAATGGGGTTCACGTGCAACTAATACGACTGACAGCTCTGGAAAAAAAACCCGTGCTTGGAGAGGCGAGAGGTTGCGGCCAGGTGACACACTGTCTCCTCGACGCTGGAAAAATAGTAGAACCTCACTGTGGCGCTCGGCGGCCGATCGTCCAGCCCTGACTCGTGCACACGTGGAAAGGCGGACGTGACGTTGGGCGCTTAGCGTGATTCAAAATCTGGCGCCGAAGACACACAGGGTGCGGTGCGGAGCGGGCGCGGTTTGAAAAACCGGACGCGGAACTACCCGAGGAAAAACGGGAACGACTCATTCGCTCTGGCGCGCGGAGGACGTCGGGCGCGCACAGGCCGGCTCGGTGTGTGTGTGTGTGTGTGTGTGTGTGTGTATATATATATATATATATATATATATATATATATATATATATATATATATATATATTATTTATTTATTTATTTATTTATTTATTTATTTTTGTGCCAGCAGAGGACCAAGGAATGAAGAGTTACCGATGTCAGCATTTTCACATTAAGCATGACTCCCAGCAGTGTACAAAATCGATGCCCGGACACTACCACGATTTTGACACTCTGGCTGCTCTTAGAACAAGATGAAGTAAACGAGCGCATAGACATTGCAATGGGACAAACGCATTTTTAAGTGTCATTTAGGGTTCCAACAGATGACCCGCAAATTAATTTACAAAATTAAAAGTCTGCCAAAGATAATTAACCTGCTTCAGAGATTAACACTGGTAACGAACAACGATGAGCTTGTTGTCAAAGCAATCAGAGCAGCACAAAAGTCAGTGTGGGATCATCCCCAGTTCTTTTCATTCTCATAGCACAAAAGCTTGTTGGCACAAAAGTTTTGACTGGTTATAATCCCATCAGGCAGGATTGCTGCGACGTTCATCCAGCAGCAGTTCACAAAAGTATATTTAGAAGTTTCTTCCTCTATATTGTTGCATCTCCTGCAAAACGCATTTCAAACACAATCAATTACATGATCCGACTATAGTGCTCCAACAGCTGTAAGTCTATGTCATGGTGTACTATGTGCGAGGCATATGAAAGAGTGATTCTTAGCTTACAGGTGCATAATAACAAATGGGACAAGTCTACCACATCATATGCTGCTGCCAATACTGCACATATAAAAAAAGTCTGACTTAGCTCATCACTAACTTGAACGAGCAACACCATCAAGTTGCAATTAGACATGATGTATTCCAGATAATGCCAATATGTAAAACATGAACAAACTGAGATATAAAGCTGCTTGATCGCAATCATTGAGACCAAAATGTTAAGACAGAAAAAAACATAAGAAAAGGAAAGGATAAGCATAGTGGTTATTACCCAACAAGGCAGTTCTAATCAGTAAAATGAACAATAGATGTCAAAAGTTCATAATAAGATTGCAGATCTCATATTGGAAAAAGTCTAAACTACTCCCCAACTATAGCCGAAGTCCCGATAACCCCCTAAACTATTGTTTGGTTCATTTTACCCCCCAATTATGACATTTGGTTCAAATTACCCCATAATACAATGTATTTTTCATTTCTCCATGTATAGGCAGAGCTTTAAGTTGAAACTTTGCAAGATGTACACATCATATCCCATGTTATTTTGATAGGTTAGGATATTTAATAATAAAGTAATCATTGGAATTCAAAATTATATGAAAAATAACAGCAAAAAAAATTATAACATTTTTTTGACAAGCTACTACTACCGTATAATTTGAAATGGAGAAAAAACAAATTGTATTAGGGGGGTAAAATGAACCAAATGTCATAGTATTAGGGGGAAATGAACCAAATGCCATAGTTCACGAGGTAACCAAGTGCTATAGTTTAGGGGGTTATTCAGACTTTGGCTATATTTGAAGGGAGTAATTTGGACTTTTTCTTTTCATGCTTTTTCCACCCTACATGAGATAGGGCATACCAGCACCATAGATTTACCCACAAGAATTATCGGGACTGAAAAAAACTGGATGGGGATTCAAGCTAGTGGGAAAACATAACATCAAGCATGGCAATTCTTTAGATTTCACTACTAAAACATGGATATCCAGGGATGTTAACAAACTGAAAAGGTGATTACAGGTGAAGTTTTCTCACCTGCGGCCCAGCAGGATGCATGTAACCCTGGCCACCATATGCTGGAGGGAACTGTAAATTAATTTATGCAAATTAAGTATGTGACTAGTGTATTGCTCATTCGAAAGAAAAGTTCACAAATTAAATACAACCATCTAAAAAGAACAGCTACGGAAAACATATTAAACCTTATTCAATAACAATAAAACAGTATGAAATATATCAATGACGCCCTTGAAAAAAAACAAGAGATGCAATGTCAGTGTTTCAGGGAACTTAAGTTCCTGTAAAATCACCATTACGATAACATTTGTCAAAAATCAGTTTCTAGTTAATATTGTAAGATTAGTTAGTTGAAGGGATACGAACATAACAGATGGTCAATAAGAACTGTTACATAAGAAATGAGACCTCTATATGACCATTTGCATTTACTTTGAACCCAAAGGACACAAAAAGGAAAAGGCATTAAAATGCTCACCCCCATGCCCACTGGTAAGCCAGGTCCAAGTAGTGCTGCCGGCATGTTGTTAGGATAGTAGTACGATATATCTGATGCTGGAGGATGCAGTGACCTCAGAGTTGCTAACGGAGTGAAACTGTTGGCATTAGGATTTAGCTTGAATTCCTGATTAAAAAATGTGTCATTGTTGTTGATAAATTGCCAAAACAGCAACAGACAGGTGCTCATCAGTGTGCAAGCAGAAAAAATGGCTCAATGCAGTTCATCAGATCAGAAGTACATATTCTTAGATTGGCAAAACTTTAAGACTGTTGTTAGTAGGCAGATTCAGCATGAAGAGTGACCCCAGATGGAGTATAAAAGCACGACCTTGGCATTTGGGTTCATGGTTGACTTTTCTCCAGGAGCGCTCGAAAATGAGTTTGCAGCAATGCGCTCTGATGCTGAACTACCAGGTCTTTGAGAGGAAGTCACAAGGTCCACCGCCGAAGGATATTTGACAGATACTGTCGAATCCCGTGTTTCTGGAGCAGAAGATGAGGGTTCATATGCATGTGAACTTGAAGGTGGCCCATCCAACCCTGCAAATAGTTGAGCATGATACGCTACGCTGTTAACTTGGTTGCAGTTTAGAAGTAAGAAAAACAGAAAAGAACAAAACAATTTAATCAACTGAATCAAGACTCATGGATAGCAAGAACTTAATCCAAAACAATTTAAGCTCTTGGTATCCATGAATTCAGCTTTGACATTTTGGTCTATCCATGAATTTACTCGTGGGATGCTGACTGCACATGAAATTTATGGCAACAGCTATACTTTGCAAATGTAACATAATTAAATTAACCACCCATCTAGAAATTATCTTCATATATTCAACAAATTGCTAAAAGGACAAGACAACAAGCTCCCAAAAAAACCCGAAGCCTGGTCTACCAGTATAGATAATTTCAAACTGATGCTACCACTCACCTTCAGAAACAAGCAGTGTGCCACCACCAGATAACTGCTAAAAAGAGAATGAGTTGAGTTCACACATGAGAAGAAAAGTTTTCATGTTATATCTCACATAGTAGCATAAACTTACATTATTCTCAGGTTGCACCTTTCTCTTACCCAAGTTTTCGTTACAATCTTGGCTGAGCTCCTCCAACCTAACGTGCACAACAATGTCAATTTGCTGTATGAAACAACTACGATGTCATCTGTCCTATCATTCCCGGCCCGGAAAGAATCCGAGGTAACCAAACAAGGCCTAACTCTGAACAGAGCAGAGTAGAACTTTAGAACACCATGCATTATACATAGAACTACGGCGAGAACATATATAGCAAGCATAGTGGTTGTATGACAAACATTTACACCTACAGAAAGACAATTTGTATTATGGTAAACAGTTCACTAGCTTAGACAATGGACCAATGAGTTTTCAAGGTTATCGTATTCTATCGATGTCCAAAGTTCCAAGATTTACCCCAAATCAGAATAGAATTTGCAGCAATCAACAGCAAGATAACCACCCACCAACCAAATCAGTTGCGTTTTGTAGCAAGCAAAATTCTGAGTTGTCCAGCTGCATGTAAGGAAGATAGAAAGAAGTGCTACATCCATGACATGCATCCCAATTGGTTTTTACCAACCATGTTCGGTAAATGAACCAACACTCTTCTATTTTTAAAGAATACCTTGTTCTGTTATATTTCCTGTTTAATGTTTCTTACTAGAGTGCTGCATGCTCCCATCTCCAACAGTGAAAACATCTGCACATCTAAGGCAATGTAGCCTTTGACACTGCCTGAATTACTTACAGTTACAACACATGCTTCAATACAATTTAATTATGGGTCATCACACATCTATGTAAACTATTTTTCAATATGGGCATGAGAAGCTTATCGAGCTAATCAATTTATTTTATCACGGTAGGTGAAGACAAGAGATAAAACCGAACACCCAAGGATCAACACTTTGCTTCAATTGAGGTTACACCATAAAAAGAAACTTTGTCATGGGAGTTATGTTGGTAACATGAACTCAATGGGACTGCCTTGAAAAATGACCAATACCACATTCCCTCAGTTCTGTTTTATATGATGCTGGTTAGCTCAAAATTGAGCAAACGAACGTCTACAAACGAGAACAGAGGGAGTATAGATCTTCCATGCAATTTATATGCTCATAAGGCCCATACGGCCATACAGATAAAGAGGATTTTGTACCTGTTTTCAACAACAGAGAAGGGCTTATTTGATGAGTCATCAGATGTTGCCTGGCTAACATTGTTGGTTTGGATATTGACAGATGGATCAGTATCATCAAATATGTTGTAAGATGATTCTTCATCCTGCACATCAAAGATACAAATTTAGAAATTGTACATGTCATGCTTTGAAATATTGCATTAGAGTAGCTATTGCTTATGAATGTAGTGCATCTATAGGCCATACTCTGGAAACATATAAAGGCTACTAAACAAAATTATAATTTGGCTTGAAAACTCTAGTAGAATGCAAAATCCAACAACACAGCAGGTGAACCAAAGAATTGATATAAAATATTTGTGGCAAAAGGCAACCCCCTCCCCCCCCCCCCCCACCTGACTTCAGCTAAAAGAGACATGGGAGAAGACACTCTTATATACTCATAACACCCAAGCTTTTTGAGAATGTATGCAGTCAAACTTCCTAAAACAAACCTTGGCAAAAACTTGTACAAGCTCCCTGCCCAGCTTGGGATTGGGGAATCCATTCACAGAACCTCTACTTGGAGGGGCCATTTGCTGTTGATGGCTCATCATTCCTGTATGTGAAACCAAGAATTAATGGTGAGTAAAATTTTGGATACACCAGATGCAAATTGCACAAATAGTAACAAACAGATTGGAGAACAAGTATTCAGAAGCTGGCTATCATACTATGATACTATGGTTACATGTAAATGTATCCTATGTATCTATAGTAACAAACAGATTGGAGAACAAGTATTCAGAAGCTGGCTATCATACTATGATACTATGGTTACATGTAAATGTATCCTATGTATCTGTGCAAGATCTGTGCAGTCTGATATGGAGGCATCAAGATCAGAAGTTGTATTATCAACCTTATTACAAAGCTACTAAGAAGAAGAAAAAACTATGGCAAAAAGTGCTAGCTGGACAACCAGATTGCTCATGACTCATTTGGCACACAACTAACAGGTCTTGCAATGGCAATTGGAGCAAAGGTAGCAATAGAAAGATGAATTTATGTATGTAAATGATTGTTAATGCAATCTGCTACACAACGTACATAAATATACCACTCAAAAATTAACTATTGCAAACTTCACTTGTCTTTCTAGAAAAATGTCTGCTGCATCAAAGAACATATAGAGATGACAACATATAAACAAGCAAATTCACAGGAGTTCCTTTCGTGCACTCTAAATCACCATGGTATACGTTCATTGTTCCATTGACAGAGTATGCAATTAGAGATTGTGTAAGATGTTGAAACCAAATGAGCCATATGAGATCCTTCTTCCCATCAGTACCTTCACTTGCTAGTTCAGCTTCATATGCCTTTTTCTCATGCTTGATCAAACGGAGCAATTGCCGTGTCACCTGATTTCTAAGTTGACGGGCCAAGTATATTTCATTATAGGCTACGAAGAGAGGCATCTTCAAGACCTTATTTTTATTATATTGAGGTGCATGTTTCCTAAAGATCTTGAACTGTTCTCTCGTAAAGAGCTGAATGAAACACACTGGCATTAGTTCAAATGACAAATGTCCATCAAGCACATGCATTCACAAAATGGCTTACCCATTGGGGAGCAGCAATTTTTTCTTCAGGGCAACATATCATCATGAGCGCGGTCGCAAGTTTCAGTAAATCCCAATCATCAGTGTCAATGTTACATATTTTCATAATGGGCTCAGCTGCATCGAGCAAAAAGTACTTGTATTTGTTCACATATTGGTCGCACTGATTCAAGCTGCCTGCCATCTGAATAATATCTTTAGTAACCTGGATACAAGGAGCATTGCTATATTAATAACACATGATCCCATGAAAATTCTAGAAACAACATTGCATCAAAATTTAGAAGAGCAGAATCCAAATATTATGTTGAACAAGTAGGTGTAACAATATGCACATCGTGCTCAATTAGGGGAAAATTTTGAATTAGATCGAGCTACTTTGAAATTAGATGATGTTGCTCGCAGCAGTCCAATGGGTTGGTTCACTTTTGGTCATATGCTACCTTGCTTTGCTCTTCTTTTTCAGTTCTTCAGAGATGTTTTTGCTGGTATTGATCCAGACTTGGGTGCTCAAGTGGAATTTGTAACATTCCAAAAAGTTGGAGATCCAACTACCAAGGGGACAGCCCTGATACCACATTGCTCTGGTACCTTTCACATCTTTTTTTATTTGACATGAGAAACATCTCCTGTCCTTTCTTTTACCTATTTTTTATATGGGAAATGATCCCAAATGATAAGTGACTAGGTGTGGTGAGCCAGTGAAAATTAAAGGCTTCGAGTACAAGGGGAGCAATAAAGCAGGAAAAAGTATCAGACATATGGGAAAGCAGGTGATGGGCTCACCATCATATCTGGTTTAATGTCAAAGCTATGCAATTTCAGGAAAGATTCCAGTCCTTGACTCATCCGGAGGCGATCCTCATTAGTCAATCCAGACCGTTCTGCAGGCACAAAATTCCCCATCGAAATCTTCAAGCCCCACATCAACTCCTCAACAGCCGGACACCACAGGCACTCTATATCCTGAAACATTCCACAGAAGTTGGTGCCAAAATCGTTCATAGATGTAAACGTTTAGGGAGTTTTAACACTAACCATGCTACTTTCAATTATTTTTTTATAATCCAGATTTCCAACAGCAAGTTTCTGCCCAGGCTTCGTGTGAACGCCGATCATCTTAGCAAGCGCTTCACTGACACCAGTATCTTCATTAATGGCGCTGTCCTTGTCCTCAAATGTTATAGTGTCTAAAAGACGAACAACCTATTAAAGAAACAAACGACAACCATGTTAAAGGGAGAATACACAGTGAAAAAGTCTTCAAGCCTCTGCTGGAGTGCTGGGGTGGGTGTTAATTATGCAGTTACATGCATCAATTGTAATGACAAATCCTTGTTCAAGTCTTGAACTATTGCAGTATAAATCACAATAAGTTCATGTGTTCAGCTAATGCGATGTGTTTTGAAATAAGGCCATACTGCGTTCATTGGTATTAGTACCATCACCATTTCAGGCCTCAAAATCAGCAGTTGCTAATAAAAAATTGGCATATGCCAGCACCCCTACATATCATCAACCTGTGCAGAATTATATTTCATGCTTTACAAAAAAAAAAGCGTTGTAAAACCTGTTAAATTAAGAATTTCTTTGTATTCTTGATTCAATGCAAAGAATAAACAAATAAATAAATGTTAGCAAACATGAACAATGCAAGATCACAGCACAGTTTAAATTGAGTATAAGCATCGCATAAATAATTAGATCCAGTATGAGAAAGGGGCACTAACATCTTTTGTCACAGCATCATCGACAAAGTCTGCCCAGATATTCTGCACGACACATAATATAGAAAAAATTATGTAGATGCAAAGAGGACATGAGCAAACAGGCACATGAGTAAATCGAACTGGATTGCGCAAAAAAAAAAGAGTAAATCAAACTGGAATAATCAAACAAGTACCTGGCAGGCATCTGGTAAAAGGAGCTTGACACCATCGTATCTGAAAATTGCAAAGCCAGATGGCATCTCAAATAGCACCAAGATCACCCCACCATTCCCCAACTGGGAAGCTGGTAAAACAGAATTCGATCAAAATCAGGCAAGCAGAATTACAAGGAAAAACGTAAGTTAACTAGTGGACTACTAGACATCATTAAGTCAGTTCAGAGGCCAAAGGCTCCCTTGCACCCGCCAGATCCGCCAACGCAGCCTAACCACAAATAATCTTCGCCTGCCAACCCGCGACTATGGAGTCAACACCGGCGATGTGCACACCCAACAACACCCCCCCCCCCCCCCCCCCCCCCCCCCGGCGCACTGAGCAGGCCTTCCCCCTAATTCAGGGCACCACCAAACCCCAGAATACCAACTGCAAGGTAGGGTTTCCTTCCGGCGCAGGTAGGGACCAAAGAGAAGACCTCGGGGCGATTTAGCTTACCTAGACCGTCGTTGCACCTCGCCGCCGCCGCCGCCGCCGCCGCCAGCACCGCCTCCGCCTCCTGCGCCGCCGCCGCCGCCGCCTCCTCCTCCTCCTCGTCGTCCGTTTCGTCGTCCAAGGTCTCCAGTTCCGACAAATCCACGTCCGGTTCCGACAACGAATCCGAGGACGCTTCCCCCTCCTCCTCCACTATCTCTGGGGTCATCTCCTCCCCCTCCGCCGTCGAGGCCGTCGACTCCCACCTACCCCTCGCCATTTGACTGCAAGATCCAGATCTAGAATACAGCAAAGGAGGAATAGGTTTGCAGCCGCCTCGTCGGGAGTTGAAGGGGACTCCTTCGGTAGGCTTAACTGCGCGGATTCTCCACGGTGGCCTTTGGATAACAAGTGGGAAAGGGGTATTGAGCCTTTTACATGTATGCCATTAAAATAGATGGCTGTGATCTACTCCCTCGGTCCTTAGATTATGGTCTCCGACAATAAAACCAATGTACAATGTAAAGGACAAAAGACACTGCTACTCTTATGTAGAGATTATGTGGCAGGTGAAATATTTGGATGAACATGGCATGGACATAGTATTAATTCTCAACTCACGCATGTTGTACGCACCATCCAATTTTTACATTAAACAATTCAGCATTGACATCCACTTTTCAAGTTTAGACAAATCAACATGCATTCATCTGGCGGCAAACAGCACCTTACAACGCCAAAACAATCTGTCGCTGCATTTTTACATCTCAAAAGTAAAATAAAATTTCAAACTATTCCCTCTAGCGCCATTTCTCTATTCCTGCAGGAATAGAGCCGGGTAACCCTTCGTTGCCTTCTCATTTGAACCATTCCCTCTCATTTGAACCTGCTTCCCGGCGGTGCTTTCCGGCGGAGCTTGCTGGAGGTCGATTCATGGCAGTCGGAGCTTAGCCCGCCGGTCGCGCGTCCTCACCGGAGTTGCTGCCCACCCGCGCGTCCTTACCGGAGATGCTGCCTGTGTTGGCACTCCTTAGCCTAACGAATCCGCAAGCTCATGGAGACCGTTGTAACCTTTCACCAGTGGAATAAAAACATGGATGTCAAATCCAAGGAACGGTAGACGCAACTAGCCTAGAATTTTCTAACCGGACCCACTAAGGAGCTAAAGGATAAAAGGGTAGAGAGCTTAACCTTAGCTAGCCACTTGTGGCAGAACCGCTCAAATTAATCTGGCTTAGTGTGCTAAACATCGCATTAGACGCGATTAGACACTTAACCGAACTAAAGTGACAGTCTGTCGGGTCAAGCCCGATGCAACCACTCACAGTTACCGAGATCGAAACGAGTCATGCATTTACTCACACGAAGGAGAGTACCAAAGATTACAACAATCCACAGATAATTTAAATAGGTCCCATTTCGGTACTTTATTACAAACTCAGTTGATGCATAAGTAAAGATGATTCAGAGTTTAAAATGCAGCGGAAATAAACTATTTATTCAGAAAGGTAGTGACGTCACGTGAAGCCGTCGTGACATCACTCGGAAGCATCCTCGTCCCAGACAACGGTCCAACCCAGAGGAAGGGTGGTCGGCCAGGTAAGACCTGCAACCATCTCCTCGAGAGAGAGCTACCTGAAAACAATTCAACAAGCAAGGCTGAGTATACTAATACTCAGCAAGACTTACCCGTCGGGTGAAAACTACATCACCGACTCCTAGACATGAAGGGCATTTGGCTGGTGGGTTTGTTTTGCCAAAAAGCGACTAAGAGTGGATCCTTACTTTCAAGATTTTAGCATCAAGTTTTAGTGGAGTTAACCATTCTAGGTGAGCAACCTATACTAAACAAACATGTTTAGCAAACAATTAAGCATGCATCAAGTTTATCATCGTCATGTTCCACTTTCATTACTCGGTGAGACAAGAGGTCAAGTAGTCTCATTATCTGCGAGAAACAGACAGTTCGAAACGATTTTTAACCTTGCAAGGTGGAAACTAAACACACGGAAAAGCACCGACCACCAAGGTCGACGCTAACCAGGCCGTTCCCATGTCATCCTGGTTCGTTAATCCGAGCCTACTCCCCTTGGACACAAGCCTATCCGGTTGATACTTCGCGGCCACGCCGGCCGGATTCGGTCTTGAGCCACATGTGCGCCGCATGGGGGTTTGAATCCCAGGGAAAGCAGGGCGAGGCCACTCCCCATTCCGAACGGTACTAAACTTACCGGTCCCATGTCCCAAACAAGTGCTTAGTGCTTTCAAACACTTGACCAACATCGCCGTCACTCTTCGGCCTTAGCAACTTTTTCATAAACAGACGGGGCATCTACATGACCAAAATCCCCGTCCATCATCTTTATGATTCCAACATAAGTGAAGCAGTTGATTCCTATAATCTCGCGAATGACAGGAAATCACTCGACTTTTACCGGGTCCTTATAGCATGGCAACTATCGACCTATCATACTAGTATTGCAAAGCATAGGTAGCTAGGATTATGCAACTAAGGTTTCAATTCAACTCCTGAACGTAAATGCACAAGCATAACTTAACAAAACATAGTTGCATAATTTAGAAACATAGGACATGCTCCGGGGCTTGCCTTAATCCTGAGCTAGGTTAGTATTGATCGACTCTTCCGAACTTGGTTCGGGTCTTGACTTGCTTGCGACGACGTTCGGCTCCTTCTCGGGCGGTACTTCTTCTTGCGTCGGGATCGACTTGTACCTTCCGTCGGCGGGAGTCGTTCCTATACGAAATGCAATGCATAAGAGAATGATGTTATATCGAGCATCGCGTTTCACACGATAAACCCTGGGATGTAATGAATGGCACATTCACCTGGACAAATTTTGTCTGACCTTCCCTTTCTTTAATTAAGTTTGTATTTACTCATAAAAGAACTTGGGGTGTTTGATGGTGATTGTGTACACATATAAAATTATTTAATTTGTTTTCAGCATAAAACAGCAAGTGTGGTGGTGAGGGGTGATTTATTTATTTAAAACACTTAAAGGGGATTTGCTTTAACTTTAACCCATTTAAGCATTGAAACTTTGATAATTTATTCTGACAGTTTGGTACATAATTTTAATGTGAGAAATTTACAGCATGTTCTTGGTGTGTGGTTAGATTTACTGACCAAAAACCAACTCAAAAGCATTTATATATCTACCATGAAAAATCAAACAAGCTTAGCATCTCTAAGATCAAGGTTAATCCTTAGAAAATCACATTAACGGAAATTAATCCTAACAAATTACCAGAGCTACACCTAGCTAATACAAGCTACCATGCCAAACATCAGCTTAAAAAGATCAAAGAATCTTCCAAGAAAATTAGTTTTATAAACAGTTATCAATTTCGGCCGAGCATGATCTTAAATATATAATAGCATGTTAGCAAGGTCAAACTAAGCTCTACTATTTAACACAAGCACTTCATTAAGTTTACAAGCTTCAGCAAAAAGCTGAGATTAATTTACTAAACAGATTAATTTAAATAAATCATAGATCACTTGCTCTACAGATATACAAATTAAACCATAACTCAAGATTTATAGCAGATCTAGATTCCATCTTTTTACAGGAGCTCATGCATTCTATCAGAAACAACATACTAAAAGATCAACTCAAACAAAGCTTCATATTTCAAACTGTGCACAAATTAGTGTTTGAACAGATTTGAATCTATTTCAAAAACGAAGCAGAAAACACCTATACATGCTTTCTAGAAAAGGTAGAGCTCATCACCAGAACTGCTACAAAATTGGATTTGCATTTTTATGATTTTTCTACGATTTTTAATCGATTTTACAGGTTCACAGATTTGGATCTAAACATAAGCTCGCAGTTTTACAGAACACCCCTGGAACTTTCTAAAGCTTCGCGTAAAGGTCCCTGCGTTTTACACCAGGAACCCTGGACTTCATCTAATTCTAAACGCGAGGTCCTTGGCGGGCTGAGATTCCGGCGAGGGGGAGGGACGATTTGGCCGGGAACGGCACGGGGAGGATGAGGGGCTCACCATCTACCTGTTTTGTGTAGGAACCGGGGGCGGAGGAGGCCGGGAGCGGGCGCGCCGTGGATGGGGGCGGATCGGGCCGCCTCTGCTCCTGCTCCGGCGAGACGAGGGGTGGTGGCGCTCGGCTGGGCGCTTGGGGAGGAGGAGGAGCACCAGGGGAAGGCGCTGGTGGCCTCGTACGGCGACGAGAGGGCGCGCACGCGGGGGAGCTCCGGCAGCCTGGCGGCCGAGCGGAAGAAGAGGGCAGGGCAGCGAATGGAGCTCGGCACATGGCCTTTTATAGGCGAGGGAGGAGCCAGTGCATCGAGGTGAAGCCTCAGGAGCGGCTGCGCGGCTCCGCATTGGGCGCTGCGCGCGGTGGAGCTCGGCCGAGGGCGAGCGTGCACGTGGCGACGTCGGGCGCGACGCTGAAGCGGACGCGAGCTGTCAAGGCTATGTTGTCACTCCTCTGCCGGGTGCAGGACGCGACAGGCGAGGCGAGACAGGGTGGACCACGCCAGGAGTGGGTGGGCAGTCTGAGCGCGCGGGTGGAGGCCGAGGCGGGCGGCAGCGGCGATTGGGCGAGCGCGGAGGTGGGGTGGCGAGGGGAGGAAAGGCGCGCATGGGTTGGGGGGATGGCCTGCGGGCTGGCGTGGTGCGGACAGGGACACAGAGATGCCCTGCCGCATGGCGGCGACTGTGAACGGCTGGAACGCGGGCGCGCTCCGGAGTGTCAGCCGAGATCGGCATTCCATCGACCAGTTGAGGGGCGTCCATTCAAACACAAATTTCTCCAAATATTTGAACTGAACTCAAAATTCTCTAAACATGAAAGTTGTGTGCCTCAGTATCCTCTACAACTTTCGTAAAGGTTGGCCATAGAGAACGTCTATAGATCAACGGGAAAATTGAGGAGAAAACTGCACGAACTCGGGTGCCGGCCAGGGTGAACTTCTGGAGTTCGCCAGACTTTGACTGAGTTTTTGGGCATGCTACACTCAAAATCTCATCCAGCTCCAATTGACAAAGTCATGTCCCATAAAAATATGAACAAGTTTTGTATTGGCGCATTTTTGAGTTCTTAAGTGAAAATTCAAATTTGAACCATGCCAACCGAGAAAGGTCAAAGTTCACCGAGTTGCTCATGAATTCATTCGACTTAACCCTCTTCCCAAGCAAATTTAAAATGCTTAGGGTTTGAATACTTGATTGAGAACATGACCAAGGGCAAGTCCAGACATCAAGTATTCAACTTAGGGCAAAGTTCATGAAATGTTATACATGAAATTTCAAATCGCAAGCTTCAACTTTTGGGAAAAACTTCAGCATTCCAGACTTAGAAAAATTTCTAAGTGTAGGCTGAAAAACTGGTTTGACTGCTGTTTGACCATGATTTAGAGCATCTTCTACTCAAAATTTTGAAAACCACCAATTGACAATGTTGTTCCTTATGAAATTTGGGACAACTTTTATATTGACAGATTTTCATGTTTTTAAGTGAAATTTTGAATTTAAATTAACTCAATCTCTAAAGGTTCGGTGCATGGAATTTAAATCGTTATTTCATGTGTTGACTTTGGTCATAACCACAAGTTTAATTGTCCATCAAGCCTTAATGAGGTGATTAGACATCAGAGATGTCACAACCTACCCCCCTTAAAAAGAATCTCGCCCCGAGATTCAGGTAGATTAAGGCTGGACGAAGGGCTTGTAGTCTTCATGACTTGCACTTCTTCCGGAGTGTCGGTGTCAAGCACACCCTTACCTGGGTGTGGTAAATTTTTCTCCTTTTCGCTTTGGTTGTCAGACACATGTCACTTCCTCGAGGGCTGAGTACAGTCACAAGCAAAACGTCCTAGCTGACTGCATAACAACAACTTTGTTTAACAGACTATTCTCGATAACATAGGTGGTTGGGGGCCATCAATGTCTAATCTTCTAATCCTGATGTGACATGATGTCCCAGTCATTGGGGTTACTCCAAGTGGTGGAGAGGCAGCCCTGGAGAAAAAATGACCATATTCTCCACACATATAACAGGCTAGGCAATATGGCAATGATTCTCCTCACTTAACTCTGTCGATCTATCGGCTAGTGAGTAGACTAGAACTCTGCCAAGCGGGTCATCCTTGGATAACTCCCTTTTACTTCTGGGTGCGAGGTAACTGCTTGGTCGAGATAAACGTCAACATAACTTTCAGTAGCGCACGTCTTCTATGACGAGAAGAAGTGGGCAACCCGTGTGAGTTCGTCGATAAAACCTGTACGGCATCCTACTTCGAGGAGTAAGTGGTAATCCAAGTGAAGATCATATCTATGTCGTTCCACTTCCTGGAGGTATAGGTGGCGGGTAGAAGGTTCCTGCTATCCGAAGGAGACTAGTCTTTCGCCTTTGGATACGAGCCACACTTTGAGACATATTCGGTGGTCTTTCCTCTTCATCCTTAGCCCACCAGAAATTTAGCTTCAACCCTGGTACACCTTGCTACTACCGGACGAATAAGGAACTCAGAGCGGCGTGCTTCATTTACGACTTAACTTCGAGGATTCAGGTCTTTGGGTACCCTTATGAAAAGTTCAGAGCATACTACCGTTTCTCGATCTTGTTGAAACATTAGTGACTTTCGTCCGTCTTTGAGAGCTGGTGCTTAATGGTCTTGATGCTCTTTTCTCGCGATTGAGCCATAACGACTATAGCGTAAGGGCTGGACCCTATCGAGACATGGTGCCGGGGACTGCGAGAAACAAAACCCAGCTAGAGTTGTCGGGAAGGGCTCGATGTGGCTTCACTAAGATCTTTTGTTCTACTAAAAAGTCCTTAGCTGATCTGACATCATCACTGCCTTGAAGGAAGCACTAAAACTAACATCTCGTATATGACTTTCGGTGGAGTGTCTTCATTTTCTTCGTTCTGTCGCGGAGTGAATCGTCCTTACTTGAGCGATTTGCTAGGCTAAAGCTCGATTGGGACTCTTCACTATTCTCCATGGTTCTTCACCGTTCCGTTGGACTAAACTCGATGTAACTTCCAAAGTTCGTGGGCACAACCTATAGGTCGGTGAGATTTGCAGCGAGATTGCACCAAGTCAGATATCTCCAAGATGAAGAAAGAGAGGTGGAACAAGGTGGATATGGAATGATAGGACAAGGTGCCAAAACTTTCTCAAGTAGGAGTTCACATAAAGGAGAAGGCAAGGCGGGTGAGAAAAGCTCACGGGAGATCACAAGGCAACCATGAATATACAAGGTGATGATCATCGGGGAAGATTGGTCTAAGTGAGATTTTCCGGATCATAAAGGCTCAAGGTTTTCCCCATTAAAGAAGTGTTGGTAGGGGAAAACATGGTTAACAGCTTAATGCAAGGATTTTGTAGGTGAACACTTGCACGACAAGAGAGCAAGGAGACATGTCGTGACTCAAGTTGCACATGCCAGGTTGGAAAGTGGTAATGCACCAAGGAGTAAGGTAGTTGCCATGATGCAAGGTACGCGTGAGTGATCCATGCATCTATGAGTTGCATATGGCATGATGCATTATGATGCTGTCTTAGTGATGCATATGGTATGATGCACAAGTGATGGTGCATATGACGTATGTCCATGATGAGGGGCATGTAGCATGATGCACATGTGGATTGTGCATATGCTTATGAACGGATGGTGCACATGCTCGGATGCACGTTAACATGCCTTATGTTACACACTAAACGCGTCATTGGTCAGGATGGGTCACCAAGATTGGGGCACATATTCGGGTTGCGGCATACAGATTCCGGTGGAGTCGTATTCCTTTACCGTATACCAGTGCGCTCCTAATAGGATTTTATGTGGCCGTCGCACACACAAAAACCTTAGGTTCCGTCACGGCACCATAGGTTAGGGAATATCTCTTCACGAGAGAAAGTATAAACAACAACCCGAATATCAAAGAGATGGGGGTGACAGAAGTCAGCAACAAGTCAGGTCGCGCACGGTGTCAGCATGCAAGAGAACATGAGGTGCAGTCACACAATGCAATGAGGTGCTCATGCATACCGAACCATGGAATGCAGGTGGTGAACGTTGCAACAATGCTCATGTATGTCTAAATGATGCTTGTGGAACATCAAGGGTGAGACAAGGTATGTAAGTTGCAATCAAGGGATCCATCAATGTGGAAGAGACGTCACATTGAAGGTAGTACCAGGATTTATCAAGGCATGGTTGGATATGTCATGAATCAAAGGGCGTAATGACAAGGAAGAATTCACTAGCCATTGCAAAAAGAGTGAGTAAATCTAGCAGACCGAAGGGTGTCGATGTACAAGAGGTGCACGACAGGAATTTATCTATGCCTACGGATGTAGAGCAAGGAGCCATCCGATGAACAGAAACTTGCCAAGGGGCTGGTAACGGTCATCTTGTTAACTAAAGGGGTTACGGCATACAAACTTTTATGGTAAACCATTCCAAAGGCTTTGGGGGCAGCACTTCACATCTAATACCTCTTAAGTTAACATCCAAAAAGTACTCAACTTTGTTAGAAGGACTTGATCCGGTGAGGTATCCTTTGTTGTAACATCTTTCAACTCATTCCAACTATATGATCCTCAAAATCCAACTTCTTTCATGGTTATTGCACGGAACCAAATTTGGATCGGTGTGTTGCTTTCATTCCTCCCAATATAATTCACTTGATTGCCGCACGATTCTTAAACTCGTTTACAAGGTAAACAAGGAATTCATGCGTGAAGGCAATAAGAATCAATCGCAGGAAGTTTTCTCGACTGCAAGGTTGTTACGAAAGAAAATTCATAACTCCTGGATCACACTTCCAAACCTTGTGAATTTTTGCTAGCAGCTAGGAAATTTATCGAGCTACAACTTTTGTTTATAACTCCGAGTCAGGTTCGGACTCTAGCTAGGGCGAAAAATTCAAAATTTGCGTCTCTATCTCTGCTGTTTTCAGAATGGCCGAGGCTCACTAAAACGTGCATAACTCTCTCAATTCTTAACCAATGGAGCTGAAATTTTGCGAGCATCGCCACCATGAAATTCCTTACAACTTTGGTATTCAACATTCAGCCCAGAAATGAAAGATGCATGCATTAAAAATTCATACCAGATGCAGCTGCATAGTTTAGCTGTTACAACCACATCGAACCGACTAACTTTAGGGTAAACTCCTACCCTAAGTGATAACACCGTTCCATGATACTCCAAGGGTTCATTCAACTTAATCAAACTAGCCTATTACATCATTAACCATCTCTAAGAGGGGTGCAACAGCGGATCTTTATTTTGGAGGCTTCTCTTATCGAGACTAGTGCTCGGCACATGACTACTCGGGTCCGGATTCAATCCCAGATTCTCCTTGCATCTCCTCAGGGTCATCTTCACCTTCGGGTTCCGGGGCAGCTAGAACATGTTGTTGGGTGGCCATTTCATCCAACTGATTTTCTAGGTTCCACATGTGCAGCCGGACATTTTGTAGCATATGGTTCTTATGGGCAATTGTTTCGTTCTTGATCCGTAGTTCATTACGAAGCTCTCAAATTTGCCTCTTATGTTCTTGCTTCTTTCTCTTGAGTGCTTCGATCTGAGCGTGGGCTTCATTTAAGAAGTGCTTGGTTGCTTCCAGGTCCATAACTTGATGCCTATAGATGGAATTCTCACCACATACACTTTGGTAAATAGGAAGTAGACCCGCAGAGTAGCGAATCGCGGCGGCTACATCCAGTTCGTGATAAACCTTTGTTGAATCCAAGAAAAGAGACGAAAGCTCTTCCCATGGTCCAGTCGTTTGATCGATGAGGAGGAACACTTTTGCTGGGCTGAGGGCCACTGAGGTGGGGTGCTTCTCACAAAAGGTAGTAAGAGCACGATGAGCAGCCTTTTGCCAGGTGTCAATCAAATGGGTACCCTCGGCAACAACTTCCCATGGGCCCCAACCAGGTATGGGTGGAGATGCTGGAACTTTTACTTTCATCTCACAACGTTGTATGCCTCCTGCTGCCATATACTCTCGTCCAATATATTCCGGACGCTTCTTGTATCCAAAGTGCTGCAGCGTGTCCCACAAAAGAGAAGGGAACCCATCTTCTTGGAGGCACTCCGAGTGGGTCCAACCTTCATCATCCACGTAAGTAAGCATGGTTTCAGCCATCTGAAGGAAACAACAAGATAGCCCGGTGAAAAACTGTGCAGAAGAATAAGGACAGATGGGGACAGCGGTGGAGAAACAGGTGCAACTCTCAAACTACCAAACTAAAAACCCCCAAATTTTACCAGGTTATTTATTAGGTTACTAACCACAAGTTTGGTATTCAGAGGTTGGTTTGGTTTTGAGTTTAAGGTGGGTGAAACACTCGATCTCCAACTTGCTGTCTGCCAGATTTTTCAGCGAACAGCCAGCTCTTGTTTTAAGCATAACTCAAGTTTTACTCGACCAAAAATCTTGAAATTTTTAGAGCTGATTGCTTGTGAAGTTCTGAACAACTTTCATTTTGGGTGGAACTCCAGCTGAGAGGTTTTAATGACCCGAAAAAATTCGGACCAGCAAGACTGTGCAGTTTTGACAGATTTGTAGTGCATTAGGATAACTCATTTTTCCATCTTTCCTTGCTCCAAAATTTACTCAACGATTTTTACGGTTGTTTACATGATGCAAAAGAGCTAAAACGTTCTCACAAGTACCAAGAAGTCTTGGTGTACGCAGTTAGTTGCCGGTGGCAAGACATAATATACGTCTCTCCTTATAATAGCTAGCCGTTTCTCAACTAGTCGAAACTTAGTGAAACGGTGTTAGGGTACCTGCAAGAAAACCATGAACCTTCCGTGCCAGCACGTCACGGAAGCGTCCCCATTCATTACCGTTCTTCTTATAGAAACGGTATCCATGTGTTCAACACTACATGGACAGTGTATCTAGTCTAGGCCATACGCTCATTTTGAATAGAGCACACAACCCTTCGCATAACTCGTGATGCGGCATCATGCACACGTCTCGAACGTGGCGAACAACCAGGATGATAGGCTCACTGGAATTAGAACCATACCATCAAGACCTTGCTCACGTATAAAACATGTGGGCGACTCATACACAACCGTAATGATAGGTTCCTTGGAATGAAAATCCTATCACTCTTCGTGCACGCGGGGCACGGAAACCAGCGCACGTATAAAACACGTGGGCAAGATGTGCTGGGCAAGTTAGTCAAATATACCATAGATAGCAAGCCACCTAAAACATCCCAAAATACCCTCTAGGGCTTCACGGTCTCTGACAATCCTTAGCGATCCAACGAGTTTTCCCAAAAGCACCAATTGGTCAAGTTTTATTGTAAAACAAGTGTATTGGGACCGTTAGAACCTCTGGTGCACAACTTTTCGCTCTGATACCAGCTGTGGCAGAACTGCTCAAATTAATCCGGCTTAGTGTGCTAAACATCGCATTAGACGCGATTAGACACTTAACCGAACTAAAGTGACAGTCTGTCGGGTCAAGCCTGATGCAACCACTCACAGTTACCGAGATCGAAATGAGTCATGCATTTACTCACACGAAGGAGAGTACCAGAGATTACAACAATCCACAGATAATTTAAATAGGTCCCATTTCGGTACTTTATTACAAACTCAGTTGATGCATAAGTAAAGATGATTCAGAGTTTAAAATGCAGCGAAAATAAACTATTTATTTGGAAAGGTAGTGACGTCACGTGAAGCCGTCGTGACATTACTCGGAAGCATCCTCGTCCCAGACAACGGTCCAACCCAGAGGAAGGGTGGTCGGCCAGGTAAGACCTGCAACCATCTCCTCAAGAGAGAGAGCTACCTGAAAACAATTCAACAAGCAAGGCTGAGTATACTAATACTCAGCAAGACTTACCCGTCGGGTGAAAACTACATCACTGACTCCTAGACATGAAGGGCTTTTGGCTGGTGGGTTTGTTTTGCCAAAAAGCGACTAAGAGTGGATCCTTACTTTCAAGATTTTAGCATCAAGTTTTAGTGGAGTTAACCATTCTAGGTGAGCAACCTATACTAAACAAACATGCTTAGCAAACAATTAAGCATGCATCAAGTTTATCATCGTCATGTTTCACTTTCATTACTCGGTGAGACAAGAGGTCAAGTAGTCTCATTAGCTGCGAGAAACAGACAGTTCGAACCAATTTTTAACCTTACAAGGTGGAAACTAAACACACGAAAAAGCACCGACCACCAAGGTCGACGCTAACCAGGCCGTTCCCATGTCATCCTGGTTCGTTAATCCGAGCCTACTCCCCTTGGACACAAGCCTATCCGGTTGATACTTCGCGGCCACGCCGGTCGGATTCGGTCTTGAACCACATGTGCGCTGCATGGGGGTTTGAATCCCAGGGAAAGCAGGGCGAGGCCACTCCCCATTCCGAATAGGTACTAAACTTACTGGTCCCATGTCCCAAACAAGTGCTTAGTGCTTTCAAACACTTGACCAACATCGCCGTCACTCATCGGCCTTAGCAACTTTTTCATAAACAGACGGGGAATCTACATGACCAAAATCCCCGTCCGTCATCCTTATTATTCCAACATAAGTGAAGTAGTTGATTCCTATAATCTCGCGAGTGACAGGAAATCACTCGACTTTTACCGGGTCCTTATAGCATGGCAACTATCGACCTATCATACTAGTATTGCAAAGCATAGGTAGCTAGGATCATGCAACTAAGGTTTCAATTCAACTCCTGAACGTAAATGCACAAGTGTAACTTAACAAAACATAGTTGCATAATTTAGAAACATAGGACATGCTCCGGGGCTTGCCTTAATCCTGAGCTAGGTTAGTATTGATCGACTCTTCTGAACTTGGTTCGGGTCTTGACTTGCTTGCGACGACGTTCGGCTCCTTCTCGGGCGGTACTTCTTCTTGCGTCGGGATCGACTTGTACCTTCCGTCGGCGGGAGTCGTTCCTATACGAAATGCAATGCATAAGAGAATGATGTTATATCGAGCATCGCGTTTCACACGATAAACCCGGGGTGTAATGAATGGCACATTCACCTGGACAAATTTTGTCTGACCTTCCCTTTCTTTAATTAAGTTTGTATTTACTCATAAAAGAACTTGGGGTGTTTGATGGTGATTGTGTGCACATATAAAATTATTTAATTTGTTTTCAGCATAAAACAACAAGTGTTGTGGTGAGGGGTGATTTATTTATTTAATACACTTAAAGGGGATTTGCTTTAACTTTAACCCATTTAAGCATTGAAACTTTGATAATTTATTCTGACAGTTTGGTACATGATTTTAATGTGAGAAATTTATAGCATGTTCTTGGTGTGTGGTTAGATTTACTGACCAAAAACCAACTCAAAAGCATTTATATATCTACCATGAAAAATCAAACAAGCTTAGCACACTAAGATCAAGGTTAATCCTTAGAAAATCACACTAACGGAAATTAATCCTAACAAAATTACCAGAGCTACACCTAGCTAATACAAGCTACCATGCCAAACATTAGCTTAAAAGGATCAAAGAATCTTCCAAGAAAATTAGTTTTATAAACAGTTATCAATTTTGGCCGAGCATGATCTTAAATATATAATAGCATGTTAGCAAGGTCAAACTAAGCTCTACTATTTAACACAAGCACATCATTAAGTTTACAAGCTTCAGCAAAAAGCTGAGATTATTTACTAAACAGATTAATTTAAATAAATCATAGATCACTTGCTCTACAGATATACAAATTAAACCATAACTCAAGATTTATAGCAGATCTGGATTCCATCTTTTTACAGGAGCTCATGCATTCTACCAGAAACAACATACTAAAAGATGAACTCAAACAAAACTTCATATTTCAAACTGTGCACAAATTAGTGTTTGAACAGATTTGAATCTATTTCAAAAACAAAGGACAAAACACCTATACATGCTTTCTAGAAAAGGTAGAGCTCATCACTAGAACTGCTATAAAATTGGATTTACATTTTTATGATTTTTCTACAATTTTTAATCGATTTTACAAGTTCACAGATTTGGATCTAAACATAAGCTCGCAGTTTTACAGAACACCCCCTGGAACTTTCTAAAGCTTCGCAAAAAGGTCCCTATGTTTTACACCAGGAACCCTGGACTTCATCTAATTCTAAACGCGAGGTCCTTGGCGGGCTGAGATCCGGGAATCGAGATTCCGGCGAGGGGGAGGGTTGATTTGGCCGGGGAACGGCACGGGAAGGATGAGGGGCTCACCATCAACCTGTTTTGTGCAGGAACCTGGGGCGGAGGAGGCCGGGAGCGGGTGCGCCGTGGATGGGGGCGGATCGGGCCGCCTCTGCTCCTGCTCCGGCGAGAGGAGGGGTGGTGGCGCTCGGCTGGGCGCTTGGGAAGGAGGAGGAGCACCAGGGGAAGGAGCTGGTGGCCTCGTATGGCGACGAGAGGGCGCGCACGTGGGGGAGCTCCGGCAGCCCGGCGGCCGAGCGGAAGAAGAGGGCAGGGCAGCGAATGGAGCTCGGCACAGGGCCTTTTATAGGCGAGGGAGGAGCTAGGGCGTCGAGGCGAAGCCTCAGGAGCGGCTGCGCGGCTCGGCATTGGGCGCTGCGCGCGGTGGAGCTCGGCCGAGGGCGAGCGTGCACGTGGCGACGTCGGGCGCGACGCTGACGCGGACGCGAGCTGTCAAGGCCGTGTTGTCACTCCTCTGCCGGGTGCAAGATGTGGCAGGCGAGGCGAGATAGGGTGGACCGCGCTGGGAGTGGGTGGGCAGGTCTGAGCGCGCGGGTGGAGGCCGAGGCGGGCGGCAGCGGCGATTGGGCGAGCGCGGAGGTGGGGTGGCGAGGGGAGGAAAGGCGCGCGCGGGTTGGGGGGATAGCCTGCAGGCTGGCGTGGCACGGACAGGGGCACAGAGATGCCCTGCCACGTGGCGGCGGCCGTGAACGGCTGGAACGCGTGCGCGCTCCGGTGTGTCAGCCGAGATCGGCATTCCATCGAGCAGTTGAGGGGCGTCCATTCAAACGCAAATTTCTCCAAATATTTGAACTGAACTCAAAATTATCTAAACATGAAAGTTGTGTGCCTCAGTATCCTCTACAACTTTCATAAAGGTTGGCCATAGAGAACGTCTATAGATCAACGGGAAAATTGAGGAGAAAACAGCATGAACTCGGGTGCCGGCCAGGGTGAACTTCTGGAGTTCGCCAGACTTTGATCGAGTTTTTGGGCATGCTACACTCAAAATCTCATCCAGCTCCAATTGACAAAGTCGTGTCCCATAAAAAATGAACAAGTTTTGTATTGGCGCATTTTTGAGTTCTTAAGTGAAAATTCAAATTCGAACCATGCCAACCGAGAAAGGTCAAAGTTCACCGAGTTGCTCATGAATTCATTTGACTTAACCCTCTTCCCAAGCAAATTTAAAATGCTTAGGGTGTGAATACTTGATTGAGAACATGACCAAGGGCAAGTCCAGACGTCAAGTATTCAACTTAGGGCAAAGTTCATGAAATGTTATACATGAAATTTCAAATCGCAAGCTTCAACTTTTGGGAAAAACTTCAGCATTCCAGACTTAGAAAAATTTCTAAGTGTAGGCTGAAAAGCTGGTTTGACTGCTGTTTGACTATGATTTAGAGCATCTTCCACTCAAAATTTTGAAAACCACCAATTGACAACATTGTTCCTTATGAAATTTGGGACAACTTTTCTATTGACAGATTTTCATGTTTTTAAGTGAAATTTTGAATTTTAATTAACTCAAGCTCTAAAGGTTCGGTGCATGGAATTTAAATCGTTATTTCATGTGTTGACTTTGGTCATAACCACAAGTTTAATTGTCCATCAAACCTTAATGAGGTGATTAGACATCAGAGATGTCACACCACTCACTACCTCAAACAACCTATCTTTATCTAACCTGATCTGCTTCGACGGCTAGAACAGGAGGAACTCAGAATAAGGTGATAAAGGGGGACGGACAGGACTGTCACCACCTGCCGCCTACCACTGCAGTTCCGTGGGGTGCAACACAACCCTCGGCAGCTAGCCAGCATAGGCACCACGCCTAAGTTTTCAGCTACTGACCTCCACCCAACACGATGAGCTTATGAGGAAATCTCACATGGGCGTCGTTGTCACTGATACAGACAAGAGATCCCGTAGACCAATGATAGAAAAGATAAATTACTAAAAGTAATAAGTAAACTAGCGAACTACTAAGGCAAGAGACCGAGAAATTTACTGAAGATAACTCCTGAACTTTATTCCTCAGGTGCGGAATAATGTTGAGGAAAAGCCGAGATAACTCCCGAACTCCCTTTACAAACTTGGCTGTCACCCAACTACTCACCCACTACTCTCTCTACTCTAAAGATGAAGCTCTACTCTAAGCTTCTCTTCTCCCCAAGGTGGTATTTCTTCTCAAGGTGAAGGGGGTGTCTTTTATAGCTTCCAAGGTCGGTTCTCGGCGTCATGATCAAGCTAAGCATTAGCTTGACTGTCACGCGAAAGGGGGCACGTGGCAGCCTCAAGGGGAGGCCAGTCGGCCTCACTCAGGCCGATCGGCCTGGACTGAGTGCCCCGTGGCATCGCCTTCTGCAGGGACGCTCCAGATGATCTCCTGAGGTTGGTAATGGTTGCGTTTGATTGATGTTGTCTGAGAATCCTAGGTAGGTGGGCCCTTCAATCCATGCAAACCATAGCTTAGGCCTTTCGGGTCCTTGGATCAAACCGATCGATGTTGATCTCACGTCCCAGGATGTTTGGCATTATGTTAGTGATCTCCTGGATCAGTGACATGGCCAGAGGCCAAGGTAGGGGGCCGGTCGGCCTAAGCTAGGCCGGCCGGCCTGGCTTTGGGCCCACTATGGCTCTCTTTTCACATGTATGCTCCTTCACTCACAAATCATCCAAAACTTGTGGACCTCATTAGAAATAAGTAAATCTACGTTGAAAAGAGCCTTTTGAGAGCCTGAATTACTATGGAATGTTGGTGGTGAAACCTTGCGATATCAACCACCAACACGCCACCCTACCTGAACTTTGCTAGTCCCTTAGCAAAGATGGAATTAAAACCATGAGGACTTAGCAAGTTAAGGGTCATGAATCAAGACATGCACAAGCAGTACTTTCTATCTTTCTTTCATATGTTGGATTCCGGTGGCTAATGCTTTTGCTTTCACCGGTTGAGCCTTAGAACAACTCGATGATTAACCAAACACTTTCCTATCTTAGCACTTGGAGTTTTTGTTTGTTTTTCAAAAGAAATGTGAGGCATACCCTTATCTTTTCTCAACAATCTCTCGAATCACTCAGAGTGGTTGGATCTCACTTAGACTTTGTAATCAACACCTCTCCTATTCTAGGCTGATATGAGGTTTTCTCCGGGTAAGGATAGGCATTGCTCATCTTCATCACTTGTATTGCATGATTAAGCAAATTGTCTAAATTCTCAAGCCGATTATAATTTCTGGTCATATGCATGTGTATTTTTTTATAGCAATGTTGTCCTTGTACCTTAGCATCTTTCCTCTTATTTGTCTTTTTTTTTGAAGATCATGAGTGTACTTCACTCTTTTCTTCTTTTTTTTCAGGGGGATGAAGAGCTATTGATGGACTTTATTGATGATCGTGTACGTGAATGACCAGAAATACAGAATGGCAATAATTGTAAAGGCAAAGAGCTCGAGCATGCTCAAAATTCATAAGATGGCCAAGTGGATGTTCAACTTGAAATTTCATATGGCTCTGGATGGGACTTTGTCAAGTTGATCATGATAAGGACAGCCTCGGTTTGAGTTTTCAAAATAAAATCTCCAAGGCCTTGAATTAGGAAAGGATTAGCTTCTCATGTCATTATATCTTAGGGACCAACAAGCGAAAGGTCTAGCAATTCTATATTAGTTCCAAAGGTAATGAAATACTCGATTAGAAATTCCATTTGTGTAAACTTGACAACATGCGGCAGGGTTCACTTAAGTGAGTTTGATCAAAAATTTATATTGAATTTATGCAGGAGAATTTGGATCAAATTCACAGAAGGATAGGGGTTAGAAGTCGCGAACCTTTACACAGAGTTGAGCCAGCGTGCCGGGGCTTAGGCCAGGGCCGATCGGCCTAGGCCTGGGCGGTTGGCCTGGTCTTAGTGCGACGGGTCTGGATTCAGGTTCCTGTGCGTGTGTCGTTCCATCGTGTACGCGTCCTGCATAGAATTTACTAGAGTGAGATTAAAAGTGGGCCGATCGGCCTTGTATAGTCCGGCCGACCTGGTTTCGTGCTTGCTCGGCCTCTGTTTCGCGCAGTGACCTGTGATCGTCATTTGTAACATATTTTCCTATGCGCTTGATCAGAGGTTAGACCAGGGGTATGGTTGGCACACAAATGTGCCCCAACCACTTATTATCTTCCAAGTTTTAATTCAAATCAAGCTTTATTTTATTCATAGCAAGATGGGGGTGGTGCTGATTACAAAAGGGAAATTGAAGAACAAATGAATGAAATAAAATTGAGCACCCAACGTAATCCACCTATGCTAGCTAAACTAAACTACTCCTCCTTCGGGCGATAGAGGTGTTCATTCTCGGCCGCCTTCGTGAGGCGCTTGACCTTAGAGGTCATTGCCTTGCGAAGGATCTCGATCTTGTCCTCCGCCTCCATCTACTCGATCACCATCTCGGCCATGCGCTCATCCATGTTATTCACTTTGAGCTGGAGCGCGGCCAGCTTCCTCCTCAGCTCTTCCACGTCCTCCTCTTCTTCATCGGACTACTCCATCTCCCTTGGAGGACCGCGGATGGGAGGAGGCGATTGATGACGCCTCATCCCCTCCTTGGCCATGAGGAACGGGGAGAAAAGTCCCTTCCCCATGCCCGGCCCGCTGCGATGAGGCGGACTAGGAACCCCGGGTGTGTATTCTGGCGAGTACATCGGCGACAGTGGGGAGGTGGTAATGAAGAGAGGCACCGCCTTCGAGGGAGACAACACGAGTTTCTTCTCGATGGCCTTCTTGGGGGACAAAAGTCCCATCTTTCTCCTTCTTGGGGCTCTGGGGCAAGCCCTTGGCGGAAGGAGGCTCGAAGAGGCGGCGGGAGCAAGCCGGCCGACCCTCCTCAGGCCGATCGACCTGGGGACGGCGCCGCTGGTCCTCCGCGATGCGACGATCGCCTCAATGAACGCGGCCTTCTCAATGATTTGGATGCTACTGGCGTTGGAGTGGCTAGGTTTGCCATTCGACAAGGAAGGTGGGGAGAAGTTGCTCCCGGTGATCGAGTTTGAGGCTTGGTGGCTAGAGTTATCGGCCATGGCTCGAGATCTAGGAAATGAGTGGTGGTTTTTGGAGAGGACAGCTCAAGAGTTCTGAGGAAGGGGATGAGTGGGAGCCTTTCGTTTTAAAACGCCGGTGACATCTCTGATGTCTAATCATCTCATTAAGGCTGGATGGACAATTAAACTTGTGGTTATGACCAAAGTCAACACATGAAATGATGATTTAAATTCCATGCGCCGAACCTTTAGAGCTTGAGTTGATTTGAATTCAAAATTTCACTTAATAACTTGAAAATCTGTTAATATGCCAAATTTTATAAGAAACAACTTTGTCAATTGGTGGTTTTCAAAATTTTGAGTGGAAGATGCTCTAAATCATGGTCAAACAGCAAATCAACACTGATTTCAGCCTACACTTAGAAATTTTTCTAAGTCTGGACAGCTGAAGTTCTTCCCAAAAGTTGAGGCTTGCCATTTAGAATTTTATGTATAACATTTCATGAACTTCACCCTAAGTTGAATATTTGATGTTTGGACTTGCCTTGGTTATGTTCTCCATGAACTATTCACACCCTAAGCATTTTAAATTTGCTTGGGAAGAGGGTAAGTCTGAAAAAGGAAATGAGTGGCGGTTTTTCAAGCTTTGTATCTCTTAAACCAATTCGAATCTCTCCATGCCGCAATTATCAAAGTTCGTCCGTAAGATATCATCAACAACTTATGTATTGGGATATTTGACAGTTGCTACACAAAATTTGGAGAAAATCAAGCTCGAATAGGGCAACTCTGCGTGAACTTTCTGGGACCCGAGAGCGCCGAAGTTCAGCCAAAAGTTCACGATCGCTTCCTTGCGTTTCCACCACTGATCTAGGGACTTTTCTTGTGGTTGACCTTTACGAAAGTTGTAGAGGCTAATGTGGGACACAACTTTCATATTTGGAGATTTTTGAGTGTAGTTCAAAGTTTTGGAGAAATACGCGGTTAAAGTGATGCCCCGTAGCTGTTCGACGAAATGCCTAGACATGGCGTTCACGCTCACGGCGTCAAACCTCGACGTCCACACGTCGCTTGGCGTCTGCACGACTGCTTAGCTCCGCCAACCCCTGTGCATGCGCCTTTCTTCTCTCCCACGCCATCGCAATCCATCGCCCGCGCCACGTGGCCGCCGACCATTCGACCGCCGCCCTCCGCCAATGGCCGGCTGCCGCTCTCCTCGCCAATGCGCAGCGAGGCTTAGCCTCGAAGGATCGCTCCTCCTCCCCTTGGCCACCTATATAAGCCTAGAGATCGAGCTCCATCGCCCCCCTCTCTACTCCCCGTTCAGCCGCCAAGCTACACGAGGAGCTCCACCTTGCACGCTTTCCCGTCGCTGTCCGAGGTCTCCAATCCCTCCCCCGAGCCCTGCTCCACCTTCCCCAGCCCCCAGCCCGCCTCCACCGCAGCCCTTCTCGCCGGAGAAGAAGCACAAGAGGCCACCGACCCACCTCTCCACGGCGATCCCCCTCCCGGCCACCTCCTCCCTCGGTTCCTACATCAAACCGTCCCTAGGTGAGCCCCTCTTCATCCCTGTGCCCTTTCCTAGTCGGGTAGAGCTCTTCCCTCTCCAGAATCAAAGATCCAGATCGCCGGTCACCTCGGGGCATGTGAACTCCTTAAGCTATCCTTTGGCATGTGAACTAGTTTAGACTAGTGTAGGCTCTGGTAGTTTTCTAAGGATCAATCGATGATAGTGTGATTTACTAGGATTTAATCTTTATGCTAGTGTGCAGAACTTGAATGATTTTTCATGGTTGATGTGTAAATGCTTTTGAGCTGGTTTTTGGTCATTAAATCAATCATAATATGAAGACCACACTGTAATTTTATATAAGACAAATCACACACCAAACTCCCAGAATTAATTATCGAAGTTTCAACATACAAGTGGTTGCACAAAAGAAAGAACGCTTATGTAAGTTGATCAAATGAGTTTAACCACGCATCACCTCAAGCACCAACCTATCTAATGCTAATAAGAAATTAAATAAGTTACATAAAATGTTAAGGATCAAATCTTGAACTTGTTTACAAAATAAATAATGCAACCCACAAACCTCATTTGTCTAAAGAAGAGAACAAGTTAATAATCTTAGATGTGTACGCAATCACCATTAAAAACACCCGAGTACTTTTATGAGTAACTAAATTCTTAATTAAAGAAAGGTAAGGTTAGACAAAGTTTGTGTAGGTGAATGTGTCACTCAATACAACCCAGGTTTATTGAGTAAAATGCGATGCTCGATAAAAGATCATTCTCTTATGCATTGCATCTCGTATAGGAACGACTCTAGCCGATGGAAGCTGCCAGCTAATCCCGACGCAAGAAGAAGGATAGCCCGAGAAGGAGCTGAACATTGTCGCAAGCAAGTCAAGACCCAAACCAAGTTCGGAAGAGTCAATACTAACCTAGCTCAGGATTAAGGCAAGCCCCGGAGCATGTCCTATGTTTCAAATCTATGCAACTATGTTTTGTTAAGGTTATGCTTGTGCATTTACGTTCAGGCGTTGAAACCTTAGTTGCATGATCTCAGGTACCTATGCTTTGCAATACTAGTATGACAGGTCGATAGTTGCCATGTTTTAAGGACACTGTGAAACTCGAATGATTTCTTGTCACTTGCGAGATTATAGGAGTTCCCTACTTCACTTATGTTGTAATCTTTGTTGACACTTATTAACGTCCACAGAAAATCTGCAAGTGCACATATGTCATTGTAGCTCTCCCCTAAGAGTATTTCAAGGGTATCGAATCCAGGGAACATGTGTGCACACTACTGCCTAGAGGATCCCAAGGATAACCAACCAAGAAGATTAGAAGAGAGGATATTCTATGATTCTAGCAACGGGTAGCAAGGCATCTCTACTTCCTACTTGCTTTGGGAAACGGCTTACACTGCATCCACAGTGACTCCGGCTAACAGCTCTATGACTTAATCGAACGTGGGGGATTTCGAAGGGTCCAACGGGGCTGCCACCACCCGCGGCCTACCCCGACCAAACCGTGGGTTAAGATGCGCAAACGAAGTCTAACCTACGACTTAGGCACCACGCCTACGTCACGGATTACTATTTTGGTCTGTAAACACTTTCTGGTATGTAAACTCGCCACAACACTCCACAAGATGTGAAGCGACGAACCCACAAGTGAGAGCCTAAACTTGCTACTACTAACAATACTGAATCATAGAAGATCGAAGAGACTTACACAACACTTACTTTGATAAGAACAGCGAAGCATCTCCAGGAAATACATGAACAGATAGAGTGTTCATGATGAACATGAATACCTCTCTAACTCACTCTCTCCCTCTCTCTACCTTTCTACCCCTAGGCTAAACTAGCCTAAGCTATTCTCCTCCATAGTGACCTCCTCTAGAAGTGAGGGAAGAGGGTGAAGTGTTGGAGAGTTGCTTGGATGATTGTTGCTTCATTCTCACCCCCTCTAGTATTTATAGGCAGGTGGAGGTCAGTGCCGAGCGAATCACCACAGAATATTCCTTGCAACCGCCTGAGGATAAGACACGTGGCAGCCAGGGACGAGGGGACCCAGGGCTGGTTCGGCCGAACCCCCTGTTCGGCCGACCCCTAGTGGGTCCCACTCACAACCACCTTTGAATGGCAGGCTGACAGGTGGGTCCTTGTATGGGTACTGGTGTGTCTTTTTTTTTGAATTAAAACTGTGGGGGAGGTCCCCACAGCGCTCCATTCAAAAACAAAATAAGAAGTACATACTTACAGACAAGGAATTTAAAACAAGGTTACAAGTTTGTGTCTAGACATTGTCGAATGGTTGATTTGAGATCATCCTTAACTCTGTAATGGTGTAGGATGATTTGCTCTTTGAATCTCACGATCCAAAGGTGTAGGCTTACTGATTTCCTTTCAAAGACCTTACTATTGCGAGCATTTTTTTGTGACTTGCATTTTTGTGCCTTGTCTGGGCAGGGCGGTCTGACCGACCCTGCAGGGCGGTTCAACCGGCCCTGGAGTAAGGGCGGTCCAACTGGCCCTCCAGGGCGGTTCAACCGGCCCTGTGCAGTGGCACAAGTTTTTGTGGGATTTGATCCATTTTTGATGTATTTTCGCACGCACAAGTTCACTTGTTCAGGGGGAGTTTGCATCAATGCAGGGGGAGTGCTTTGAGTGTTCTGAAAAGTGAATTAGAGATTTGGCAATTTGTGACTTGTGTTTTGTGCTTTGCTCTTTTGCCGATGGTGTTGAGCCCTTTTCGCTTCTTATTGAAGGGTCGGCGTTTTCTGGAGTGTTTCTCTTGTGAGTGACTTTGTTTCGGCTTGTTCTTGCTTTTGGTTACTTGCTTGAGCGTTGTTTTTCGATTTCTTTTATATTTTCTTTTGATATCTACGGTTACTATGTGTGTGTTGTCAATGCACTCATCAAGGGGGAGATTGAGGACCCGGTGTGTCCGAGGACCGGTGGATGGTCGCTTCCTGGTGTGATGAGTGATTGACAACGTGGTGTGGACTGACGTTTCCCTTGGCTCAAGTATTGCAGGTGTAGAATGCGGCTTGATTGCATTGGTGCAGGTGAAGAACAGGTGCAAAAGGTCTTAGCCATGGCGGCCTCTGAGGAGCGGAGAGACAAGTAGGCTTGGTTTGAGGGACCCGGTGGCCAGATGGATCAAGTGCGGTTCACATGGTGGCAAGAACGAGCGAGGGGACGTGGTTCCAGTGCGAGGTAGCAGCTCACAACCGAAGCTCGTACGCGGACGAGATGCCGGTGCAAGGTAGCGGCTCACAACCAAAGCTTGCACGCAGGGTTTGGTGGTTTGGCCATAAGACCATCAGGTGGACGGTTTCCCTTGGTTTGGGCCTCAAAACCAAGGCCGAGGACTTGGCGTAGCGACGGCCCGGCCTGCCAGCCGGGGGCGGTCCAACCGCGCCCCAGGTGCGGTGTGACTGGTCCCACCTGGGCAGGTCGCCCGTGAGCGTCGAGGAGCTTCGATCCGGAGGACACGCGGCGTGACTGCAAGGCTTGTGTCGGAGGAAAGCTAGCTTGCAGTGGAAGGTGTTTCGGCCAGAAAAATCTTTGCAGAAAATGTCAAATTTGCCCCTGAGGGGTATGTATCGCTTAGGGGTAGTTTAGTCTTTCGAGCACCACCACTTGGACTACATAATAGACCCCCTAGGGGTTGGTGGCTGCCATCTCTTTGGTTATTTTCTCTTTGGCTTGTTTATTTTCCCTTCATCCTCTCCACCTAGAACTTTGTTTAAACATTCATGGTTTGTATAGATGAATTCATGGTGATGTGATTGAGCTTAATATATTCATCTTTGTTCCATGATTTGATTTCTCAAGGTACTTTTCGTTTTCCCATTTTTAGAGCTATTTTCGGAGCCATTTTTGGGGGATTTTCGTTCTTCACTTTCTAGCCCGTTTTCTCTTGGGTTTCTTTGGGGGAATCACGCATGAGTGCCTTGTGCCTCTTTTCTTGGTGATCCTTTGCCCCCAAACGCTGGGAATCGGCCTAGATTTGAAGATTTCGGGATGAACTCGTGGTGGGTGTGTTCTTCGCTAGATTTGAAATTCCCGGAGATCTAGGGAGTTAGAGGCCGAGATTTTTGGGGCATAGCCTCTCCTTGAGGTGTATATCGTCCACCCAAAGTTTCGCCTCAAGACTCCAAGCCGTTTGGGAGATCCGTTCTCGAGTTGACCTTTTTCCCGTGCTGCCTGGCAGGACCGGTGCAACCGCCCTTGGGTATAGGTGTGAGCGCCCTTGGCTGGCCAAGGCAGTGCAACCGCCCTTGGATAGAGGTGTGACCGCCCCTGGCCAAGAAGTGGTGATTTGGGTTGTTTTCGTTCGATTCTTGTTGGATTTCTTCGATTCTTGTTCCGCTGCGTTGATCTTGTTCCTAGGGTCAGTAGCCTCATAGTAGCTACATGATCTTGGCAAGGTCGGTCCATTGGATTTGGATTGAATTGGGAGTAGCCGGATTCAGGAAAGAAATTTTTATCAGCTCCCATTCACTCGCCCCGCTCTTTGGTCGCCTAATCGGTCCTTCAGGTCAAGAGCACTCAAGCGTGTGAGTAAATCAAAGCTCACAAGACCCAATCTCCTATGCCACTTCTAAAACTCAGAAGAAGTACTAGCGATCAAACACCGTGAAGGACCAAAAGATCGAGAAAAATCAGCACGAAAAATCTGTCTCTCGGGAATGATCATACACACAAGATCACCTCGAGAATCAAGAATCCGAGAATCACCACTCTTAAACCGAACCTCATAACCCTCATCAAGAAGCTGAGAAACTGAAAGCAAATTAAAACCAAGATTCTTGACAAGAGCATCCCGCTTCAACATAAAACTGTCACTCACCTGAAAAGCACCCTCAGACAGCACTCGACCTCTACCCTTATCCCCAAAAGTGATGTACTGCCTGGACACCACCGGGGTGAGGCTGGAGAACCACTTCCTATTACCTGTCATATGTCTCGAACAGCCGGAATCCATCAACCAAAAGTCTCCAAACCTCCCACCTGCACAATCAAAAGCGAGGACAAGAATGAGTGAACGACTCGACACTGGGGTTAGCACAAAAAGAGTTAAACCAGTGTCAGGCCATCTGCTCAAAAGAGGGGTTAGCAAAATCAACTCTACCACGTGAAACCCTCTCGTCTCTCACCATCGGACCTCTAGTACCATGCAGGAGAAAACGTGGCCTAGACTCTCTCCTAGCCTCAAAGCTACGGTCAAGCCTCCCTGCACCAAACTGACCACGAGCAGGAGGCCGCCTAGCAAAACCACTATGAGCTGGAACACCATGACTACCAAACGAAGGAACTGTATGCACAAAAGCCTCTCCCCTAGGCAAGGGTGAACAAGACACAGGCACACTACGGGAAGAGTAGTACCTGTCCCTGTTACCCATCTCCTTCTCTCGTCTCACCTCCCTCCTCTTCCTCCAACAAAACTCTTCTAGGTGATCATCCCTTCCACAATGTTCACAATGGAAGCGGAATGGTTTTGGCTTTGGGGTTTCTCTCGGCTGTGGCTTCTCACTTGTCTGGTAACCCCCACTCCTCACAAAAGTCACTCTCCTCTGGAAGTTGTTTGTCTTTGGTGGAAACTTGGAAGGATCTGGAGTGGTGTCAAGCTTGTTCAACAGGTGGTTGGGCTTAGGTGTGAAGCTGTTCTTTGGTGGAGTTTTCTCTGTTGGGGTTGGAATGTTTGTGGTGGAACTGGCTTGCTCTCTCTCTTTCTCACCACTGTTCTCATCATCCTTCTCACAACCCAAACCACGACCATCAGCTCTCTTGAACCCAGCAATCAACATTTTAAGCTGTGGCTCATGACCAGACAACCAACCCAAACACTGACGCAACTCATCATTCTCATCTTGCAAACAATCAACAGATTGTGCTAGCTCAACATTCTTCAAAGCAACAACATCACAGGCAGAACAAGAGTTTACAATAGGAGATTTCAATTCAGCTTCAAGTGAACTAATCATGGTACGAGATTCAAGCAACTGAGCATGCAAAGTAGGACAAAGCACCTAGAAAAGAAGATCTAGACTTCAACTCAGCATGCTCAACCCTAGCACTTTCTAGTTCATCAAGGCATGTCATGTGTTTGTCCTTAAGAGCTACCAAATCAGCCAGATGCTCATCACAAAAAGAACATTCAATCTCATCGGATACAACAGGAGCATCTTTTAGCACACCAATCTCCGACTCAAGCTCAGCTATTCTCTTTCTAGACTCACAAAGTAAAGACTCAAAATCCATCGCCTTCTTTCCAGTCTCAGAAAGTAAGGCCTCAAGCTCCGCAACCCTTTCCTTCAACTCTCCTAGCAAAGACCTAAACTCTCTCTTCTCCTTGTTGGTCTTCCTAAGCACATCATCACGATTATCGACCAACTCTTCTAGCCTAGCAATCTCCTTATGCAAAGAGGTGGGATCGGTGTCACACCCGGTTTTATAAACAAAACCGAATGCAGATCACATGTATGCCAGGATCTGTTTTATCATACATGCAACACTTACAAAGTAATATCAGAGTCAATGTTATTACATAAATGATAAGCAACAATACAAAATGACCCGAGGTCTAAAAGAAAAAGATACAAAGATACATCAGAGTCTTCAGCAGAATGTTACGCCATCACCACAGGCAGCCGACCGGGGGTACACCAGCCTAGAACCAACGCTGGTCGAAGTCGTCGTCTTCATGAACTCCATGTCGACTCTGGAGGATAGCAAGGGGACAAAGGAGGGGTGAGTACAACGAATTTTACTCCGCAAGTGTGGGAAAAAGAATATGACATGAGGCTAAAAATAGGAGGGCTTTATAGGTTAACACGCGCTTAAGCAACATATCCTTAATTTAACCTTAAGTCCTTAGCACCTATTTACTAGATGTAAACCACCATCCGAACCAGAACCAACCATCCATCTGAAATCCATCCGAGCCACCATCCAACCAACCATTTGGAGCACCACTAATCACGAAGAAGTCCAGGCCGCTCTTGACCTTGAGCACGGCTGATATATCAGTTTTACACTCTGCAGAGGTTGCACACATTCCCCTACGGGTCGTGTTTCCCTTTATGCCTCACACTTCCAAGGTGATCAGCCAGGGTCCCACTACAAGGCTTTTCAAAAGTCGTGAATTCCCACCAGTAAACACCCACTAAGGATTCGGCGCCAACAGGGGAGTCTATATTCCTCCACTGCAGAACCCCCCTCGTGTGCCACTAAACCGTCCGACAATGTAAACCAGTGGGACAACTAATTACTTGGCCAGGTCCAGAGCCATATGGACCCCGTGGTTGCGCTGTATTCCTGGTTACAGGCTTCATGAACCGGTCCTTAGAATCTGAGGTAGGAACCAGCACAAGCCCAGAAACTCCAAATGAAACAATCGAATCCATCATGCCACTCGGTCCATCCTGCTCAGATTCCCCACACCATAGTATAACCGAGGTTTCCACCTCCTCAACTTAATTATCATATTACATAGGATTAATTTTATTAGCCCAACCCAAAAGACTGCAAAGCTAAGCATGATACTACTACCAACCCAACCCAAGCTTCAAGGAAGGATACAAGAAATTCTAGTAAACAACCCTAACATGGGATTCAAATTAATGACACAGCATGCAGCTAATGGTCTAACTAATCTAAGTAAAATAAAATAAAGTAGGGTGCTGGTTATGATCAAGGACACTTGCCATTTAACTTCAGGTTGATCACCAACGTTGGCCTCTTGCTCCGCGGGATTCACGATCGCCTTCTTCTATTCGCATCAAGCACCATACAAGAGGACAAACAAACTACAAAAGAACAGTACAACAAACATTATAAAAGCATACTACAAAGGTTACTAACGTGTACTACTCGTCGCTACGAACTCGTGAGCGCAAGAATCACATGAATCGGATATACGGGTTTGAAGGTATAGGGACCTATGTGCGAATCTGGATAAACAACAGGGACTGAACTGTGATAAACGTGTGAGACAGTGAACAGTAGATCAAAATAAGGAATTATCAAGGGTTTTATGAGTGAAATATCATGGGTTAGGATCTGGATTAAAAGTGTTATGGTGTGCAGGGACTAGAACATAAGATTATCAAGACACAGATTAAATGCGAGGCAATTAGCAACATCACTAGGGGGTGGAATGAAAGAAAATCAAGAGCACGTGGTGCTGGTGGCGTGCTGCAGGTTACTATTCCGTGAACTGAGTCTACCAAGTTTGTAGACCAACGGAGTTGAACAGCAGTCTACGGTGAACCAAGTCCACATGAAGGGGTATCCATACATTAAACCTGCACCCTTGATGTTGGATCCAATGGCCACAAGATCATCTTCTATCTCTTGCCATGAACATCCACGATCAGAACGATGGAGCCATGAACCGATGCACTGTTCGTGCACAGAACAACACCAACGTTACCCTACAAGGCCCTACGGTTCACGGAAATTGATGGGGAACATCGGAATGGAAAGACCTCGAGGCCGGGGATCTCACCTAGGGGTTTCGGAGAGCTGCGACGACGTGACTCTTCGCTCAGCGAGGACGGCGGCCGTGGACGAGAGCTTCGAGTCTGCTGTTGAACGGTTGATGATGAGCGGTGGCACGGCTTCCTAGCGATCCTGTGGTGCGGAGCAGATCGATAGGAGATGAGACGAGCGCAAAACCTCCATGAGCATGAAGAACCGAGGCACATGTGGATGGAACTCATGGGTAACATGAACTGGATCAGGGTGTTGCCGGTGCGGTTCGTCGGCGAACGGGACGGCGGTCCTCCTCGCGTCCCTGTGGAGCCGTGAGCGGCATCAGATCGACAGGATGGTGCTGCGCACGATGAATAGGGGAGGCGGCGGCGACTTACCGCACGAGACCGAGATGGTGGCGGCGAGGATGAGGGGGCGTTTTCTGTAGATGCCAAAGGGAGGAGAGGATATATCAGCAGGTTTTAAAGAGCGAGATGAGGGAGACGGCATGCGAGCGAGATGTGGCGATGATATCGCGAGCTGTTGAGGTGCGAGAGCGTGCTTTGGTGCTGGGTAGAGGTGATGGGGCCCACGAGTCATTGATGTGAAGGGAAGGCAGGCTAGCTGAACCCGTGGGTGCATAGGATAGGAGAAGTTTAGCCCAAAAGAATTGTAGAACTTAAATTAACTCGATTCTAGTTCAAACAAATTCATATTGACCGAATTTTTAAACACATTTTTCATCCAATAGAAACCTAGTGCAACTATGCGGCATGAATGCAAAAACAAAACCTTATACCCTATATTGATTATTTGTTTAGAAAATACATTTTTTCCCTATAATTAAGTGTTTTGCTACAAACTAATTGTTGGACTTTTTATAAATATGAGAAAGTCTATTGTTTTGTTAGTGTAAATTGTTCACATCCCAAAATTGCAATTTTGGGGTGTGATAATCGGTCAATACCTCATCCTCGGAGTCAGAGTCGGAGTCGTCCTTGCTCTTCATGTTGTCGGAGTCATGTGCCATGGTGCAGTAGTCGACGGCGGTGAAGGAGATGCCGTTGAAGTTGCAGTTCATGTGCTTCTTCTCCTTGCGGTAGCCATGGTCTTCATCCTCGCTGCTCGAGCTTGACGACGTGTTGGTGGAGCTCGTGCCGATGTCGCTTGCAGCAGCCACCATTGCTCGAGATCGGTTCTTCTTGTGTCCACCATGCTTGTTCTTCGTCTTCCTCTCCTCCTTGTTCTCGTGCTTGGAGCGGTACTCGTCCTTGGAGCGGTGCTTGTGCTCATCTCGCGGGCGGTGCTTGCGGTTGTAGTCGTTCTTGATCTCCTCGGGGCACTCGGTGATGAAGTGGCCCATCTTCCCGCATCTGTAGCACGTACTCCCGGCGCGCCTCGAACCCTTCCGGTTCTGGTACATGCGCTCGAACCTCCTCGTGAGCAACGCGAGATCCTCCTCGCTCAGTACCTCATACTCCTCATCTGGAAGAGACACAAGAGAAGACAAGGCAAAGTGTTTGGAAGCATTAGTATGTCCATAACCAGAGCCACCGACTAGAGCCAGACTATGGGGATCAGTCGGACTCTTAGCCTTGGCAATCAGCTGTCTGTCAACCTCAGAAGACTTCAACTTGGAGAAAAGATCATCAACTTTCAAAGTTTCATAGTTAGTCGACTCCATGATCGCCTCAACCTTGTCACCCCACACGGTCCGATCAAGTGCTTGCAAGGGCTTCACAGCTCTGTCATGATCCGTGTATGGGAGGATGGTGATGTTGGCTTTCATGTTGTTGACTATGGAAGTGAAGCGCTGAAACAAAGCATCAACAGACTCTCCAGGTAACTGAACGAAATTTTCATACTCTCTGCGATACATCAAGAAAAGCCTAGCCCTCACATGGCTATCACCACCGTGGGCTACCTTGAGCTTTAGCCAGATCTGGCTAGCTAGGTCCTCGCCCAAAACTCGCTCAAACTCCTCAGTCGACAAAGCACGGAATAAGTAATCGACAGCCCTAGCATTGGCGTCGAACTTCTCTTTTGCATCCTGGGCATCTAAGTTGGTGGGATTGACATAGTGCTCATCTTTGGTCACATCCCACAACAACTTTCCTTTGCCTCGTAAGAAAGCGCCCATACGCGCGACCCAATTCGGATAGTTCTTCCCATCGAAGTGTGGAGGCCCGGAACCCCGATCTTGGTACGCCATCTTTAGATCTTAGACTGGTTAGAGTCGCAAAGACCCGTAAGCAGCTTTGATACCAATTGAAGGACCAATTAGGCGACCAGAGAGGGGGGAGGGGGGGAGTGAATAGATGCCGATAGAAATTTCTTTCCCAAATCCGGCTTCTCTCAACTCACTCCAAATCCAATGGACCGACCTTGCCAAGATCACATAGCTACTATGAGGCTACTGACACTAGGAACAAGATCAACGCAGCGGAACACAAATCGAACAAATCCAACAAGAATCGAACGAAAACCACCCAAATCACAAATTCTTGCCCAGGGGCTGTTGGACCTCTATCCAGGGGCGGTTGCACCGCCCTTGCCTAGCACTGTACAGCCAGGGGCGGTTGGACCGCTCCTGCGCGGATCTGCGTGAAAAACCCGAGCGCAAAGTCAACTCGTGAGCGGATCTCCCAAACGGCTTGGGCTTTTGAGACGAAACTTTGGGTGGATGATATACACCTTAAGGAGAGGCTATGCCCCAAAAATCTCGGCCTCAAACCCTCTAGATCTCTAGGAATTTCAGATCTTGTGAAGAACACCCACACCTCGAGTTCATCTGGGAAACTTCAAATATAGACCGATTCTCGGTGTTTGGGGGCAAGGGATCACCAAGAAAAGAGGCATAATGCACTCATGCATGATTCCCCCAAAGAAATCCGAGAGAAAACAGGCTAGAAAGTGAAGAACGAGAATCCCCCAAAAATAGCTCCGAAAATGGAAAAAGAAAAATAGCTTCGGGAATTCAAAACATGGCACAAAGATGACAAGATTAAGCTCAATCAAACCACCATGAATTCACCTATACAAGCTACAAAAGATTAAGAGCAAATAGTTTTAGGTGGAGAGGATGAAGGGAAAATAAACAAGCCTAGAGACAATAAACTAGACAGATGGCAGCCACCAACCCCTAGGGGGTCTATAATATAGTCCAAGTGGTGGTGCCCAAATGACTCAACTACCTCTAAGTGATACATACCCCTCAGGGGCAAATTTGACATTTCGTTACGAAGATTTTTTCCGGCTGGGACACCTTCCACCGCAAGCTTGCTTCCCTCCGATGCAAACCTTGCGATCATGCCGCGTGTCCTCCGGACCGAAGCTCCTTGATGCCCTCGGGCGAGCTGCCCTGGGAGGGGCGGTTGGACCGTCCCTGGGCTTGCCAGCCGGCCCCCTTTGGCCCGAAGGGATGTCGAGTCCTCTCCTTGGTTTTGAGGCCCAAACTAAGGAAATCGTCCACTTGATGGTCTTTTGGCCAAACCACAAAACCCCGCATGCAAGCTTCGGTTTGTGAGCCGCTACCTTGCACCGGCTTCATGTCCGCGTACGAGCTTCGGTTGTGAGCCGCTACCTCGCACCGGAGCCACGTCCCCTCGCTCGTTCTTGCCACCATGTGAACTGCACTTGATCCATCTGGCCACTGGGTCCCTCGAACCAAGCCTACTTGTCTCTCCGCTCCTCGGAGGCCGCAATGGCTAAGACCTTTCGCGCCTGTTCTTCACCTGCACCAATGCAATCAAGCCGCATTCTACACCTGCAATACTTGAGCCAAGGGAAATGTCAATCCATACCACATTGTCAATCACGCAGCACACCAGGAAGCGACCATCCACCGGTCTTCGGACACACCGGGTCCTCAGAAAATCACTAGCTTTCAGCAGCTAGATGGAGAGTCAGTTCCCGAAGCTTGGGAGCGACTGCAAGAGTACATTGCAGCCTACCCCCACCATGGTGTGGAAGATTGGTTGATCACTCAAAACTTCTTCCACAGCATGAGTCGTTGATCGCAAGAGCTCTTGGATGCAGCTGCGGGAGGAGCTTTCCTCTCGCTGGATGTAGACACAGTGAAGGCACTGATCAAGAAAATATCCGCTCACCAGAATTGGGTAGGAGAAAGATAAGCCCCTCGCACCAAGGGGGTACATCAAATTGACTCCGTCGATATGCTGGCCGCTAAAATGGACCTCCTCTTAAAGAAGATGGAATCTCCTGGCAAGAAGATGAATCAAATTATGGAGGAGAGAATCACGTGTGAAACATATGGAGAAGCAGGACACTCGGGCGACAATTGCCCGATGACACAAGAAGAAGCCTTTTTCATTGGAAATAACAACAATTCAGGCTTTCGTCCTCAACAAGGTTGGAATTCCAAGCCCAATTTCCCCTTCGGCCAACGGCAAGGTAATGATTCTAACAACGGTTTCCAGCCGTCGTTAAAAGATATCTGGTATGGCCAAAAGCAAATTAACGATATCATTAGCAAGAAATTTCTTGCTAATGATAAAGTTATGGAGTCGATGGCCTCCCAGATAGAAGCTTTTAATTCTGTCGTTAAGAACCAGCTGAGCTTCAACAAAATGATTGAAACTCAAGTGGCTCAGCTGGCTGCATCTTGTCCTAACCCAAACGCGGGAAAGTTACCCGGGCAACCGGAGGTTCCTTTCAACGAAAATGTTAGTGCGGTGACCACACGGACTGGCAAGTCCGTGCGGGATCCACACAATTCTCAAGATGCAGGTACCCGATAGAAGGATGCTAGCCACGCCGAGCCAGCCGCCGAAGAGGAAGACGACGAGGAAGCCATCCCTGTCCCGAAGGAGGGGAACGAGGCACCACAAGCCTCTAGCGACAGCCGAGATCCCACTTTCCTCCCGTTCCCAGAACGGAGGAAAAGACCGGAGGCCGACGAGCAATTTGACAAGTTCGTCGAGGTAATCAAGAAGGTATACATCAATATGCCGCTTCTTGATGCTTTGCAGGTCCCGACATATGCCAAGTATATCAAGGATATACTTAGCAACAAAAGGACTCTACCCACGAGGGAGACAGTGCAGCTAACCAAGGAGTGCAGCTCCGCTATACTCGGGCCCCACCTTAAGAAGAAAGATCCTGGCTGCCCCACAATATCATGCTCAATTGGAGGCCATGATTTCGACAATGCCCTATGTGACTTGGGGGCAAGCGTCAGCGTAATGCCTAAGGTAGTTTTCGACCACCTTAAACATATATCTCTTGTCTCTACACCCATGTGTTTGCAGCTAGCGGATCAACCGATCCGCTACCCCCATGGAGTCGCAGAGAATGTTCCCATGGAGCAAAGAACTCTCTCATTCTTGGGAGACCGTTCTTAAGCACTGCAAATGCAAACATCGACGTGGGAAATGGGACCATTCAACTCAGGATCAACGGAGGAACCGAAAATTTCTCCTTCCATCCTAAAGAGATCCCCCAGCAAGTCAATATGGTCGGAGAAATCATACTCCAAAATCCCAAGATGCCAAGCATAGAAACACTCATGAAGATGGTGGAAGCCTTCGCCGCCAAAGAAAATAAAAGGCATGACCGCTATCATGCACGGCGAAGGATATCGAGAACCAAAGCACTGGAAGAACAAGCAAAGGGCGATAAGGAGGTTGAATCCAAGCCCCGTCCCGTCTGAAAGGAATGGCGGGTGAAAGCAGTCCCGAACAAAGATTCGAAGAGTTCCGCTCAGGACGAAAAACTCGAGCCCTCGCCATAAGGTATATGGTACGTATCCATGCATTGCATATAGAATAGGTTTTTCTTTTCATTGCATTTCAATTCTTTTCATTCAGTACAACATGTTTAATTCGAAACTTACATCCATGTTTCATTTATGCATTACTTAGCATATAAAAAAAGAAAAAAAATTTATCGGCCAAAGTCTAGGCCGGCCGCACTTGTCAATGTCTATGGCCAGATCACAGCAGCAAGCAGCAAGCAATTGTGCATGAACCTAACACGAGCAGGATGGAGCAAAATGGAGCCAGCACCAGGCCGAGCGGCCCCATGATGGCCGAACGGCCTCTCTCCACCGTTCCAGTCCCATCCTCACCTACCAGAGCATGTCGCACAGCATTGAGACCACCGACGCACAAGATGGGCAGCAGCCGTGCCAGATGGGGGCCAATCGGCCCCATCCAGGCCAGCTGGCCTGCCTCCGACGCCCCTCTATAAAAGCCGGCGGCCAGCTCAGGAGCAGCTCACCCCAAGTGCAGGTATGCAAGCATCCTGAGCACTTCTCTTCTCCCTCGCTCTGAATTTCAAAAATCTCTAAGTAAGGTTAGAGTTTTAACCACAAGAAAATTCTGCTAAAATCCATCCTTGAAATCTTATGAGAACGAGCCCCTGCCGGTTGAACGAGAACATTTGTGGTGGTTCTTATCCCACAAGAACGACTAACCAAGTTGTGGTGATTAATCTCCCACAAGAACGCCTAACTTCTGACTGCCTAACCCCTGATTTCCTCCGGGTATTGTGAGACTAACCTTTTGTAGGAATCATGTGGACAAGGGCATGCCACACGGCACGTGGAGTCGTGACCAAGCTCAGCTCCTCAAGCTCCCGCCGCTCTCAAGGATCATCTGCCTCCTGAGACACTATGTCTGTCGACTCTGCTCGACAAGACACAGAGTCCTAGGAGGAGGAGTGGCAAGAAGTGCCCCGGAGCAGGCTCCGCATCCGGATCATGACTCGGATCGAGCACATCGTCGCCAGGTCCAAAGAGGAGAGGACGGTGCTTGCCAAGCTCCAGACTCGCGACTACACGCATGCCAAGTACTTTGACCCCATGTTGCTGATCAGGACCGGTCTCGGAGGAGACATGGAACGGGCTTTCAACAATGCTAGATGGCAAAACTTCTACGCCGTCTCGAAAACAGGTTCGCACTTTCTTACTATGGAGTTTCTGATGAGTTTAAAAATTGAAGTTCTTCCCAACGAGACGAACATTTGCCTTCGGTTTTTCAACGAGGATTTTACCTTGACCCCGAAACAGCTCAGTGAGGCTCTTGGTTTCAACAAGAGATGCATCATTGACGCTAACCTTTTGGTGACTAACCACCGGTACAACCATGCCGCATGGTGGGATAGCATCACAAGTGAGCCGTCCTCTGGGAAAAACAACATCACGGCCATCCATAACCCCACTCTTCGTTTTTTGGTGAAGTGGATCGCTATGGTGGTTCACCCACGAGCTGATTTGCGTCTTTGCCTTTTGCCTAATTTGGAGTGCCTTTATGCCATGGTCAAGAAAATTCATTTCTCGCCTGTCATGAGCATGCTTGATGACTGGCAGAGGTTAGTCACTGGCCGAGCCACGATTGACATAACCTCGCTGGTCACCCGCATTGCCACCCACGTTGGTGCTCTACAGGGCGCTCAAGTCACTTTCCTTCCCACTACACAAGAGTATCAGAGTTGCATCGGTATAGACCATTTTACCTAGGGTCACTTGATGCGTGAGGGCCCTGGCCATACTCTTTTTATGTGCTATCCTGGTTTCATCGATGAAGTCGAGCTTCCATGCCCGGCTTTGTCGCTGAGATCAGCGAAAAGTCTAACCATGCAGCTCAGAAGGAGGGAACCCGCTCGCCACAGTGTTGCAGGCCCCGTGACACATGGCAGGCGAGCCAGGCACGACAGTGAAGCCGGAACTTCTACCGCACCTCTGCCCGAGTACCACCACCAGCAGCAACCCGAGTATTACTACCAGCAACAGCCCAAGTACCACTACCAGCAGCAGACCGAGAACCCCACTGCCCACATGAGCTTCGAGGAGGCGTTTGACTACCATCAAGGGACGGCAGGATACGGCCCACAGTCGGACCATACGAGAACCCGGTCTCCCGGGGGATCGCTGATCTTAGTACTAGGTTGGAGACGGTGACTTTGCAGCAGCAGCAGCTCAGAGATGAAGTCACGCACAACACTGACCTCACCCAGCAGAACTGGGGGATGACCACATCCCTCCAGACCGACATGCACGGCTTCTTCGACTACATGCACTACGACCTCAAACAGTACTACCAGTGAGCTTCAGCGAAGCTTGGGGGAGTCCCAGGTATGTTCGAAAGCGCCTTGCCTTGCCTTGCCTTGCCTTGCCTGGCTATGATGAGAATAAAATAAAATAAAAAAAATTAAATTAAACAAAACAACAAAAATAATAATGAATAAAAGCTCCAAAAGATGTCTTTATGTATGGAAGTATGGTTGAGAACCTTGGAAATGATGAATAGTTGCTCTGTTTATGCCCTCTAAGTGCCTCGTGCTTAGTCCTTTACTCTTCGAGTATTTGAGTTCGTTAGCATTTAAGGATCCATCATGATAAAACTATGGGAGTAAGAGCACATGTTCATTGTTTAAGTTATTGTGAGTTTTGATATGGTTTGCTTCGAGGTATAATTGCATGCTTAGTAAGGAACCTCTCGGAAGTTTTTATAAAATATCACATGGTGAATCTTCCCCGGTGGTTTAAATGTCCTATCCAGAGCCTAAACAGTTGTACATCTCATGAACTACCATATGCTATCTTGAGTTATTTTGAGTCTTGTCGAATGGTGAAGTCCGCTTGCAGAAGATACTTGTCATCTACCGGTCTTTCCCATCACACATCCGCCTCATCAATAGCCTCAATTGTCCGACTAATCAATGTCCCGCTCCGGGGTTGATGTCCACCGTCGTTGACATACACTCGCAATACCAAGCTCATCCCAAAAGGTCCTCGACTGCTCCATACAAAGTTGAAATCCTCTCTGTTACCAAAAGAGAAAGGAGATGCATTAGAAAAAAAAGAGAGAAAAGATGGTGACAAAGGCTCCATCCAAAAAAAAAAGAAAGAAAGCATCTCAAATCAAGAGAGAAAGAGAGCAAGGAGTTTGAAGACCCTTTTGAGAACAAACACCTCACCCTTTCCACTTGAAAACCCATGAATTCCAAAGACCGGAATTTGACGAGTGTCATCACTCACGAACCACTCTTCGACTCGACAACAGAAGTAACCAAGGTATGCCACTCTTACCCTACCTATAACTCCATTTCAGCCTTAGTATAGGGAAAGTTGGTCACAACTGACCAAGAGTGAGGATTAAACACCTTGAGTGACTCGAGAGTACCATCGGGGAATGAGTTAAACCATCTTTTGAAAAATTCATATCTCCGAGATGGAACCTAAAAAGCTATAGGAAATACTTTGAAAGTGACCGTTCAGGCTCTCAACAGCCCAAGACGTGAACTGTTGCAGCCCCACGTTGAACCGTGGTATGAGTTCTCTTTTATGCCAACTTATTCAAATGATTCGTTGAGTTTTGACTTAAGCACAGGGTACTTAGAGAGTAGACTCATTGAAGCAACTCCTAACCCGCCGAACCTATAGTTTAGCCTTGCTCGAGGACGAGCAAGAGTCTAAGCTTGGGGGCGTGTTGACGACCATTACAACCTTGTTTTGACCGTCAACATTTCGGTAAAACGAGGACGATCATACCATGTTCTATACATAAAAGTGTTTTTACTGACCAATTCCACAAGTTTTGGATGAGTTGTGCTTGCAGGACAAATCAGGAGAAACCAGGGCCAAACCTGGCTCAGAGCCAGGCCGGCTGGCCTAGGCCAGGCCAACTGGCCTCCCCTGGCCGAGTCTGGCCACGTCACTGATCCACAACCTATGCTAAGCATCCAAGATGATCAGGAGACGTGCACTTGATGTCGGTTTGATCCAAGGGACCGAAAGGCCTAGAGTGGGAAACACATGGATTGAAGGGCCCACCAACCTAGGATTCTCGGACAGCCTCAACTAAACGCAACTAATAACGACTTCTGGAGAGCATCAAGACCGTTCCTGCAAAGGTCGGTGCCAAGTGGCACCAAGACCAGGCCGGCCGGCCTTGATGAGGCCGACCGGCCCCCTTTTGTGGCCGCCACGCTTTCTTCTTCGCGTGAAGCCTAAGCAGGTCCTTAGCTTGCTAATGACGCTGGGATCCACCCCCTGGAGGCTATAAAAGGAGCGCCCATCCACCTTGGGAGACACACACCACATTTCTCAAGTCTTTACTTGAAGGGAGCTCTTGTATCTTTTCCATTTTTAGATTCGGATTAGAGTTGGGAGTAGAGTCGAGTCGAGCTTAGCTCGGATCTTTGGAGTCTTTGGAGTTCTGGTAAAGCTCTTGTATCCTTTCCTTCTTTTGAAGAGTTTATTAATACAACTACTTTCTTATTTCAGAGCCTAAGTTTATTTTCATATTTATCTCTTGCTCTTCTTTTAGAGTAAAGATCTTAGCTCTTTTCAGAGTTAAGCTTTGTCCTCCTTTAGTTTTAGTGTAGAGTTTAGTCTTAGCTCTACCGGGCTTTATCTCGCGGGTTTGCTTGCCTTGACCGGGCCGTAAGACGCCTTAGGGAAGACGGGGATTTCTCTTGACAGGCCTCAAGAGAAATCTTAATCATCGAGTGCAGACGTGGTGTCTGGCTTGTTGATTAACTAGGAAGTGTGCTGCACCCCACGGAATTGCAGCGGTAGGCGGCAGGTGGTGACAGTCCTGTCCGTCGTTCGTAGTCCACCACGTTCGGGTGTACTCATAACAGTAGTGCTGAGCCCAGAGAAGCCCCTCTCTCATCCCGTTCTGAGGTTCTCCCGTTCTAGCTGTCGAAGCGAGCTCTGTTCCTGGTATCTAAGCTAGAGTCTAGGCTAAGGCTAGAGTGCCTTTTGCTCTGAGTTAGGAAGTGTCTAGGTCCATTCTCTCCCAACATCTTTCCTTTTCTTTAGAGTTAGGTGCTCCGTGTGTCACTGGTCTTCTAGACCTTCTATCCGGTCATTTATTTGACCATTATCCCTCAAACGTTTACGTTTGTGCCCTTAGGTTTGTGGCTTGATATTTCTGGCAAGATACATCATTTCATTCTTCAATACACTTTAACCATCTGCTTCCCTGCAGAAATATAAATATGATACCCTGGGGTTACTCCCGAGGTGAAGTGCTACAACGAGATATATTCTGTGCGCTTGCAGAATTCATTTTGCATACAATGACATATATCTTTGCGCTCTTGAAGCGTTGCTAAAATGTGACGCTAAGGAGTGCCAACAACTGCCTTTTGTTGACTAAGATGTGGGTCAACAAAACAAACATGGCTTGACTAGGGATCCTTGCCATTGGCTTGACTGAGATGTGGGCCACCCGACAAATCCAAGGGGCATTAAATCCCATTGTGCAAAAGAAAAACCTTTCAATTCAAATAGGCTAGCACCGAATCATCCGGTTGCCATATGTACCCCTGATCGATCTCTCTCTCAGCTGTCGAGCCCTGATTGTATCTCTGATCAAAAACAAACAACTAACTAATCACTGTATATATTAATAATAGCATGTGAGCAAAATTAACCCCACATGTATCGAGTTCACAACACAAACAGAAATTAAACATACACAACGAGCTGATGAGAGTAGTGCCATCCCACTACAGCATCTACACAACGATAGATAGCTCCCATGTGAACTTAGCACACGTGGAGCGGTAGTTTTCCTTTGGCCTGGCGACGGCGATCGACAACACGATGACATACAGTTGGGCGCGGTAGGGCGCGCTCACTGCATCCGCCCCTCGTTTCGGGCCAGCACGTGGTGGCGGCTCCACTTCTTCTTGTACTCCTCCTTCAGGCGCCCGGATGTTGCCATCCCCACGACGTGGTTCCTGATCTCATTCCTGTTCCTCCACCGGGATGCCTTCTTGCCGGGGCAGACGGGACACTGGAAGCCTCCATAGCGGCGGTTATAGGAGACGTGCAGATTGTCTCCCCGGGGTACTAGCGTCTTGTAGCCGTGGTAGTTGTCGTCATCCTCGTCTGTGTCCGTCTGCGAGTCATCGGAGGAGGACTCGATATCCAGAAAGGTCACCTTACGGGGCGGGGATGAGCCATCGGGGATGGAGGAAGACGCCGCCCCCACTGCTTGGTGGCAGTGTTCATCAGCATGCCTGTACCGAGTCGGCATGATCTCGGCTTTGTTCTCCCTAGAGGAGCGCCACGGTCCCGCGATGTCGCCAGTGTGATCATCATTGGAGCTGTGGCGGTGGGACCCGGAGCAGCGCCACGGTTCCCCGATGTCGCTGGCGTGATCGTCGTTGGAGCGGAGGTGCCCCAAACAGGAGCACCATGGGCACCCCACGAATTTGCGGCGTCGTGGCGGTGGAAGCGCGATGGCAGAGAACCCCAACAGGACAGCGAATGGGAACTACCATGGTTGCACGACCAGCCTGAGGGAGAGAAGGTACGCTTCATGGCGATGGTGGTGTGGGAAGTCGGCGCTCATGTGGCGATGTCTGCGGGGACTGGTGACGATGGCGTGGGAATGGCGATTAAATAAGTAGTTCCTATCGGAGAACTGGCGATGACGATCGTGTAGGAGGTTATGGCAACCGGCGCCCCGCAAGAAGTTTTGGGAAGTTCCGGGAACCGCGGAGTGCCGAGAGCAGTTTTGTCAACAGATGATTTGCTAGCAAGAAAAATGATCTGACCGTATTAATGGATTTTGTATCGCAACGAGGGCACATGCCGGCGAGGGTTTTATACGATTTTCATACAGTGCGAATTTGGTTTTAATAAGTTAAATGTATTTTTTCCATTACCCATAGTGTAGTAACAAATAATTTGAGAGTTTATTGAGGTCAACGGAATCAAAAAGTCGAAAAACGATCTGGTTGCACACGTTTGGTGATGTGAAGTTGGTGCAACATTGTATGATGTACACGCAGCACATGACTAGTTTGGTGAATGTGAAGTTGGTGCAACATCGTAAAATTTGCAGCCATGTAGCACGAAACTACTACACAACACTATACCGGCAAGCACATTAATATATTTTTCCAACTCACGAGCAACCATCAACATGCATCAGTTTAGCCATTCCACCTTACCATGCACATCACCAAAAATAACAGTGACCATACAGGTTGATCAAGGGCCCATCCTCCAAGCGCATCAAGGGCCCATCATCAGGACCCCTGCAGTCACGATACATCAATGACCATGATTACATCCAATGGGCGACAGTTTGAACGAATCCGATGAAGAGATTAGTTTTCGCAGGGAGGACAACGCGACCGGTTGATCCTATCAGTACAATATCAACTCGATAGGATTAATTTAAAACCCTCGCCCTGCCCTCCCCTTTCACGAATCTCGCAAGAAAGCCCTCTCCCCTCCCCCTTCACCAAGGTCGCAATAAAGCCCTACCCTCCGGCTTTTAATTCACCAATCTCGCCTTCTCCTCTCCCCATTTACCAATCTCGCAAGAAAGCCCTCTCCTCGCATCCTCTTCCCCTGCTCCGGCATGGTCAACATCAAAGAAGAATCCCCCTCTAACGGCTCCGGCGGCGCGGCTTCGCCACCGGCCAAGCGGCCCCGCGGTCGCCCACCCAAGGCAAAGGTGAACTCCTCAGCGGCCCCTCCGGCGAAGCACCGCCCCGGTCGCCCGCCCAAGGCGGGGAAGGAGATATCGGCGGCCTCTCCACCGGCCAAGCGCACGCCCGGTCGCCCGCCCAAGGGGAAGGAGATTGCGCCGGCCTCTCCACCGGCCAAGGGCCCCCCCGGTCGTCCGCCTAAGGGAATGCAGGCACGCAATGACTTCGAGGCCGGGACCAGCAAGAGAGGTGGCCGACCACAGGAGGCAACGATCCAGAGCTTTGGCGACGACTGCAGCGGTGATGACTACTCCTCCGACTCCGGCGGCCACTCCAGCACCCACGACTCCTCTGACTCCGGTGGCCACTCCAGCGCCCACGACTCTTCCGACTCCGAAGACGAGATGGAGAACCTGACAAGGGCGTTGCGTCTCACGCACAAGATCCTGCACGCTACCACCAAGAAGCTGGGAAAGGCAAAGGCGAGGATCGCTTTTCTTGAAAAAAACTCGGTAATTGAAGCCAACTATGTTAGCTTTGTCTGAACCAGTTGCATTATTGTTATCCTTATGAATTTGCTGTTGAATCTTGCTATATGTATCTTTTGAGCGGGATTATTATTTGGTGAATCGGGCTTATTTGGTGTTCAATCTAGCATAATTCAAGTACAATGAGAATGCAAGCATGACCGGTTGATCCCTTCGAGAGAATAGCACATCAATAGGATGAATTACAAGAAAACTCTAGGCACCCCCTTAGGCCTTGTTTGTTAGGGGTCAGTTGGAGGGGGGAACGAAGGGGAATGGATCTAGAATGAACACAAATTAAGTAACTAGATGGAACAGGAAGCAGTGGCATCCCACTGCAATGATGACCAACTATGTTAGCTTTGTCTGAACTAGTTGCATTAATGTTGTCCTTATGAATTTGTTGTTGAATCTTGCTATTTGTATCTTTTGAACGGGCTTATTATTTGGTGAATCGGGCTTATTTGGTGTTCAATCTAGCATGATTCAAGTACAATGAGAATGCAAGCATGACTGGTTGATCCCTTCGAGAGAATAGCATATCAATAGGATGAATTACAAGAAAACTCCAGGCACCCCCTTAGGCCTTGTTTGTTTAGGGGTCAATTGGAGGGGGGACGAAGGGGAATGGATCTAGAATGAACACAAATTAAGTAACTAGATTGAACAGGAAGCAGTGGCATGCAGGCATCGTCGATGACGATGGCGGGCGATCTCACATCCACCCTTCGTTCCGGGCAAGGACTCGATGCCGGCTCCACTTCTTTGGGTTGTCTTCCTTGAGGCAACCAGAGTTTGCCAGCCCCTTCATGTGGTTCTTGATGTCAGCAATGTTCTTCCACCGGTCTGCCTTCTTGCCAGGGCAGACGGGGCAGAACCAGGCACTATAGCGATGGCAATAGCGGACGCGCAGTGCATCATGTCGGGGGACCGGTACCACGTAGCTGTGGTACTTGTCGTCCTCCTCGTCTGTCTCCATGTCGGAGTCCCTGATTCCGACTTCGAGGATGACAAAGAAGCCGCCCCCACCGCCGGAGGCAGGGAATGCCCCGGGGAGGCCGGCGATCCAGCGGCGGGTCAGCCGTGATCATCCGCACGCGCCAGCTGCGAGTGCATGATCTCGGCATCGAGATTCAGGTCGAAGGCGCGCCGGTGGTCCGACGTAGAGCACGATGGGACACCGATGTCATTGGTGTCATGGGCGCGGGAGCCCGACTCGGAGGAGGCGGAGCCACCGCCGGTGACGGAGAAGGACCACCGTTTCATGCTGGCTTCGACAAGCGAGCTGCAGGGGTGAACTGGCGAGAGTGAGTGTGGTAACTGGCGAGGATGAGCGAGCTTGAGATTGTTTGGGAATGTGGCCATTTTATAGGAGGTTCGCTGCCTTCCTCCATGCTGTGCAAAGGCTCCTTCTCCATAAGCTCATCTGTCTCCTTCTCATGGAAGCTCCTTCGCCGGTTGTTTCTTCGGGATGTGCAGAGGCTCCTTCTCATGGAAGCTCATCCGTGGCTTCTCCGAGAAGGGCAAACGCTCCTTCTCTGGGATGCTGCTGGCGTGTACTGCAAACACTTCTTCTATGTTTAGTGGCTAAACACGATGTAATACGTGAGACCAGATGATCTGGTGGGTGGCCACTGCACCGTATCGTATTTGTTTGGCGTATCGTTTGAATACAGCAGCATATGTTTTCAATTTCAAAAGTTGACTGCATTTGTATTGAAAAGATATCGAATCATTTCGCGGTTGTACGAGGGAGTAAGACCAATTCGAATTAAAAATCATAGACTAAAAGGAGAAACAGTTGTGTTCACAGGCAAACCCCTGATACATGCAGACAGTAACAATTCTGACTTCTGGGCTCCATGGGCCAGTGAAACACAACATCAGAAATTCTAATCCGGCGCCTGCGGCCACGCCTGGCAGGCCCAAAATTTTTTTAGGGAAATCTCCGTTGTACCCTCATGAAAATACACACCGCCACAGATCCATCAAGGCCATTGTAGGCAATCTGTCCGAGCCCCTGACATATCCCTTGCGGCTTCTCTCTCTCGAGCAGATCTACCATTCCCCTCCATCTCTGTCCCCGCCTAAACCTTAGCTGTAGGCCTCCCCACTGGAGCTTCAACCTCGCCGACGAACACCGCCGTAGGGCATCTGCTTTACCGGAGTACAGCCGAACATCATATGCTTCCCCTGCGAGGACTACCCCCACAAGGATCTGCTTCCCCAACATCACCGGCCTCCTGTAGCACCCGATCCGCTTCCCCGTCAACGACTACAGCCATACCGCATCTGCTTCCCCGTCGATGCCTACTACACCACCGGATCTGCTTCCGCGGCGGCGACTACAGCCGCACCGCATCTGCTTGTCCGGCGACGACTTCAGCCGCACCGCATCTGCTTGCCCGACGATGACTTTAGCTGCACCGCATCTGCTTCCCCGGCGATGACTTCAGCCGCACCGCATCTACTTCCCCGGCGACGACTTCAGCAGCACCGCATCTTCTTCCCCGTCGTCGACTACTGCTGCACCGGATTGAAAATGGGCAGACGCCGGTGGTCGGTTGCAAGAGGTACACAAAATCCATCCTACATTCCATGCTTCTAGGTCAGTACTTATTCGTGCACGTTTAGGGTTTGGGGGATGTAATACTAGTGGCACATGTACCTGCTAGGTCACTAATACCTAAATCATTTTATCACATGTCAGAACCTCCACAAAATGAATACAAAAGGCAAGGAGATGCCATTGTCAGGGAGAATGTTAGGAGAATGGAAGAGCTTGGTATTAGAGATTCATCAGCAGCCCTTGAGTCCACCAAAAAAAGTTCTGGCAAGTGTAGGAGGTCAGTCAGGAAGGGTAATCAGTGTCGAGGTGAAGGTAATGATATATCAGACTACAGCCCTGGAGAGAATGAAGAGACAGCTGACAGAGATGATGAGACTGATTTAGAAGAGGAGCCCATACCCCTAGCAATTTAGGTAGGGCAATTCCAAAACTTAGAAGGGTTCCAAATACCCTCTAAACACCCAATTCTTAGAAGTATGACTACATATTTGCAATGGTTTGAATTTATTCACATGATTAAAACTTTTGCCTTCTCACCACTGCAGGCACCTGTGCGGACTGGGCGTAGGAAGGTTTGTGCAAAGACAAAAAGTGGTGCCATGGCTCCTGGTGGCAGGCAATCCAAGAGAGTGAGGTCGCAGCCACCAATAGAGGATCTGTTTGCTGCAGCTTCATCAAGCAGGATATTGAAAAGGCTACAGCCCTCAGAACCGCGTATAGACCCTGTGCAGGAAGAGTTGCCAGCACCCACAGAAAACATCAGTGGTGATAACAATGTGAACAACAGTCATCCAAGTCCGGTGAGGGACTGGTCGTATCCAGATGATTATCATGCAGATGATGCTCGTCCAGCTGATACTCATCGTGATGATGGTAATGACCACAGCCAAGACGAGGCCGGTCAGAATACCCACTTTAGGCATCCAGAGTCCACAACTCAAGGTTGGATAGTTGAACATGTACCTTGTTCGCATTCATAGTTTCAAATTTGACGACTAATGAAAATATTGATGAATTTATGTAGTACCTAGACAAAAAGGTGGCGCAAGGCGTGCAAGGCCACCAACCAGGGGAGTTTTGCTTGACAAGATGACTAAAGCTATGGGAAGAAGGATGGCCATCGAGGTTGCTATGGGGAAGTCAAGGCCGCATGAACCGGTGCAAGCTGCGAAGTTGGCGTCAGAGGCTGGCATTATTCTTAGGTCTCAAGTCCCTATCTTCACCCATTGGAAAGAATACGAAAGCACACCATATTTTGATAGCTTCATGGGAAGGCTAGCCGTGAGTCCGTCTCTGCAGTCCCTAACTCCCTTTGTTACATTCCACTCTAATATATCCCATGGCTAACTCTGAATTCAATCCTAATATCCAGGGGAGGTTAGCAGTTGACAAAGAAGACAATGCAACAAAAAGTGCTTGTGAAAATGTATTCAAGACAGGGATACGACAGATGCGGTATAAGTTGAAGCAGCTATACTTTGTTGGCATCCCTGCTGATGAGATCAGGACAACCTCTCCTGTATCTTACATGACAGATGAAGAGTGGTGCAAACTTGTTGAGAAGTGGTCAAATGCAAGGAGCAAGGTATTTTCTATCGAACAAAGCCACATCTCCTGGTGTGTTTTCGGACCGGCACTTGTGATCCAGACTAACACATACATCTCAATCAGGAAATTGCTGAGCAGAACAAGAGAAACCGAGCTAAGGTGAAGATGCATCATGCAACAGGATCTCGATGCTATATTGCACAATTGCATGAGTATGTAAGTGTCCACTGTCTTCTAATGTACCCTATTTATTCTCTGTTTGTCAGTTTTGTCTGCTTGATTGTCATGGTTGCTAAGTGTTATTTCTATCCATTATTCGAAAATGCATCATGCAACAGGATCTCGATGCTATATTGCATAATTGCATGAGTATGTAAGTGTCCACTATCTTCTAATGTACCCTGTTTATTCTCTGTTTGTCAGTTCTGTCTGCTTGATTGTCATGGTTGGTAAGTATTATTTCTATGCATTATTCGAAAATGCATCATGCAACAGGATCTTGATGCTATATTATACAATTGCATGAGTATGTAAGTGTCCACTGTCTTCTAATGTACTCTGTTTATTCTCTGTTTGTCAGTTCTGTCTGCTTGATTGTCATAGTTGCTAAGTGTTATTTCTATCCATTATTCGAAAATGCCTTTGAATTGTCAGTTTTGCTGTTTGTCTGACCGCCATTTTGGTACATCAGAGGCAGAAAAAAACCAGGATGCAGAATCCGCTGATGTAAACGAGGATGGCATCCAGGAACAGGGTGATGATCAAGTTCACGATCATGTTGACGGAGAAATCAATGCAGTGGAAGTGTTCAGGGTCTGCCTTACCAGCCGCTTTAGGGGTATGAGTGAGGTGGCTAAAGAAGCAGTTGTAAGTCCCTATACATGCTTGTATTGTATGTTTATCCAGGTTTTAGCTTATTGGCTCGATGTATATATTTCAATTTCTGTTGGTTCACATGCTCAACAAGTCGGTACCAAAATTGCGTGTCTACGTGGCCATTGCACTTGCTTCCATTTCTGTGTCTTTCTCCAATAATTATATGTATGTACATGCTTCATACTTTTAACATTCATGGTTGCCCCTGTCTTTGTTACTTCCCTAAGAAATGAGTTATATTAAAACTGTTTAGTAGCAATTATCCAATTTGTCTAATATAATCCTCCTTACTATAATCAGTGCACTTATATATAGTTCATATTTGGATTTTGTAGGCTTCAATGGAAAATATGATGGCACAACCACCTGATGATGGGGCGCCGACAATGACTAGTGTTGAGGTAGTTTCCAAGGTTCTCTCCCAGAGCAGCTCTAGCTCCCCAACTTTTTTGAAGAATACTGGTTTACCCAAGCATCGCCCAACGCCGCCTCGCTCGAACAGTGAAGATTCGCTTCGGCAAGAACTTGCTACTAAAAAACAAAGTTCAGCAGTTCTCCTTGATACAATCGAAGATCTGAAGAAGAGGAGTGAAGCAGCAGATGAAAGGCTTGCCATGACTCAAAGGCTGTACGAGGAGCTCAAGAAGCAACAGGAAGAGAGCCAGCTGCTCCTCGTGAAGCTCTTTCAGTCTAGCCAAACTGGTACCTCTTCTCAGGCGTGATCCTATATCTGTTGAACTGCTATTGATACACTTGCATTCTATTGTGTGGATCCAAACTTTGATCTTGTGGTGAACTTTGTCTCGTTTTTGACATTTGTTGGGCTCGATGTAATTGTACTGAATTTTCTGTGAACGATTTGTAATTTCTGGTATAATAATGTGATAAATGGGGCGGTAAAGCCCATGATCTGGCCTCACCATGGAGTGACACGTGGACGAATAAAAGACGAAACGTGGCCAAATGGAACCATGACACGTTGATGAATAAAAAGACGGCACGTGGCCTGATAGAGATTCGACGCGTGAGCGAATCAAAACATGAAACGTGGGCAAATAAAAATAAGACACGTGTCCTGTTTCAATTGGTCCACATAATCCAATAAAACTACGCCACGTGTGTCAACGAAAAGGGGTACGTGGATGCACCAAAATGCGACACGTGGGCAAATAGGGAAACGACACGAGGACAAATAGGAAATGGACATGTGGACCAACCAATTGACGGCACGTTTACGACGGGAAGAGTGACACGTGCGCCAATGAACAGTCAACATGTGGACGAATGAAATCGCGATGCATGGAAGCCTGGGATGACGCCACGACTGCAGCCACGTCACTCGCCACACTGCGGCCACATCACATGCCAGCGTGGAGAGGAAACACGTCAGCTAACAGAGTTCACGGCTCCAGTTGACGGTGCCACATCAGCAAACAGGGATGACGGCGCCACGTGGATTTTTTGCTTCAATGACGAATTTCGTCATTGAAGCAAAACAGTTCTATGACACAACAGATTTTGTCATTGAAGCAATCACTTCAATGACGAAATTGGTCAATTCGTCATGGAAGTACATTTATGACGCTCGCTTAATGACGAACCCAATTCTATCATTTTTTTCGTCATTGATCATTTTTAATGACGAAAAATGCTTTTTGAATGACGAAACCCCGACGTCATAGAAGCAACATTTTGGCGTAGTGAATGTTGCACGGGCGGCGCCGGCGTGCACTTGAAACCGCGCAAAGGCGTGCTTCCCAGGACTTGTTCATGCCTAAGGGGCTCGTGCGGGTCAACGTGAACACGTTGGTGCCCAAAGGCCCGGCCTTTGCCCACCGGCGGCGGCACGCGAAGCGCGATGGCGTCGGTGGCGCTCAGAGCTCAACGGGAAGTCCGACGAGGCTCCAGTGGCACGGGTTAGGCGCGGGTGAGGTTCAGCTGCACCTAGGTGGGCTCAAGGAGGCTAAAGGTGTGGCCTTGCAACCTTGCTGGGGCTCTAGGTTGGGCTGGCGTTCGGCGGCGGCGCCGCGTAGATCGTGCACACACGGAGCGTGAACGCGGCGAACGGCGACGTGCTCCTGCAAGAAAAAGCACAGCACGAAGGCTGGCTCACAGCAGGTTGGGATGCCTAGCTATGGGGGCTCATCGGCGGCTCACCGGACAACTCAAGGGAGAGGATGGAGGCCGGTGGGGGTTTTGCTCACCGGCGGTGATGTGGAAGGAGGGAGACGGGCTTGGAGTCGAGCGGCGGCCGGTGTAGGGGAAGAAGAACAACGACAGGGTGCAAGTCTTGGGGCGTTCGTCATCTTCTTGCTCCAGGGAAGTAGCGATGGCAGAGGAGCTGCGGCGGGCGGCACTCCTCCTCTGCTTCCTCTGCTCCTCCTCCTTTCCTTCTCCTTCTTCTCCTCCTTCTCTCGGTGGCAGCTAGGGTAGGGAGTGCCCTGAGGGTTGGTAGGGTATGGGGCGGCCGCGGATGGAGTTTTCGTAGGGCGGCCGCTGATGGGGAAGCTTCAGGAGCCAGTGCTAGTTGAGATCGAGGGCCAGTGCGTGCGAGGTAGCTGCGGAAGTGCGCGCGGATTGCAGCCATGGGTGCCAATGCAAAAGGAAGGGAGCGGGGTGCGGTCGGTGGAGGAGGGCCGGCCGGCCATGATGGGGCCGAATGGCCTGCCCCAGGCTCCGTCGGTGGTGCACTTCATCGTGGAATGCCTGCATGATTAGTTCCACACCACTGCATGAGCATCTAGCTGTTTGATTGACAAGTGGGGTCGGCCGGCCTAGGTAGGGCCAGTCTTGAGGACCCGGTGTGTCCGAGGGATAGAGTTGATGGTCGCTTCCCAGTGTGATGAGTGATTGACAACATGGTGTGGACTGACGTTTGCCTTGGCTTATGTATTGCAGGTGCAGAATGCGGCTTGATTGCATTGGTGCAGGCGAAGAACAGGCGCGAAAGGTCTTAGCCATGGCAGCCTCCAGGGAGAGGAGAGACAAGTAGGCTTGGTTCGAGGGACCCGGTGGCCAGATGGATCAAGTGCAGTTCACATGGTGGCAAGAACGAGCAAGGCGACGTGGATCCTGCGAGGTAGCGGCTCACAACCGAAGCTCGTACGCGGACGTGAAGCCGGTGCAAGGTGGCGGCTAACAACCGAAGCTTGTACGCAGGGTTTGGTGATTTGGCCACAAAATCATCAGGAGGACGATTTCTTGGTTTGGGCCTCAAAACCAAGCCCGAGGACTTGGCGTGGCGGTAGCGGCCCATCAGGAGGAGCTGTGAGCGTCAAGGAGCCTGGACCGGAGGACACGCGGCGTGGCCGCAAAGCTTGCATCGGAGGGAAGCAAGGTTGCGACGGATGCTGTCCGGGCTACAGGAATATTCGCGACTATGACAAATTTGCCCCTGAGGGGTATGTATCGCTTAGGGGTAGTTTAGTACTTAGGACTCCACCACTTGGACTACATATAGGAGGTGGTAGTCATCCTTTCATGGCATCTCTTTGGTTATTCATTTTCCCGTTCCCTTTCATCCTCTCCACCGAGAACTATCTTCTTTAATCCTTTGTAGTTTGTATAGGTGACTTCATGGTTTGTTAACGGAGTTTAATCTATTCAAATTTGTGCCATGATTTGAATTCCCGAGCTCTTTTCTTTTTCCCATTTTCGGAGCTATTTTTGGAGCTATTTTTGGGGGATTTTCGTTCTTCGATTCCTAGGGCGTTTTCTCTCAGATTTATTTGGGGAAATCACACATGAGTGCCTTGTGTCTCTTTTCTTGGTGATCTCTTGCCTCCAAACGCCAGGAATCGCTCTAGATTTGAAGTTTTTCGGATGAACTTGAGATGGAGGTGTTCTTCATAAGATTTGAGATTCCGGAAGTTCTAGGGAGTTAGAGGCCGAGATTTTGGGGGCATACCCTCTACTTGAGGTGTAGAGCATCTGCCCAAATTTTTGTCTCAAGAGCTCAAGCCGTTTGGGAGATCCATTCACGAGATTGAAGAGTTGACTTTCGGGTTGGGCTGATTCCCATACACCTGGCAGTGCCGAGTTTGGAAATCCGGCAGTGCCGAGTTTTCAAATCCGGCAGTGCCGAGTTTGCCTAGTGACGGATTTGCAAGTTTGTAGTTGTTTGTAAATCGAGGTTCTTTCTATTTTTTCGCAGCTTGTATCTTGTTTCTAGGGTCAGTAGCATCTCAGTAGCTACGTGGTCTTGGTAAGATCAGGTTGCAAGGTTCGGAAGTGTTTTTGGGATGAAAGCCGGATTCGGGAAAGAAATTTTTGTCGGCTCCCATTCACTCCTCCCTCTCTGGTCGCCTGATCGGTCCTTCAATTGGTATTAGAGCCGGTTATGGGTCTTTGCGACTCTAACCAGTCTAACATCCAAAGATGGCGTACAAAGATTGGGGTTCCGGTCTCCCACACTTTGATGGGAAGAACTACCAAAACTGGGTTGCACGTATGGGCGCTTTCTTGCGAGGCAAAGGCAAGTTGCTTTGGGATGTGACCGCAAATGAAAACTATGTCAATCCCTCCAACATGGATGCCCAGATCGACAGAGATAACTTTGAGGCCAACACTAGGGCTGTCGACTACTTGTTTCATGCTTTGTCGCCCGAGGAGTTTGATCGTGTTTTGGGCGAGGACCTTGCTTGCCAGATCTGGCTCAAGCTCAAGGTAGCCCATGGTGGTGATAGCCATGTGAAGGCTAGGCTTTTCTTGGCTTATCGCAGAGAGTACGAGAACTTTGAGCAGTTGCCTGGTGAGTCTGTTGATGCGATGTTTCAGCGTTTCACTTCCATAGTCAACAACATGAAAGCCAACATCACCAACCTCCCATACACGGATCATGACAGAGCTTTGAAGCTCTTGCTTTCCCTTGATCGGACCGTGTGGGTGCGAAGGTTGAGGCTATCATGGAGTCGGCTAACTATGAAACTTTGATGGTCGATGAGCTTTTCTCCAAGTTGAAGTCTTCTGAGGTCGATAGACGGTTGCTTGTTAAGGCTAAGAGTCTGACTGATCCCCATAGTCTGGCTCTAGTCGGTGGTTCTGGTTATGGGCATGCTAATACTTCAAAACACTTTGCCCTGTCTTCTCTTGTGTCTCTTCATCTATGTCTCTTCCAGATGAAGAATATGAGGTGCTGAGTGAGGAGGATCTCGCGCTGCTGACTAGGAGGTTCGAGCGAATATACCAGATCCGAAAGGGTTCGAGGCGCGCGGGGAGTACGTGCTACAGGTGCGGCAAGATGGGCCACTTCATTGCCGAGTGCCCCGAGGAGATCCAGAACGATTACAACCGCAAGCACCGCCCGTGAGATGAGCACAAGCACTGCTCCAAGGTCGAGTACCACTCCAAGCACAAGAACAAGGAGAGGAAGACGAAGAACAAGCACGGTGGCTTCAAGAAGAACCGATCTCGAGCGATGGTGGCTGATGCGAGCGACATCGACACCAGTTCCAGCCACACCACGTCGAGCTCGAGCAGCAAGAATGAAGACCGTGGCCACCATAAGGAGAAGAAGCACATGAACCGCAACTTCAATGGACTCTCCTTCACCGCCGTCGACTACTGTACCATGGCGTATGACTCCGACAACAAGAAGAGCAAGGACTGACTCCGACTTCGAGGATGAGGTATCGACAGATCCCACCTCTTTGCGTAAGAAAATTGTTAGGCTTGAGGAGTTGGTAGATAATCGTGATGATGTGCTTAGGAAGACCAACAAGGAGAAGAGAGAGTTTAGATCTTTGCTAGGTGAATCTAAGGATAGGGTTGTGGAGCTTGAGGCCTTACTTTCTGAGACTGGAAAGAAGGCGACGAAATTTGAGTCATTGTTGAGTGAGTCTAGGAAAAGGATAGCTGAGCTTGAATCTGAAATTGTTGTGCTGAAAGATGCTCCTATTGTTTCTAATGAACTTGAATGCTCTTTCTGTGATGTGCATCTAGCTGATTTGGTAGCTCTTAAGACAAACACGTGGCATGCCTTGATGAACTAGATGAAGCTAGGGTTGAGATTGCTGAGTCGAAGTCTAGGCCTTCTTTGTTAGGTACTTGTACTTCTTGTCCTGCTTTGCATGCTCAGTTGCTTGAATCTCGTACCATGATTGGGTCATGTGAGCTTTGATTTGCTTACTTGCTTGAGTGCTCTTGACCTTATCCGAGGATTGCCCAAGCTCAAGTTTGAAAAGGATTTGGTATGTACACCTTGTAGGCATGGAACGATGGTCACTGCTTCTTACCCACCTTTGACTGAGGTGATGACTGAGTGTCCAGGGGAGCTTTTGCATATGGACTTGGTTGGTCCTGCTCGCGTTCACTCAGTTGGTGGGAAGTGGTATGTTCTTGTTGTGGTTGATGACTTTTCTTGATATGCTTGGGTGTTTTTCTTGGCGTCTAAGGATGAGACTTTTGATTTTGTTCGAGATCTGATTTTGAGGTTGAAAAATGAGAGTAATGGTGGTGCCATGAGGGCTATACACAGTGACAATGGCACAGAATTTAAGAACACTCGTATTGATGCCTTTTGTCGTGATCTTGGTCTTGAACATCAGTATTCTTCGCCATATGTTGCTTGCTAGAATGGTGTTGTTGAAAGAAAGAATAGGACACTTGATGAGCATAGGACTCCTAGGAAGTATTGGGCAGAGGCTGTAAATACCGCGTGTCATGTGTCAAATCGGATTTTCCTTCATGCTTTCAATAAGAAAACTTGCTATGAGTTTTCCATTGTCGTTTCCCCCGTGTGAGTCATTTTCGGGTGTTTGGTTGCAAGTGTTTCATTCTCAAGAAAGGAAATTTTGACAAGTTTGAGTCTCGTTCGATGGATGGTATCTTTCTTGGTTATGCTAATCACTCTCGAGCATATCATGTGCTTAATCTTGAAACTAACCAAATCATGGAGGCTTGCCAAGTCACTTTCGGCGAGACGATTCCGTGTAGCTCTTCTGTTTTTTAGTGTGCAGGTGATGAGGAATTGGGACTGTCCATCTTTGTGGAAGATGTAACACCCTAAAAATGCCTTTCTTTAATTAGTAATTAAAGTGCCTTTTAATTAAAGTGCCATAATTAATATAGGGGAAATAAAACTTTTTGAGGAATTAAAATCAAATAAAAGGCATAGGAACATCTCTGTTGCATTCATGCTGGTGCATATGATTTTTGTTTGAGTTGTTTGGTTGTTTCTTCATCTTCTTTTTCTCTTTTTCTCCAAAGTCCAGAAAACCCCCTTCAACTCTTTTTCTTCTCTCCTTTTTTCCCCTCCCTTCTTTTTCCCTCCTGTCGGCCCGCCAGCCAGCGCGCCGCGCTGGCCCAGCTTGCTCGGCCCAGCCAGCCCCGCGCGGCTCGCCCGCCAGCCCCGCCGCGCCCCCTCCTCCGCTCCTGGGCTGGCCCACCAGAGCGGCCCGCTCGCCCCCGCGTGACCCAGCCAATAGCCGCGGGCCCCGTCCGTCAGTGTCGCCCCCTCCACCGCGCCGCCGCCGAGCTGGACTCGGGCTCGAGTCCGATGCGTGCCGCCGCACCGCGTCCGACCCGGCCCGGGCGCGCACGCCAAGGCCGGCCTATTTAAGGCCGGCCGCCTCCACCCGTGCCCCCTTTTCCCCCAAACCCGAGCGCCGTCCGCCGCCGCCGCAAGCCCCAAACCCTAGCGAGCGCCTCCGCCCGAGCCGCCGCCTCCGGTCGTAGCCGCCGTCGTCCGTCGCCGCCAACGTCTTCGCGGTGAGATCCGCGATGTCCTGGCGTCTTCCGCACGCTCCGCCGTGCACCGTAGCGTCGGGATACGCCACGCCGGCCATCCCCGGCCATGGCGCCTGTTGGTATTTCTTATGACCTACAGATAAATCCGCAAGCGTACAGATACCGATGTAGCTTTCACCCAGGAGTATTCCAGGTATCGATTTCCACGGGGAACGAGAAGTGTACTAATCCTTTACTTAATTTGTCCGAAAGGGTAATATGGGGGATATGGTTGACAACAAAAAGAAAAGAAGAGATAAAAGGGCTGAGGGTAGAGAGGGTACTTGTGTAGCAGTACTAGATATTTCGATAGATCAAGCAAGGCAGACTTGTTCAAGAGAGTTCATTTCGGGCGCCTGAGACACCACCACTCACAGAAAGGGATGAGAAGGGGAGTGGTACCGCCTACCCCTAAGTCCTACAGACCAGAACTAATGTGGTGGATTACGTCGGTCGGACAGGGCTGTCACCACCCGCCGACTACCACAACTATTCTGTTGAACTGGGTGCAAACCAAGGTAACGACTAGTCTAGGCACCACGCCTACACTAATAATTACTACTTCACTTGAATTCAGAGCAAAGCACCCACTACTAAGTAGTGAACGAGGAACCAGAGAACAAGCTAGCAAGACCGAATGCTTAATAAATCAGAAGGAAGCCAGAGTTAACAGACAAGACCCAGATGGTCAAAGTTGAGCCGCATCCGCTGAGGTACAAAGTGGAAGAGAAGCCAACCTCTCTCCCTATTTTCTAAGTATGGGAGTGGTAGCACTTCTCCTCTATTTTGTTGTGTCTTGAGTGGGGGTGAAGGGCACCTTTTATAGCCTCCCAAGCATGGAAGCCAGCGTAGAAGTTAAGCCACATGCCTCCTCTCGGCCCTCCGTTGCACCGACTCGCTCATCAACGGTTGCATGTTGTCCCTTGAGGCGGTTTTGGTTGCGTTGAGCTGAAGTTGTCCGAGAATCCTAGGTAGGTCTAGGCCTAGGCCTTTCGCTCTTAACTTCATTTATTCTTGTCAATTCTTCCTTGGGGGTCCATTGGTGACTTCCTAAGGCCATTGTGCAAAGCTTAGGGCCTTTTGGGGAGGGTGCATGGCCGGCCGGCTATGTCCAGGCCGTTCGGCCTAAGTCAGGCCGACCGGCCGGACAGGTTTCGCCAGCGATTTTTTCGGAGGCGTAACTTTCTCGTCCGGACTCCGAATTAGGTAATCCAAATATCCATTTCGATCGTCTCGACGAGGCCTTCGCAATGGTGCATTCCAATGGTGCCACTTTTATATGTATTTTGCATGTTTTATTTGTTGTATCCAGATGTGGCCTCTTGAAATCAACAATTCACCAAAGCTAGTGGAAATAGTTAGAATTAAACCCCTATGTCTAGTTTGGTGTTTGTTTTATGCCAGGGTTGAAGGCCAAAAATGGCATATAACAGCCATCAACACACCCCCACACTTAGACCCTTGCTCGTCCTCGAGCGAGGAGTAGGGACTAAGATGAGACATGACATCAAAGGAAATGAAACAAGCATAAGAAATATTCCAAGCCATACCTTGTACTTGTGAATTTTGTAGTGTCTATCATGCCATCTTGAGTAGTTGAGGATTGGAACGATCATGAATCAAGTTACTTCAACTCTATGTATCAAGTAGCTTGGGATTTTTCAATAAATTTTCAAAAACAAACCTCGCATTGCTCCTCATTTGATTCTCTCAGATCTCTCAATGTGTATATATCCTCACCAAGGCATTAACTTGCCTTTCTTCATCCTATTTCTAATGATGGCTATATGTGGAGCTCAAGGTAGGGTATGAAGATGAGGCATACTTGCATCACATGTATTGCAAAGTCAAAGGGCGGATCCAAGAAGAAATCAAATCATACAATCAGATCAAGATGTGCACGTGTATGGGTATGATGGATGGTGGATGGAATAACAACTCCTTTGTGTGTCGTCTCTCTCCATTAAAAATCTTTTGAGAACATGGCTATCAGATTTTTTTTTCCTTTTTTTCCTTGGACATGTGTCCAACCTTTTTTTTTGTTCTTTTTTTTGCGTGGACCTTCATGTGTCCATATATATATATATATATTTTCGATAGCCATGTCTCTTTTGTAACAATAACTGAGGAGTGAGACTTACACGTACATGATGGAGCATTTATTTTGTGGAATGGATGGATGAATGATACAACACTAACTTCCAGTGTAGAAGTATAGCAAGGGGGATATATGGCGTGCACGTGAATCTTGATCATGAAAGCATGAAAAGAATTCTCACAAGGGTCACAACAATGTGACAAAGCTCAATGCAATGACAAGTAGCATATGTGTACAAGGTTTTTCAAGATAACTCATCATATGGCTTTGGTCGGACTTTGGCATATCAAAGAGGAGCTTTGCAAAGGGTTTTCACGTTTTCAAATAAATTTCCCCAGCACTCAAACATTAAGAGTGAAGATCATATCATCAAACCATATCTCAAACATCAACTACTTAGATGAACATGGTGTCCTAATGATTTTTTTGTTCACAAGGATCAAGGTCATAGCAAGGAATAAAACATATGCAAGCCAACCATGAAAGCATAGAGGGTATGCATAGCACCCTGATTTATTTTATCTTGAGATTGATTTAAATGATAGGAATTGAAATTCAATCAAACTCATGAATTAAGGAGCAAGAGGTGGAGTGCACATACCATTGTTTTTTTCTTGTCATTTTAACGCAGTCGATTTTGTGCAACACCTTCATGGGGGACCTTGAGTGTGTATGTTGATGATGAGCTTGAGGAATCTCCCCCACACTTGTACTTGTTCTGGTACTGTTATTCAAAAGCAAAAGGTGGAAACAAAAAGAGGGGCTCTACTTGTTCAAGAACCTGGGAGCCTTTATTCAAGTTTTTATGGTTTTTTAATATATTTTTGATGAAATTGGAAAGAAAGGAAGAAAAAAATAATTTAAAAAAATGAATGAAAAATACGGGTTACCTCCCGGCAGTACTTGTTTATGGTGAAAAGCTCGACCTTGGGAGCCTCTTCTTGATGTTGCAGCTAGCTTGGTGTTGTGGCTCCCTTCATCACCAATCTTTGGATTTCATTCACGATATCTAGCTGCAAGGTTAGCACAACAAACCACGACAAGATTTGCAATATTTATGATAAACAAAATCATCCATGACCACTCTTTTGAAACCGTCTTGATAAGGCAGGCGGTGGTTGGAGTCATCGTGTGCGCTAAAAATGGGAGGAGATGGAGTTTTCACAGGAAAACATGGATCTTTTGTTTTTTCAAAGATGAAATCTCCATACTCATCATTTCCTTCCAAACCCAACATGGAATTTGCTACCTCAGGAGTGTCTACAGAGAAAACATTTTCGAAATTGAGCTTGTAGTACTCTTGAGCCGTATCTTTTCCTTTGATAAGGAAGTCCTTTGATTTTTCTGGGTCAAGAAGGCAAATATTCTCCTCGGAGTCACAGAAAAGATTTTGAGATTGATATAATTCTTGGAACTCTGAGGGGTTTGACGAGACAGAAGCTTTGAACTCCTCATCGGAAAATTCAAATTCATCTTCCGAGAATTGAGTCTCCGGATTAAGGGGTGGTGAATCCTCCCTAGAGGATCCGAATTTGTCCTTTGAGAATTGGAAATCCGGGTTATGTGATGGTGAATCCTTCTTAGGTTGCTCAGTCCAACCATGGGTTTGAATAAATGGGAACTTCGTCCTAAGGTATGGTGAGTACTACTCAGGATTGGACAAGGATTCTTTTTGTGGGTCAGAGGTCACTACCTTAGATTTTCTATAAGCATTATCTTCTTTCCCTGGTGATGATGGGGCATCATCGTATGCTATGGATTCATCATCGTCGAACATAGAATAGAGGGAAGGTCAATGATGATCGTACGAGGGTGTTGGTTCAGGGAGAGTATCGGAGAGATGTGCTACGATTGGTGTGGATTCTTGTGATGCTTTCACATCTTCCGACACGGATGTCTCTTCTATGGCCTCCTCAGGAATTTCTTCCGGGAATTCATCATAGATCCCAGCGTAAGGGGTGTTCTCTAGAATTTTGTCTAGATTGGCCCTTCCCTCACTAGGTGTCAAATGAGTGAAAGATCCTCCTGAGGATGAATCTAGAAATTTGGCTGATTTGATTTTGAGACCTCTTCTAAAATGTATTAGAAGGATGGGTTCAGGGATCCCTAGATCAGGTCCCGTGGCCATAAGGTAGGTAAATCGAGCCCAAGCGGCCCCTAGTGATTCTCCTCCCCCTTGTTTGAAGGTGAGGGCCTCGATTCGAAGGTCAGCGACCCGAGATTCAAGGAAGAAGGTTAGGCAGAATTTATCTCGTAGTGCCTCCCAACTTCCCTTCACTCACGATAGTGATCACACCATATCTTTGCTCGACCCGTCAAAGAGAAGGGAAACACCTTCCATTTCAGAGTTTGTTGGGCCATCCCCGTAATCACGAGACATGAGCAAATTTGCTCAAATTCCTGTAAATGAACATAAGGATTCTCCCCTTCAGCTCCAGAAAATGGATTCTCTCTGATCTTGGCTTTGAATTTTGTGTGTATTCCGTAACCAGAGCTTTTTATGGGGTGAGATGATGGTGGTGGCTCCAGATCTTCAGCTTTTGGAGCTGAGAATTGATATAAGGTAGGAGTGGAATTCATGATGGTGGGTGGATGTTGGCACTCCTTAGCCTAACTAAAATCCGCAAGTGCACGGAGTACGATGTAGCCTTTCACCAGGGGAGTAAGAACCTGGATATCGAATCCAAGGAATGGTAGACGCGACTAGCCTAGAACTTTTCTAACCGGACCCACCAGGGAGCAAAAGGTAAACAGGTAGAGAGCTTGACTTTAGTTAGCTACTCGTTACCCCAGACAAACTATCTATATCTAATCTGATCTGCTTCGACGGCTAGAACGGGAAGAACTCAGAACGGGATGAGAGAGGGGTTCTTCCGGGCTCAGCACTACTGTTATGAGTACACCCGAACGTGGTGGAATACAAAGGACGGACAGGACTGTCACCACCTGCCGCCTACCACTGCAGTTCCGTGGGGTGCAACACAACCTGAGGTGACTAGCCAGCACAGGCACCATGCCTAAGCTTTCAGTCACTGACCTCCACTCAACGCGAAGGGCAATAGAGGAAACCCCAAACAGGGGTCGCTGTCACTCGCGCAGACTCAGGTACCTGCAGATCAAATAAATAAGATAACTTGCTGAAAGTAAGTTGTAAACTAGCGAGGTACTAAAGGCAAGGGACCGAGGACTTACTGAAGATAACTCTTGAATATATTCCTCGGGGGCGGAAATGTTGAGACAAGACCGATGAAGAAATCCCGGACTCTCTCTACAAAGCTCGGCTGTCACCCGAGCAACTCACCCACTCTCTCCCTACTCTAACTCTAGAGATGAGAGCAAAATCACTAAGCTACTCTTCTCTCCTTGGATGGTGTGTCCTCTCAAGGTAGAAGGGGGTCCCTTTTATAGTCTTCAAGGGCGGTTGCCGGCGTCAAGCTTAAGCTAAGCTCTTGCTTAACTGTCACGTGAAGGGGGACACGTGGCGGCCTCTGGGGCAGGCCGGCCAGGCCTAGGCCAGGCCGATCAGCATGGTCTGGCTGCCCCGTGGCACCGCCTTCTTCAGGGACGCTCTGGATTGATCCCTGAGGTCGGTAACAGTTGCTTCGGATCAAAGCTGTCCGAGAATCCAATGTTGGTGGGCCCTTCAATCCATGCAAGTGTAGCTTAGGCCTTTCGTGTCCTTGGATCAAACCGACGTTGATCGCACGTCTCAGGATCATTAGTGTTATGTTTGTGAACTCCTGGATCAGTGACGTGGCAAGAGGCCACAGAAGGGGGCCGGTCGGCCTAGCATAGTCCGGCCGGACTGGCTTTGTGCCCAAAGCGCTTCATCTTTTGCTTGCTTGCTCCTGCACTCACAAATTATACAAAACTTGTGGAACTCATTAGAAATAACCAATTTCACTTTGTTATGAGCAAGATGAGCCTGAAATGTGACGGAATGTTGGTGGTGAAATCATATCGTAATGACCACCAACAGTGGATGATATGTGGACGAACTAGGTTCGGGATAAGAACAGCTACCGTTCTCCGGCAACGGCGCCAGAAAGCTTGTTGGTATTTCTTATGACCTACAGATAAATCCGCAAGCGTACGGATACCGATGTAGCTTTCACCCAGGAGTATTCCAGGTATCGATTTCCACGGGGAACGAGAAGTGTACTAATCCTTTACTTAATTCGTCTGAAAGGGTAATATGGGGGATATGGTTGACAACAAAAAGAAAAGAAGAGATAAAAGGGCTGAGGGTAGAGAGGGTACTTGTGTAGCAGTACTGGATATTTTGATAGATCAAGCAAGGCAGACTTGTTCAAGAGAGTTCACTTCGGGCACCTGAGACACCACCACTCAAAGAAAGGGATGAGAAGGGGAGTGGTACTGCCAACCCCTAAGTCCTACAGACCAGAACTAACATGGTGGATTACGTCGGTCGGACAGGGCTGTCACCACCTGCCGACTACCACAACTATTCCGTTGAACTGGGTGCAAACCAAGGTAACGACTAGTCTAGGCACCACGCCTACACTAATAATTACTACTTCACTTGAATTCAGAGCAAAGCACCCACTACTAAGTAGTGAACGAGGAACCAGAGAACAAGCTAGCAAGACTGAATGCTTAATAAATTAGAAGGAAGCCAAATTTACTAGACAAGACCTAGATGTTACTCGAAGTTGAGCCGCATCCGCCGAGGTACAAAGTGGAAGAGAAGCCGACAACTCCGGCTTCTCTCCTGGACTCTCACCTCACCTCTCTCCCTATTTTCTAAGTATGGGAGTGGTAGCACTTCTCCTCTATTTTGTTGTGTCTTGAGTGGGGGTGAAGGGCACCTTTTATAGCCTCCCAAGCATGGAAGCCAGCGTAGAAGTTAAGCCACATGCTTGCTTAGCTTCCACGCGAAAGGGGAGGCGTAACCGCCATGAAAGTGGGCTGGCCAGCCTCACTTAGGCCGTTCGGCCTGGGATTCTCGCCACCTGGCACCGTCTTTCTTGTGGACGCTCCTGATGATGTCTTGAGGTCAGTAGTTGAGGGATTGGTGACGGTTGTGACAGTTGGAGGCCCGCCGGCCTAGGGGAGGCCGTTCGGCCTGGCCCTGGCTCCTCTCGGCCCTCCGTTGCACCGACTCGCTCATCAACGGTTGCATGTTGTCCCTTGAGGCGGTTTTGGTTGCGTTGATTTGAAGCTGTCCAAGAATCCTAGGTAGATGGACCCTCCAATCCATGGCTTAGGCCTTTCGGTCTTAATTTCATCCATGCTTGTCAATTCCTTGCTTGGGGGTCCATTGGTGACTTCCTAAGGCCATTGTGCAAAGCTTAGGGCCTTTTGGCGAGGGTGCATGGTCGGCGATTTTCCTGGAGGCGTAACTTTCTCGTTCGGACTCCGAATTGGGTCATCCAAATATCCATTTCGATCGTCTCGACAAGGCCTTCACAATGGTGCATTCCAATGGTGCCACTTTTATATGTATTTTGCATGTTTTATTTGTTGTATCTAGATGTGGCCTCCTGAAATCAACAATTCACCAAAGCTAGTGGAAATAGTTAGAATTAAACCCCTATGTCTAGTTTGGTGTTTGTTTTATGCCAGGGTTGACGGCCTATAATGGCATATAATGGCCGTCAACAGCGCCACCGCGCGTCGGCAGCCCGCCGCCGCCCTCGCCCCGCAGCCGTAGGCCGCCGTTCGATCCGACGCGAGCGGCCAGGATCAGAACCCCCGAAGGGGTACGCCCGCCGGTCCATGGCACAGCGCCGCCGCCCGCGCGTCAGTGCTGACACCAGTAGACGGCGTCTGCTGACGTCCGCTGCTGTCAGCCGCCCCGCCGCCGTTAGCCGCTTTTGCGCGAAGGCCAGGCTTTGAGGAAGGCAAGTATAGCATGGACAATCCTTGCTACCTATACACATCTAATCATTTCTTTACATATCCATGTGTCTAATTTGATCAGCCCCTAAGGTTGTACCTAGTTACTTTTATCCTGTCCTTGTTATATACCGGGTTTATGCATTATGGTAGTCTTTTGCTAAGCGCCGCTACCATCATTCCTATTTAATCGTTAACACTGAATTAATGGTTCACTTTAACTATGTGGTAAAACCTGCTTTTTAGCAACATGGTTTAGGGAGCTGGAGTAAGTGCTTCATGCCTTGCTCTAGTGTCTCTCCGTAAGTTCCGGTTCATTAAGCGGCAACCCAGGAACCTATCGCCGCCGCCGTAACTATTATGGCTTTGGTCTTGGACAAGTAGCTTGTACATCTCTAGCTTACCAGTGGTTACCGTTAGGCGTGTTGGAGAATATGGGAGCGAGTATGGATCGATCCACCGAGGACACTCCGCATATTGTGCGTGTCGGCTATGCCTCGTTAGGCACAGTCCCGTGTTGGGAGCATCTTACCTGCGCTCTGGACGCTCCGCACGTTGCGCATGTTGTGCTTTGCACTCCGGACACCATTGACCCCCTATGGTGTTTGATCCGTTGGCCTAAGTCAATCCCGGTGCCGAGCGTCATGCTGGCCATATTGTACCAACGCGGCTACTGTGTTTGTTAGGGTGTCTAGAAAAAAGCCTTGTAGCGTCCCTATGCACTCACACATCGGAAGTGTGGTATGTGCGTGGTTGGGTTGAAAGCTCCTTTGAGCTTTTACGCTAACGGTTGGGGAAAGGGCGAAACCTCTGCAGAGTGTACATCTATCATGATAGCCGTGCTCACGGTCACGAGCAGCCTGAATCCTTTTTGATTAGAAGATGATGATAATGATGTTCTATGGTTTTAATGATATCTGCATCTTAATGGGGTTACAACCGGGAGATCTATCATATTACTAGTAATCAGAAGAATGTTAAAACGAACTGACTTAAAGTGCTAATGCGGTAAACCCGAGTCAACCTTTTTAGCCTTGCATAAATTCCTGTTATACTTGCTAAGTGAAGAAGATTTACTTACACTTGTCAACGATCAACAAAATCCCGGATGGGTAACAGATGGGGCAGTGAATGAGGCAGCAGTTTGCAGACTTTCCGGAGGACCTTCCTTACTTCTGAGCTGCGATCAACCAGTCAGCATCCTTGTGGGGTTGAGGCGCCATTCGTCTTTAGTTGAGAACATTAATAAATATGGCAGCATTCAGGTTTTGTTTAAATCTGGGTGTGACAAATTGGTATCAAAGCCGTGCTGACTGTAGGATCGCAGCCTAGATAGAACAGTCATATAGATTTTATTTTATCATTGCTCTTTTATTATCTATACTTTGGAGTTGAGTTATTTAATTTAAAAATGGTGTTCTTTTTCTATCCTGTCTATTGTGAAAATTCTAACCTTTGTTTTAAATTTTTCTTTTTCCTTTCTCTGCTATAGATGGCCCGCACGAAGCGCACCGCCCGCAAGAGCACCGGTGGCCGCGCGTACCGTCAGTGGAGAGAGAGAGGCAGGAGGAGCTCCTGAGGCAGTAGCAGGAGCAGCAGCAGGAGGAGGCACCCCAGGCAGAGGAGGACGCCGAGGAGGACCCAGAGGAGGTGGAGCAGCATGCATCCTCTGACTCAGTAGAGGTCCATCAGCAGCACCAGGCCGAGGACCAGCAGCAGCAGCAGGCAGCCGCAAGAGGTGACCCCAGTGGAGATCCAGATGGCAGTGATGGAGACGACGAGGGAGATGAGTCCCGTGCGCCGTCACCCCAGCCGCCAGTGCAGGGCGTCGACGCTGGACACGGATGGGTGGTGTATAGCTTCGTCAGGGATGGAGGTGATGACTTCTTCCACCGCCATCTCATCCGCTTGCTCTGCGACCGCTATGGTCACGGCCGGGTGAGAGTGGAGTATCACAGCTGGTGGTGGACCCAACTACACTATGACAACTTCTGGAGGACTCAGGTGCATGTCCACGTGCGTGATTTGCATGCGAGAGCTGATCGTGCGAAGACCGTCCACTACGCCATCACTGACAGGGAGACACAGGTAGTAGGGATAGCTGATGCAGCTCATCAGGCTCTCTACGTCTACAGGCACAGGCACTTCCCCATGATCCAGCATCAGCCAGAGAGGTGGTACCCCCGCAGGAGGAGCGGTGAGGCAGCTTGTACCATTGCTACACTCGCGGGCGTTGGGGACGCCCAGCTTGCTTCCACAGTGCGGCTCACCGGCGCCCTCAGCACAGAGCTGGACGCCGCCCTGCAGGAGAACCACAGACTGAGGGACCGCCTTGACATAGCCTACTTCAGGATCGAGGCGATGGAGGAGCACTTCATGGGGAGACCAAGGCCGCACAGCCCGAGGCACCAGGGGGAGTCGCCGCCTCGCAGGATGACCTTCTACGGGAATGCAGGAAGCCGCACCACTATCGATCCTTAGGAGTTTAGTACCATGAGTCTGTAATAGGGATCGATTAGTATCACGCTTTTGAGACAAAACTGGTTGAGTCGTGTCGAGTCTTGTGTGAACTATGTCCTTAGTTGCTTGGATGGTTTATTATTATGCTTATGTGTGATTCGGGTTTTTTGTAATGATTGCGATGGGAGCAGATGCAAATCTGTGATCATCTAGTATTGGATTAAGGTATAAGGAGTTTAATGAATAAATAGTTGGGGTCTTTATCTCTGTTGCACTTTATCTATCGTCTTCCCTGCATTTGAGGTTCTTTATCTTGTCAACTATACAATATCTCTAAGATTCGACTGCACTGCGATTGGATTGTTCATTATTATGGTCCTTTGGTTATTAATGAGAAAGTGTACATTATTGACAGATGGTTGACACAAGGAGGATAGGTGGCAGTGGGACGAACCAGAACCAGAACCCGCCGGTGCCACCTACCACAGAACAAATGATGCAAACGCAGACCCAGCTGATGCAGCAGATGGCCCAGATCATGACCATGATGCAGCAGAATCAGCAGAACCCGCATGTCCAGCAACCCCTGGCGCCTGCCAGGGATAAGAGGAGCGAGTTCTTGAGGGGACACCCACCCAAGTTCTCCCATGCCAGCAACCCACTGCAAGCTGAAGATTGGCTCAAGTCAGTGGAGGCAGCTCGACATTGCATAGTGTGATGACAGGGAGTAGGTTCTCTACGCCTCATGGCAACTTGAGGGAGCAGCTCTAGACTGGTGGGATGCCTACCAGTATGCACAACCTAACCGCAACCTGATCACCTGGCGGTAGTTCCGTGACAGCTTTTCTCCCACCATGCGCCTGAGGGGTTGATGACCCTGAAGAATCAAGAGTTCCTGGCACTGAAGCACGAAGGGATGAGTGACACCGCTTACCGTGACAAGTTTCTTGAGCTAGCCTATTATGCTCCTGAAGACGTGGCAACTGACATGAAGAGGCATACCCAGTTCCGGAATGGGCTTCAGGACGCACTGCAGTACCAGATGACCTGCATCAATTTCCCAAACTTCGGGGAGTTGGTGGATGGAGCCCTGATGCTGGAGCACAAGCGTCGGGAGATGGAAGAAAAGAAGAGGAAGTTCATGAACCAACAGTCGGGAAACAATAGCCGCCCCCGCTTCAACCCCCAGCCAAGTCAGCCAGTGAACCAGCAGTGCTTCCAGGGACAGTCTAGCCTGCTGAACCACAACCAGAATGTGCAGCGCCCGCAGTATCCACCGCCCCAGCAACAGCGCTTCTAGAGCCAGTAGCAGAACAACCAGGCCCCACGTCTCACCCAGCCCAACAACGTGCCAACAGGGCCGAGGACGTGCTTCAACTGTGGAGAGCTGGGACATTTCTCCAACGCCTGCCCCAAGAAGGTCCAGAACGCTGGCTAGGGTGCCAACAATAATCAGAGGCCTGGACCACAGCCAGTTCAGAATGGTAACCAGCAGCAGGCACAGGGAAACCAAGGCCAGCTGTTGGTATTTCTTATGACCTACAGATAAATCCGCAAGCGTACAGATACCGATGTAGCTTTCACCCAGGACTATTCCAGGGATCGATTTCCACGGGGAACGAGAAGTGTACTAATCCTTGAATTAATTCGTCCGAAAGGGTAATATGGGGGATATGGTTGACAACGAAAAGAAAAGAAGAGATAAAAAGGATGAGGGTAGAGAGGGTACTTGTGTAGCAATACTGGGTATTTTGATAGATCAAGCAAAGCAGACTTGTTCAAGAGAGTTCACTTCGGGCGCCTGAGACACCACCACTCACAGAAAGGGATGAGAAGGGCAGTGGTACAGCCTACCCCTAAGTCCTACAGTCCAGAACTAACATGGTGGATTACGTCGACCGGACAGGGCTGTCACCACCTGCCGGCTACCACAACTATTCCGTTGAACTGGGTGCAAACCAAGGTAACGACTAGTCTAGGCACCACGCCTATACTAATAATTACTACTTCACTTGATATCAGAGCGAAGCACCCACTACTAAGTAGTGAACGAGGAACCAGTGAACAAAAGCTAGCGAGACTGAATGTTTAATAAATCAGAAGGGAGCCAGAATTACCAGACAAGACCCGGATGTTACTCGAAGTTGAGCCGCATCCGCCGAGGTATGAAGTGGAAGAGAAGCCGCTAGCTCCGACTTCTCTCCCGGACTCTCACCTCACCTCTCTCCGTATTTTCTAAGTATGGGAGTGGTAGCACTTCACCCTAGAGCTTATTCTCCTCTATTTTGTTGTGATCCTGAGTGGGCGTGAAGGGCACCTTTTATAGCCTCCCAAGCATGGAAGCCAGCGTAGATGTTAAGCCACATGCTTGCTTAGCTTCCACGCGAAAGGGGAGGCATAACCGCCACGAAAGTGGGCCGGCCAGCCTCACTTAGGCCGTTCGGCCTGGGATTCTCGCCACCTGGCACTATTGACGACCATTATTACCTCGTGGTGACCGTCAACATTTCGGTAAAATGAGGATGATCGTACCATATTCCATACATAAAAGTATTTTTACTGACAAATTCCACAAGTTTTGGATGAGTTGTGCTTGCAGGATAAACCAGGAGAAACAAGGGCCAAACCTGGCACATGGCCAGGCCGGCCGGCGTAGGCCAGGCCGACCGACCTCCCCTGGCCAGGTCTGGCCACGTCACTGATCCACAAGCCATGCCAAGTGCCCAGGATGATCAAGAACCGTGCAAACAATGTCGGTTTGATCAAAGGACCCGGAAGGCCTAGAGGTGAAAGCACATGGATTGAAGGGCCCACATCCTAGGATTCTCGGACAAGCTTCAACTAAACACAACTGTTACCGACCTTTGGAGAGCATCAGGACCATCCATGCAAAGGTCGGTGCCAAGTGGCACAAGGGCCAGGCCGGCCGGTCTTGATGAGGCCGACTGGCCTCCTTCTGTGGCCGCCACGTCTCCTCCTTCGCGTGAAGCTTAAGCAGGTCCTTGGCGTGCTAATGACGCTGACACCCACCCCACCGGAGGCTATAAAAGGCAGCTCATTCACCTTGGGAAGACACACACCACATCACTCAAGTCTCTACTTGAAGGGAGCTCTTGAAAGAGTAAAGCTTTGTGCCTCCGACGGGTGGGACCAGTGGACCTGTGGACCGGCGCTTTCCTCCACCCGGCGGCACCTCGCGCGCGACGCGCGATAACGAGGAAGCGTATTCCAATCGAGCGCGTTCGGTCGAGTGGCACACAGGTGGGACCCACATGTCGGCGCCGATCACATGATCAGTTGTTGCTCAGATCTTCAGCCATCTTCTATTTTTGTATTTAAATCCTTAATAAAAACTTCCAACATGTATAGATTTCACATATGACGTCCAAATCTGGTGTTTCTTTTTACCTAATTCGTATGAAAAAAATACCTACCATGTGCACTCAATTGCATCTCGTAATTGAATCTGATTTTCTAGCATTTTATACAAACTCATGTACCTTTTATTGTTCACAAACTTATAACTCTCCTCAATTTACACCTGTATTATTGCAATGTGTTGTTTGTGTGTAAGCACAACCTAGCTACACCTCGATCCACAAAAGAGTAAATTTGCACATAACATGGATTCCACAGTGGTGTATGATAGTCTACCCTTTAGTTTGACTTGAGTGACCATGTATATGTTGCTGAGATGGTAGCTAGTGCTCCCACCCACACACTCATGAATACAATTCACTATAATTTATACAAGGGGTGTGCATATGGAGGTTGGATCTGTAAAATAACTCAACGACACCAAAGCATGGGTTCAAATTCGCAAAGTAAACATTCAAATTTGCCAAAAATGCAAAAAATATCACTTCTTGCGTCATCTCTCTATGAAAGCGTAAAGCTTTGTGCCTCCGACGGGTGGGACCAGTGGACCTGTGGACCGGCGCTTTCCTCCACCCGGCGGCACCTCGCGCACAGGGGGCGACGCGTGATAACGAGGAAGCGTCTTCCAATCGAGCGTGTTCGGTCGAGTAGCACACAGGTGGGACCCACATGTATAGATTTCACATATGGCGTCCAAATCTGGTGTTTCTTTTTTCCTAATTCGTACGAAAACAATACCTGCTACCACGTGCACTCAATTGCATCTCGTAATTGAATCTGATTTTCCAGCGTTTTATACAAACTCATGTACCATTTATTGTTCACAAACTTATAACTCTCCCCAATTTACACCAGTATTATTGCAATGTGTTGTTTGTGTGTAAGCACAACCTAGCTACACCTTCATCCACAAAAGAGTAAATTTGCACGTTAACATGGATTCCACAGTTGTGTATGATGGTCTACCCTTTAGTTTGACTTGAGTGACCATGTATATGTTGTTGAGATGGTAGCTAGTGCTCCCACCCACACACTCATGAATACAATTCACTATAATTTGTACAAGGGGTGTGCATATGCAGGTTGGATCTGTAAAATAACTCAACGACACCAAAGCATGGATTCAAATTAGCAAAGTAAACATTCAAATTCGCAAAAAATGCAAAAAATATCACTTCTTGCGTCATCTCTCTATGAAAGCGTAAAGCTTTGTGCCTCCGACGGGTGGGACCAGTGGACCTGTGGACCGGCGCATTCCTCCACCCTGCGGCACCTCGCGCGCGATGCGCGATAACGAGGAAGCGTATTCCAATCGAGCGCGTTCGGTCGAGTGGCACACAGGTGGGACCCACATGTCAGCGCCGATCCCATGATCAGTTGTTGCTCAGATCTTCAGCCATCTTCTATTTTTGTATTTAAATCCTTAATAAAAACTTCCAACATGTATAGATTTCACATATGGCGTCCAAATTTGGTGTTTCTTTTTTCCTAATTCGTACGAAAACAATACCTACCACGTGCACTCAATTGCATCTCGTAAATGACTCTGATTTTCCAGCGTTTTATACAAACTGATGTACCTTTTATTGTTCACAAACTTATAACTCTCCCCAATTTACACCTGTATTGTTGCAATGTGTTGTTTGTGTGTAAGCACAACCTAGCTACACCTCCATCCACAAAAGAGTAAATTTGCACGTTAACATGGATTCCACAGTTGTGTATGATGGTCTACCCTTTAGGTTGACTTGAGTGACCATGTATATGTTGTTGAGATGGTAGCTAGTGCTCCCACCCACACACTCATGAATACAATTCACTATAATTTGTACAAGGGGTGTGCATATGCAGGTTGGATCTGTAAAATAACTCAACGACACCAAAGCTTGGGTTCAAATTCGTAAAGTAAACATTCAAATTCACCAAAAATGCAAAAAATATCACTTCTTGCGTCATCTCTCTATGAAAGCGTAAAGCTTTGTACCTCCGACGTGTGGGACCAGTGGACCTGTGGACCAGCGCTTTCCTCCACCCGGCGGCACCTCGCGCGCAGGGGCACCGCCCGTAAATATCGCCCAATTGACTAGATGGCCAACGGCCAACAAGACCCAGAAGGAAGAGAAGAGAGATTGATGGACGGTTTTACCCCTCCCGACCGTTGAGTCGTCTTTATTGTACCAAAGGTGAATTCGAGACTCGTCTTCCTCTTTCGGCTGAGAGGGCGGTGTAGGTGAGGTCGAGGGAGGGTCTGGGAGAGTACAAAGCTGGTGAGCGGCAAGTGCTGGGAGCGAGGTGGAGATGGCATCGGGCTCGTCTTCCAACTCCGGCCCATCGCGTGGCCGTACTGGCAGAGGAGATCCAGTGTGCCCCTTCTGCAGGACGAAGACCGTGGTGGAGCGGATGTCAGGCACTGAAGCTAACCTGGGGAGGAAGTTCTACACCTGCACAAATCGTGATTGGGTAAGTGTTGTTGTGATTTGGTTCTGTTGATTTCTTGGGTAAAATGTCGATCTAGGGTTCTTGGCTGTGGAGGGCAATTCAGAATGCAACTTTTTCATGTGGAAGCCAGCTAGCACAGCAGATGCCATGGAGGTTGCCACGACGAAGATGGTGGCTGCAGTTGAAGAATTGAAGGCAAGATTGAGGGAAATGCAAGATTCCTTGGGGATGCTAACGGCAGGAATGGCAGCTCAGAGAGTTGAAATGAGAAGAAATCTAGCAGCTAGGGATAGGAACACTGTTGTTTTACGTTGGCTGATTGTTGTTGCTATTGCAGCACTGGCTGTGAATCTTGTGCTTCTGGCAATGATGGCCATGAAGTAGGCATTATCCATGTACTGAAATGAGAATGGGCACTAACATGAATGTAAATTAATCAAGTCTGAAATGAGAAGCATTGGTTCAGAAACATTGGTTCTCACGTATACATATAAGTTCAGAAATTTCAGAGGACATAGACATAGTTCAAAGGGAACGTTAACAAGACAAGCATTGGTTCACACAAGGGGTGTGCATATGCAGGTTGGATTTGTAAAATAACTCAATGTCACCAAAAGCATGAGTTCAAATTTGCAAAGAAAACATTCAAATTTGTGACTAGTGGACCTGAGGACCGGGGGTTTTCTCCTCCGCCGGCGGCACACAGGAGGATTTGACGAAAATTTTACCGAGTCGGACGACGATGAGATTTTTGCGCGTAACGTGAAGAAGCTAGGAAAAGGCAAAAAAATGGAAGCAAATTGGACGTATCTTACTACTACGATTGTTTCGTGCGGCATTGGGCCTGTTTGCTTGCAGCCCTAGCAAAGCTGCCTAGCGCAGGCAGCGATCTCATGCGCTCGATTTCGTCGGCCTGGGGCGGAGATCGCGGCGACCCCATCTCATTTCTTGCGCCATATATTAATTTCATACGGAGTACTACTGGGCGCTCCTTTGCCTCCTGCACTTGTTCCATCCCAATGCATCATCGAGTGCTCTAGACTCTAACCGTCGCCTCCTATCGCGTAGTCTCCGCTCCCCCTCCGAGCCACGCCTCGGCAACTAACGCCACGCACTATCACTGCGTGCGGGACCAGGCTGAGATGGGGCCAGCCGGCCAGCGACTGCAAGTAACTAAACGCGTGGTGCCTCTTCCTGTGCCGTTGTTTGTCCCATCGTTATAAATTTAGGGCAGTTGCCATCCTTTCCCCCATTCACATTTCCTCTTCCTCTACACCTCCATCCCCGGCCTTCTCCCCGCTTCCTCTGCACTCGCCGCCGTCACCGACCAAGGATGTTTTCCCCAAGCTCTCCTCCTCGCAACACCGGCGAAGGCACGCCACCACCAGCCATCGACTCCAAGGCGATGGCAAAGGCAATATGCCCCCCCCCCAAGCTCTCCTTGTGTTCATGATACACTGTTCGTTCTTCTTATTTACTGTTCACTGTTCGGTTGCAGTCAAGCGAAGATGCGCCACTAGCACGGTGCAGCGGGCCTTCCTCGCCGCCGGAGAAGCGCCATTGCGGTGGCACCGAACCGGCATCCTCATCGGCGGTTCTGCCGCCTTCACCACCACAGGGTGGTGATGGCACCGGCTCCTCCCGTCGGTCACCCTCGCCGCCACCGCCGCAGGGACCAGCAGAGGCTATGCCCCCTCTGCCCCCTCTGCGAGTCCTGTGTAGGATGACGCCGAGTGGCAAAATGTGGTGGCGATGCCCCCTCTGCCCCCTCTTCGTGGAAGAGGACAGCAGGATCAAGGTGATCCTGCACGCCATGCGCACCCCCGACGAGCAGCATCAAAGGCTTCGTCTTCGTGACGAGGAGGAGGAGGAGGAGGACGGCGACGACGACGAGGAGGAGGAGGACGGCGACGGCGAGGAGGAGGACGAGGAGGGCGCCGGCGAGGACTCCCAGCACAAGTGATGTTGTTTAATTTGTTGATGATGTTTTGTTGTCGCTTGTGTTGGAAATAAACATTGAAATCTCTTTTGCTAGCCTATCTGTTTGTTTTTATGCATGCCTGAACTAATACTAGATCGAGTACTTTGTTTTAGTTAATGCGGTGATCGATTGCCTTCTCCATAGCCGCCGCCACCGAATCATATATATCCACCTTGCCCCGAATCCACCAGCCAATCTGGGCAAGAGATTGGAACGGCCTCATCTCACTTTTGCTCTGCGAGAGATTTGGAACGTAAAAGTGCAATTTTTTGCATTTTTGGCGAACCTGTATATGCACACCCCTTTTAACATATTTTAGTGAATTGTACGGAGTAGTACCATCTCAACATATACTTGGTCACTCAAGTCAAACTAAAAGGTAGACCATCAATACACAACTGTGGACCCACTGAACACACCATGATAAAGTCTCTATCTCAGTATCTGGATATAGCTGAAAAATTGGGAATCAAAGAATGTGATTTCTTTTCTGAGATAACTGGAGTTTGGTCTCTAGTTTTAATAATCCCGAAGAAAGCCCTCAAGACTGGCGTATCAGACAAATCATGAAAGAAGTGGAATACATGAGATCAAAAATAGACATGCATTTTCATCACATTCCTAGAGAAAATAATTACATAGCAGATTCTCTTGCTAGGAATGCTGTTTCAAGTAGAAAGGAGAACCATATGTTCTCATGTTCAAATTTGTTTCATCATAACGGTTGTCCTTTCAAAGCTCTCTTTGTAATTGGCCTCTTTGGGCTAAACTATGTAAATTTTCTTGCATTTGAATAAATAGCCCTTTATGGGCGTGTTACCTTCAAAAAAAAACACACCATGATACGGAAGCAAATTGGGCGTATTTGTTCCGTGCGGCATTAAAGGGCTTGTTTGCTTGGAGCCCTGGCAAAGCTGCCTGGCGCAGGCAGCGATCTCATGCGCTCGATTTCGTCGGCCTGGGGTGGAGATCGCGGCCACCCCATCTCATTTCTTGCGCCATATATTAATCTTGTATTATTGGGAGCTCCTTCCTGCCTCCTGCACTTGTTCCATCCCTATGCATCATCGAGTGCTCTAGACTCTGAACCGTCGCCTCCTATCGCGTACTAGTCTCCACTCCCCCTCCCGGCCACGCCTCGGCAACTAACGCCACGCACTATCACTGCGTGCGGGACCAGGCTGAGATGGGCTAGCCGGCCAGCGACTGCAAGTAACTAAACGCGTGGTGCCTCTTCCTGTGCCGCTGTGCATTCCATCGTTATAAATTTAGGGCAGTTGCCATCCTTTCACCCATTCACATTTCCTCTTCCTCTACGCCTACATCCCCGGCCTTCTCCCCGCTTCCTCTGCACTCGCCGCCGTCGCCGACCGATCGACTGCAAGGCAGCATGGCCCACCCAAGCTCTCCGCCTTGCATCACCAGCGAAGGCGCGCCACCACCAGCGATCTACTCCAAGGTGATGGCAAAGGCAATATGTCTCCCCCAATCTCTCCTTGTGTTCTTGACACACTGTGTGTTCATTGTTCTTATTTACTGTTCACTGTTCAGTTGCAGTCCAGCGAAGGCGCGCCACCAGCGTCGTCGTATGACGGCGCAGCGGGTCTTCCTCGCCGCCGGTGAAGCGCCATTGCGGTGGCACCGATCTGGCGTCCTCATCGGTGGTTCCGCTGCCGTCACCACCACAGGGTGGTGATGACACCTGCTCCAGCCGTCGGCCACCCTCGCCTCCGCCGTAGGGACCGCCGCAGGGACCAGCACAGGATAAGCCCCTACGGGTCTTGTGTAGGACGACCCCGAGCGGCAAATTGTGGTGGCGATGCCCCCTCTGCCCCCTCTTCGTGGAAGTGGACACCAGAATCAAGGTGATCCAGCACGCCATGAGCACCCCCGAGGAGCAGCATCAAAGGCTTCTCCGGGAGGAGGACGACGATGACGAGGACGAGGAGGAGGAGGACGAGGATGAGGACGAGTAGGCTGCTGGCCTGGTGTGCCGGCGAGTTGTTTGTTGATGATGTTTTGTGGTCGGTTGTGTTGGGAACAATGAAAGCTTTTGCTAGCCTTGTGCTTTGCCAATCTGGGCAAGAATCAAATGGATGTATATACTCCTATATCTAGCTGTTTGTGTCTATGCATGCCTGAACTAGTACTACTTTGATTTAGTTAATGCTGTGATCGCCTTCTCAATAGCCACCTCATCCACCTTCCCCGGAATCCACCGGCCAATCTGGGCAAGAGATTGGAACGGCCTCATCTCGCTTTTGCTCTACGAGAGATTTGGAACGTAAAAGTGCAATTTTTTGCATTTTTGGCGAACCTGTATATGCACACCTCTTTTAACATATTTTAGTGAATTGTACACCTCCGGTTCATAATGACGTTTCAGACATCTAATTTAGCCTGCGGGCAGTTCATTTTACTTGTCAGAAACGTCAAATAAAAAGAACCAGAGGTAGTATTCATCAGTGTGGGTGGTCACTCAAGTCAAACTAAAGGGTAGACCATCAATACACAAATCCATGTCCACTGCCGTGGACCCACTGAACTCACCACGATATATATAACGTATTCGCCACCGAAAAGTTTTCGCTGCTACAGGTTCTCGAGTGCCTACGACAGGCGGGACCCACTACATCCCGCCTGACCCGCCACTTTGTGCCTCAAATTCTAGTACTAGCGCAATGTTCCCTCCAAAGGTTTTTCCTCCTACCTCAATTTTCTCAGCATCGTCCCCAGTTGCCCCCAAAACTGCAGCGTCAGGAGCGAAGGAGACCTTTTGTCTACGCCCAAGCGACTCATCCATGGCGACTCCATCTACTTCCATGTCGACTCCTCCCATGGCCGGCGAAGGAGACGACAGCTCCCGAGGACCAGAGATGCCGGTTCAAGTGTTGGATGCCTGCTTTGAGGACAACAGGTACGCATCCACCTGTATCACCTCCATTCAATCTATTTGCATCTTGGAGTCTTTTGGGGATGCGGTAGTCTTTTCTTTCTTTGCTGTTGTATTTTTCTCCCCTTGTGCGCACGCTTGCCGATCATCATGTATTCTCCTCAGTCTTTCGAGATGAACTCTGTAAAGGTCCTGTACCTGCCCCTATTCGGGGTCTTTTATTTGATCAATGAAATTTTCATCCGGTCCAAAAGTCGATGTTACATATATTTGCTCGGGGTCTTTTCACTTATAACGCCTTCTTTGGAATGTAGGATTCTCACAATGTAGGAATAGGAAAAACATAGGAATTGAGTTGCATGCCACACTCAATCCTATAGGAATTGAGAATGAAGGAAAGTTTCTAATAGAGCATTTGGACACAACATAGGAAAAATAAAGGAATCATAAGAGAGAGATAGAGACAAAGGAAACTTTCCAAGAGGTTGGACCTGATGTTAGATTTCCTCCAAAATTCCTATGGATTGAGCCACTCCATCAGAATTTTGAAGGATTTTGGGATGGCCAATCCTTTGTTCCAAAGGACCATGTAGGAAATATTCCTATAGGATATTCCAATCCTACAAAATTCCTTTATCAATCCTATGTTCCAAAGGGGGCCTTTTATTTTAGTGCACCAGCACTGGTTCGTTTTTCTCATAACACTAGTACGTATCAGTGGCTGACGCAGCAATACAGCAACTCCAACAGCCTCCATACACACTGACGTGTGGGTCCCATCCTTCATCCACTTCTGGCCCCTTCCTTGTCCTCCCCATCCCCTCCGCCTGGCTCTCTCCCTCTCCTCTCTGTTCTCTCGACGACGACGGCCGGCACCTTCCTCCCCTCCCCCTCCCTGTCCATCCTCCGCTTCTCTCCTTCCCTGGCCTCACTTCTCCTCCCCCCTCCACTCGCCCCTCACCTCATGCCTATGGTGAGGCGCGGTGGCGGGGTGAGGCGCGGCGGCGTCCTCCATCGAGAGCGGCGAGGAGAGGCACGGTGGCGGCGGCAGCCATGGAGCGGCGGCGGCGAGAGGATCCCCGACAGGACTCTCCTGTCACAGATCCGGGTATGCCTCCCTCCTCCTTTCTTTTGGACTCTTGAGACATTAGAGGTGGCACCCTGGCGATGGGGTTGCTGGCGCGGGGGTGCTGGCGAGGTGGTAGCGGCGCCGGGTGCAGGGGAGGAAGCGGCGGGCTCTGCCCGTCGACGCTCTACAGGTGCGTGGGGCTCACGTTTGGCAAGCCATTTTGGCAACCGGACTGGCTTGCCAAGTCTGGCAAGCGGGAGGCTCAATTTGGGGAGTCAGATGGGATAGCAAGGAGGATGGAGAGCCAGTTGGAGCCCGATTTTGACATTCAGTTGCCAAATTTTGGTTTAGCAAGTCATTGGCAACTCTCTTGGAGTTGCTCAGATTGGGTGTTCATAGGTATTAAACAGATCAATTGACTATAGCATATACTCCTAAGAGCATCTCCAGGAGGGATAAAGGGGATTGAGAAAAAATTATAGGGAAAGGGGATCGTTTTCTCAATCTGCTGGTGCTTGATATTTGGGCCAAACCAGCTGAGGCCCAAGTTAACTCCTACAAAAGCCATTTATGGTTTTTGAGCTCAAATGCAGACAGTTTGACCCAATTAGCAGTATAGTTATACGTATATACGTACATGCTTTATTTTTTTCCCCAAAATTATTGGTTGTTCAGCCGAACACCCACGAACCTCTACTACGCCCGCCCCTGCTACATATCCATTCATTGATGCTGGCCTGTTGATATCTGTGTGCACGTGCAGACATATCGTCCTGACAGGTGATCTGTGGAAGGTACACGTCGACTGCTGGGGGGCAAATGGCAATATTGAGCGCAAGGTTGAGTTTACTCTTGACCAGGCACAAATCGACTTTTTCACCCTGTTTACTCTGAAAGATCAGCTTGGATATTGTGCGCAAGACTTCTTGTACTACAAGAAGAGAAGAGGAGATGATGGTGAAGCCAGTGCTGAAAAAATTGGTTTTAACAGAGATGCAGCAGCCATGCTTCAGTACTTGGGTTCATGTCAAGAAAGGAAACTAAGATTGATTATGTCAAAACAAGAAACAATTGGACCAGTGAACATCACACCCCTAAAACGCTCAAGGTTTACTGAGCATGTTGAATGTGCACACGACGACGACGATGCTGATGATTTTGACTCAATTAGTCAATACAAATTGTGGATTCTAGACCAAGACAAAGATTGTGGTGAGTCTGACCATGATTGTACCACACTATCCACATTACACTATAACATTGTACTCACATAGTACTGTTCCTCATATTGTAGGTCTACATGATGACTTTAGGCAAGAGACAATAAGAGCGTACACTGCATGGTTAAGGTGCCAGAACCGCATGAGAGACCTTTGTAATTCGTTATCCATCTGACCTAGTTCTTATTTGTGATTTTAAATTACTAAGTTCATTGTGCATCCACTAATTGCATTTTTTTATTTTTTCAGTGGCTTATGACAGAAATCAAGCTAAGCCTACTGAAGCAGTTGTTGAGAGCAATGGTAGTAGTGACATGCCACCATCAGAATGGCCAGGCCATGCCAGGAAACCGAAGAAAACACAAGGTTGTACAAGATTCACACCTGCAGTTTTCTTATGTTGTTTTTTGTGCATGACTTAATAATGTAAGCTTCCATTTGTGTTTGTAAGTAGATGGCAAGAAAAAGGGGCGTGGGGTCTCGAAAGGGCTAGCTGCGGTGGCCAAGAGGACGAAGGCTAAGATAGATAAACTGAAAATTCAATTTTCTGTCAATACGGGTGGTGTCTGTGGAGAAAACAGACGTACCTTTGTGGATGAGGTTGTTCTGCTTACAAAGCAGAAGGCTCCATTGATTGGAGTTAGACATTGGAGTGATGTGGCTAGACATGTCAAGGAGGACATAGCAGAATGTATAATGGTATGGCACTGACCACCTCGTCCTGCATTCTAATGTTTTTTTTTTGAGAGAACAGGAGGGGTTTCCCCCCTACTGGTTAATATTAAACAGAAAAAAGGTATCAAAATTACAAAAGCCAAGAGGCTCAGAATCTCAGTCTCCAAAAAATGGAGATCAGGAAACAAAAAAGGTTACAAAAAAGGGCATGACAGGAAGAGATGATCGCGTGACTCAATAATCTGATCAGCACATAGGACACAGTGGTAGCTCTGGAGGGTCATATTTTTTCTTTGGAGTAGACCTCTGGTGCTGAGTCTATCTTTTAGTAGAAGCCGTGCAAAGACCTTGTGCTTGTGTTGGCAGGAAGTCTTCCAAATCCATTTGTAAGCTGGGTGAACATGAGCATGACCAATTAGATGTTTGTAGGCTTTACTTGAAGAGTAGGAACCTGTGCCCCAGATATAGGTCCAAATGTCAGGGGTGTCCATTATATTGATGGTGTCTAACTGTTGTTGAAGTTCTTGCATCTCTTGGAAGGCTTCTGTGGACAGTGGGAGATGAAAGAGTCTGGACAGTGGTGATATTGTCACTGCTACGCTAATGCTCTGTCTTGTGTTTTTTACGAAGGAGTGAAGATGTGGGTAGGCCAGTTTAGCTATCTGATCATGCCATTGATCTTCCCATAGCATACAAGTTGTGCCATCCTGTAACACTGCCATTCCCTTGAATTTGTCTATTAATTTTAGGATATCTCTCCACCAGAAGGAGCCTTTTCTGATGTGGCTGGGCAACTTGCCATTTCCATAATGTTTTTTCCCAAACTAAGTTGACCCAGGGTATATCATGCTTGTTGTATAATTTGTGCAAGTTTATGAGGAGCAAAGGCATCATTTTGAGTCTGTAGATCCAGGACTCCAAGGCCACCTTCATTTTTTTGGCTTTGTCACCATTGTCCATGCTGCTTTAGGTGGAGTTTTGTCATTTATGTCTGCCCCTCTCCAAAGACAATGCTTCCTGTACTTGTCAATTTGTTCTAGAATGGTGATGTACATATCAAACATTCCTAGATAATATGTTGGGAGGCTTGTGAATACTGAGTTGGTGAGCTGCAATCTCCCAGCTTGAGAGAGGAAGATAGAGGTACTGACAAGCCTTTTCTCACACCTGCTGACCAATGGTAAAAAATCTTCCACCTTTGGTTTTGTTTAGCCCAAAGGTAAACCCAGATAAGTGAAACTTTGTGCAAGTTGATCAAATTTTTCCTGGGTTAGTTTGATTGGGATCATCTGTGACTTTGAATAGTTGACTTTTAGTCCAGTTGCTAAGGCAAACGAGTTCAGGATATTCTGTAGTGTGTTCAGTTGGGTTTCACTTGCTTCCATAACTATCAGTGTATCATCTGCATATTGGATCACTAGGAAGTCATTGGTAAATCTTGTAGGTATGGGTAGTGTCAGATGTCCCTGGTCTTTTGCCTCATTTAGCACTGATTGTAGAAGGCCAGCTGTTAAGACAAAGAGTAGGGGGGATAGAGGATCCCCCTGTCTAACTCCACTTCTGCAGTGGAAAACCTTTCCTGCCACACCATTGAGTAAGATGGAGGATGTTCCTGACTGGAAGATTCAGCATTCTCATGTTATGCATTATTCTTGTTCCCTCTTTCATTTTTGAAATCACAAATAGTTTGAATGATGCATACATAACAAGAATTCTTTGTCCCTAGGAACAATGGGACTTGGAGTTCACTCGAAGTAACAAGGAAAAGATATGGAAGATTGCGAGTGAACGCTACAAAGGCTGGCGATCCGCCTTGCATTCTAGATTCAAGGCATATCCTAATTACGATGAGAGAATGGAACATAAGCCTGAAGAGTTGGACATAGTGGAGTGGCACTACTTGAACTTGTACTTTTCAACAAGGAAGTTCATGGTATAACATCTTTTCTAAGTATAAGAAAATAATCATCAGTTCAACTTTTCTTATTTACCATTTCTCCCCTGTATGCCTTTCTGTAGGAAAGGAGCATGGCAAACTCTATGAATCGAGTCCAAATGAGAAGCAATCATTCGGGGGGTTCCAAACCTTTCTCACAGCGGAGTTGGGAAAAGGTGAACATTTTTTTCACTTTTGTCAACTTTTCAGTACCTGACACAGTGGTATATTAATTGTGTTTAACTAATGATGCAATCATAGAGAGATCAATTAACCGGTGAGGAGCCACGCCTTATGGATCTTTGGAAGACTACACACTGTAGTCGGGGCGGAATGTGGACAGATCGCGTTGCTCACAGTATTTTTGACACAACAACCTCAATTTTATGGTCTCCAGATGAAGACGAGGGTGACCAATGCTCCCCAACAAGTCGCGCTTCTCGAGTTGCTAAGGAAGACCAAGTATTCCAAGAAGTTTACAGGGAGACTACTGGAGTCAAATACTCAAGGTCGCGTGGCCATGGTTACATGTCCAACCCAAAACGAAAGCAAAAACTACTTGAGGAGAGAATGTTTCAGGAGAGACTAGAGAGGCTCGAACAACAGGAGCGACAGATGCAGGAGATGATGTGAAAGAATGAAGCTGAAAAGGAAGCAGAGAGGGAACAACTTAGAGCTGCAATTAGAGAAGAGTTGATGGGGGAAGTTCAAACAATGATGGCACCTTATCGTCAGTCGTTGACGACAGCGGTAACCAGAACATAATTTATGCATGTTCTTGTTTTGTTATTAACTTCTATAATATCCCTAGCAACCCGATGTGACCGGTTTTGACCAGAGTCCACTTCACTTGGATTAGTCTTGCATTCATTGATCATATGTCCCTTCTCTTTGCACCTGTAGAAGATTCTCTGAGCTTGTCTTCTTTCAAACGTTGCTTGGCTCTTTTGCTTGCTAGACTTGTTAGATGAGGGGTTCACTAAGGATGAGAGTTTGGACCCCTTCAACTCTTCTTGTGTCTTGTGATTCTTTGCTTGATCTAGTTTAGAACTTGAGCTAGTGACGGTGGATCCCTTCTCAAGCTACTTCACCATGTTGTCACGGTTATCTTGAGAAGGTTGCACTTGACTCATGCTTCTACTCTTGATCAAGTCATCCTTTAGCTTTCTGATCTCTTGTTTGAGTTCACCATTTTCTTTTGCAATAAGATCATCACAAGACTCTACAAGTACATGCTCAATGATAGAGTGGCTTGTTTTGAGAGCAACAAGATTTAGTACAACATAATTTATGCATGTTCTTGTTTTGTTATTAACTTCTATAATATCCCTAATATCTGGCCATCCCTCTTTAATTTCAAATGCGCAGAATACCCCGGTAACCAACATTGGTACAGCTGCAGTCGATGCTAGGACCACCGAGGTTCAAGCTGAAGATCCGTCAAGGCAGCTCTGCCAAGGCACAAGTGACCAGGTATCGACAATAATTGGTTGTGAATGAAACTAAATATATATAGCTTTTAGAAATGATTGTAGGATCCCCAATTGCTTGGAAAAGCATAGAGGATAATCTGAGAAATCTAGCTTAGGAACAAGGCATTGACCCCAGCACAGCAGAGGATTTTCCATCTTTAGATACTGATAACTCTGCTGGTAGAATGAGACAGTTAGAATTTAGTGAAATTATAAATAGTTTCAAATGATAGGGATGTTTTGGAATATTAGAGGCATGGGGCTTACAAGGAATAGTCCTAGCTCTGGCCAGGAATATATGTTGCTAATCTCTTTGCATGGTCCCTTTTTAATTGTGCAGCATAACCCTGAAACCACCAATAATGGAACTGAAGATGTAGAAGGGCGCACGCTTGTCTTCTTTCAAGCGTTGCTTGACTCTTTTGCTTGCTAGACTTGTTAGATGAGGGGTTCACTAAGGATGAGAGCTTGGACCCCTTCAACTCTTTTTGTGTCTTATGATTCTTTGCTTGATCTAGTTTAGAACTTGAGCTAGTGACGGTGGATCCCTTCTCAAGCTTCTTCACCATGTTGTCACAGTTATCTTGAGAAGGTTGCAGTTGACTCATGCTTCTACTCTTGATCAAGTCATCCTTTAGCTTTCCGATCTCTTGTTTGAGTTCATCATTTTCTTTTGCAATAAGATCATCACAAGACTCTACAAGTACATGCTCAATGCTAGATTGGCTTGTTTTGAGAGCAACAAGATTTAGTACAACATAATTTATGCATGTTCTTGTTTTGTTATTAACTTCTATAATATCCCTAATATCTGGCCATCCCTCTTTAATTTCAAATGCGCAGAATACCCCGGTAACCAACATTGGTACAACGGTAGTCGATGCTAGGCCCACCGAGGTTCAAGCTGAAGATCCGTCAGGGCAGCTCTGCCAAGGCACAAGTGACCAGGTATCGACAATAATTGGTTGTGAATGAAACTAAATATATATAGCTTTTAGAAATGATAGTAGGATCCCCAATTGCTTGGAAAAGCATAGAGGATAATCTGAGAAATCTAGCTTAGGAACAAGGCATTGACCCCAGCACAGCAGAGGATTTTCCATCTTTAGATACTGATAACTCTGCTGGTAGAATGAGACAGTTAGAATTTAGTGAAATTATAAATAGTTTCAAATGATAGGGATGTTTTGGAATATTAGAGGCATGGGGCTTACAAGGAATAGTCCTAGCTCTGGCCAGGAATATATGTTGCTAATCTCTTTGCATGGTCCCTTTTTAATTGTGCAGCATAACCCTGAAACCACCAATAATGGAACTGAAGATGTAGAAGGGCGCACGCTTGTCTTCTTTCAAGCGTTGCTTGACTCTTTTGCTTGCTAGACTTGTTAGATGAGGGGTTCACTAAGGATGAGAGCTTGGACCCCTTCAACTCTTCTTGTGTACTTGTGATTCTTTGCTTGATCTAGTTTAGAACTTGAGCTAGTGACGGTGGATCCCTTCTCAAGCTTCTTCACCATGTTGTCACGGTTATCTTGAGAAGGTTGCAGTTGACTCATGCTTCTACTCTTGATCAAGTCATTCTTTAGCTTTCCGATCTCTTGTTTGAGTTCATCATTTTCTTTTGCAATAAGATCATCACAAGACTCTACAAGTACATGCTCAATGCTAGATTGGCTTGTTTTGAGCGCAACAAGATTTAGTACAACATAATTTATGCATGTTCTTGTTTTGTTATTAACTTCTATAATATCCCTAATATCTGGCCATCCCTCTTTAATTTCAAATGCGCAGAATACCCCGGTAACCAACATTGGTACAACGGCAGTCGATGCTAGGCCCACCGAGGTTCAAGCTGAAGATCTGTCAGGGCAGCTCTGCCAAGGCACAAGTGACCAGGTATCGACAATAATTGGTTGTGAATGAAACTAAATATATATAGCTTTTAGAAATGATAGTAGGATCCCCAATTGCTTGGAAAAGCATAAGGAGGATAATCTGAGAAATCTAGCTTAGGAACAAGGCATTGACCCCAGCACAGCAGGGGATTTTCCATCTTTAGATACTGATAACTCTGCTGGTAGAATGAGACAGTTAGAATTTAGTCAAATTATAAATAGTTTCAAATGATAGGGATGTTTTGGAATATTAGAGGCATGGGGCTTACAAGGAATAGTCCTAGCTCTGGCCAGGAATATATGTTGCTAATCTCTTTGCATGGTCCCTTTTTAATTGTGCAGCATAACCCTGAAACCACCAATAATGGAACTGAAGATGTAGAAGGGCGCACGCTTGTCTTCTTTCAAGCGTTGCTTGACTCTTTTGCTTGCTAGACTTGTTAGATGAGGGGTTCACTAAGGATGAGAGCTTGGACCCCTTCAACTCTTCTTGTGTCTTGTGATTCTTTGCTTGATCTAGTTTAGAACTTGAGCTAGTGACGGTGGATCCCTTCTCAAGCTTCTTCACCATGTTGTCACGGTTATCTTGAGAAGGTTGCAGTTGACTCATGCTTCTACTCTTGATCAAGTCATTCTTTAGCTTTCCGATCTCTTGTTTGAGTTCATCATTTTCTTTTGCAATAAGATCATCACAAGACTCTACAAGTACATGCTCAATGCTAGATTGGCTTGTTTTGAGCGCAACAAGATTTAGTACAACATAATTTATGCATGTTCTTGTTTTGTTATTAACTTCTATAATATCCCTAATATCTGGCCATCCCTCTTTAATTTCAAATGCGCAGAATACCCCGGTAACCAACATTGGTACAACGGCAGTCGATGCTAGGCCCACCGAGGTTCAAGCTGAAGATCTGTCAGGGCAGCTCTGCCAAGGCACAAGTGACCAGGTATCGACAATAATTGGTTGTGAATGAAACTAAATATATATAGCTTTTAGAAATGATAGTAGGATCCCCAATTGCTTGGAAAAGCATAAGGAGGATAATCTGAGAAATCTAGCTTAGGAACAAGGCATTGACCCCAGCACAGCAGGGGATTTTCCATCTTTAGATACTGATAACTCTGCTGGTAGAATGAGACAGTTAGAATTTAGTGAAATTATAAATAGTTTCAAATGATAGGGATGTTTTGGAATATTAGAGGCATGGGGCTTACAAGGAATAGTCCTAGCTCTGGCCAGGAATATATGTTGCTAATCTCTTTGCATGGTCCCTTTTTAATTGTGCAGCATAACCCTGAAACCACCAATAATGGAACTGAAGATGTAGAAGGGCGCACGCTTGTCTTCTTTCAAGCGTTGCTTGACTCTTTTGCTTGCTAGACTTGTTAGATGAGGGGTTCACTAAGGATGAGAGCTTGGACCCCTTCAACTCTTCTTGTGTCTTGTGATTCTTTGCTTGATCTAGTTTAGAACTTGAGCTAGTGACGGTGGATCCCTTCTCAAGCTTCTTCACCATGTTGTCACGGTTATCTTGAGAAGGTTGCACTTGACTCATGCTTCTACTCTTGATCAAGTCATTCTTTAGCTTTCCGATCTCTTGTTTGAGTTCATCATTTTCTTTTGCAATAAGATCATCACAAGACTCTACAAGTACATGCTCAATGCTAGATTGGCTTGTTTTGAGCGCAACAAGATTTAGTACAACATAATTTATGCATGTTCATTGTTTTGTTATTAACTTCTATAATATCCCTAATATCTGGCCATCCCTCTTTAATTTCAAATGCGCAGAATACCCCGGTAACCAACATTGGTACAGCTGCAGTCGATGCTAGGACCACCGAGGTTCAAGCTGAAGATCCGTCAGGGCAGCTCTGCCAAGGCACAAGTGACCAGGTATCGACAATAATTGGTTGTGAATGAAACTAAATATATATAGCTTTTAGAAATGATTGTAGGATCCCCAATTGCTTGGAAAAGCATAAGGAGGATAATCTGAGAAATCTGGCTTAGGAACAAGGCATTGACCCCAGCACAGCAGAGGATTTTCCATCTTTAGATACTGATAACTCTGCTGGTAGAATGAGACAGTTATAGTTTAGTGAAATTATAAATAGTTTCAAATGATAGGGATGTTTTGGAATATTAGAGGCATGGGGCTTATGAGCAATAGTCCCAGCTCTGGCCAGGAATATATGTTGCTAATCTCTTTGCATGGTCCCTTTTTAATTGTGCAGCATAACTCTGAAACCACCAATAATGGAACTGAAGATGTAGAAGGGCGCACGCTTGTCTTCTTTCAAGCGTTGCTTGACTCAATTGCTTGCTAGACTTGTTAGATGAGGGGTTCACTAAGGATGAGAGCTTGGACCCCTTCAACTCTTCTTGTGTCTTGTGATTCTTTGCTTGATCTAGTTTAGAACTTGAGCTAGTGACGGTGGATCCCTTCTCAAGCTTCTTCACCATGTTGTCACGGTTATCTTGAGAAGGTTGCACTTGACTCATGCTTCTACTCTTGATCAAGTCATTCTTTAGCTTTCCGATCTCTTGTTTGAGTTCATCATTTTCTTTTGCAATAAGATCATCACAAGACTCTACAAGTACATGCTCAATGCTAGATTGGCTTGTTTTGAGCGCAACAAGATTTAGTACAACATAATTTATGCATGTTCATGTTTTGTTATTAACTTCTATAATATCCCTAATATCTGGCCATCCCTCTTTAATTTCAAATGCGCAGAATACCGCGGTAACCAACATTGGTACAGCTGCAGTCGATGCTAGGACCACCGAGGTTCAAGCTGAAGATCCGTCAGGGCAACTCTGCCAAGGCACAAGTGACCAGGTATCGACAATAATTGGTTGTGAATGAAACTAAATATATATAGCTTTTAGAAATGATTGTAGGATCCCCAATTGCTTGGAAAAGCATAAGGAGGATAATCTGAGAAATCTGGCTTAGGAACAAGGCATTGACCCCAGCACAGCAGAGGATTTTCCATCTTTAGATACTGATAACTCTGCTGGTAGAATGAGACAGTTATAGTTTAGTGAAATTATAAATAGTTTCAAATGATAGGGATGTTTTGGAATATTAGAGGCATGGGGCTTATGAGCAATAGTCCCAGCTCTGGCCAGGAATATATGTTGCTAATCTCTTTGCATGGTCCCTTTTTAATTGTGCAGCATAACTCTGAAACCACCAATAATGGAACTGAAGATGTAGAAGGGCGCACGCTTGTCTTCTTTCAAGCGTTGCTTGACTCAATTGCTTGCTAGACTTGTTAGATGAGGGGTTCACTAAGGATGAGAGCTTGGACCCCTTCAACTCTTCTTGTGTCTTGTGATTCTTTGCTTGATCTAGTTTAGAACTTGAGCTAGTGACGGTGGATCCCTTCTCAAGCTTCTTCACCATGTTGTCACGGTTATCTTGAGAAGGTTGCACTTGACTCATGCTTCTACTCTTGATCAAGTCATTCTTTAGCTTTCCGATCTCTTGTTTGAGTTCATCATTTTCTTTTGCAATAAGATCATCACAAGACTCTACAAGTACATGCTCAATGCTAGATTGGCTTGTTTTGAGCGCAACAAGATTTAGTACAACATAATTTATGCATGTTCATGTTTTGTTATTAACTTCTATAATATCCCTAATATCTGGCCATCCCTCTTTAATTTCAAATGCGCAGAATACCGCGGTAACCAACATTGGTACAGCTGCAGTCGATGCTAGGACCACCGAGGTTCAAGCTGAAGATCCGTCAGGGCAACTCTGCCAAGGCACAAGTGACCAGGTATCGACAATAATTGGTTGTGAATGAAACTAAATATATATAGCTTTTAGAAATGATTGTAGGATCCCCAATTGCTTGGAAAAGCATAAGGAGGATAATCTGAGAAATCTGGCTTAGGAACAAGGCATTGACCCCAGCACAGCAGAGGATTTTCCATCTTTAGATACTGATAACTCTGCTGGTAGAATGAGACAGTTATAGTTTAGTGAAATTATAAATAGTTTCAAATGATAGGGATGTTTTGGAATATTAGAGGCATGGGGCTTATGAGCAATAGTCCTAGCTCTGGCCAGGAATATATGTTACTAATCTCTTTGCATGGTCCCTTTTTAATTGTGCAGCATAACCCTGAAACCACCAATAATGGAACTGAAGATGTAGAAGGGCGCACACTTGTCTTCTTTCAAGCGTTGCTTGACTCAATTGCTTGCTAGACTTGTTAGATGAGGGGTTCACTAAGGATGAGAGCTTGGACCCCTTCAACTCTTCTTGTGTCTTGTGATTCTTTGCTTGATCTAGTTTAGAACTTGAGCTAGTGACGGTGGATCCCTTCTCAAGCTTCTTCACCATGTTGTCACGGTTATCTTGAGAAGGTTGCACTTGACTCATGCTTCTACTCTTGATCAAGTCATTCTTTAGCTTTCCGATCTCTTGTTTGAGTTCATCATTTTCTTTTGCAATAAGATCATCACAAGACTCTACAAGTACATGCTCAATGCTAGATTGGCTTGTTTTGAGAGCAACAAGATTTAGTACAACATAATTTATGCATGTTCTTGTTTTGTTATTAACTTCTATAATATCCCTAATATCTGGCCATCCCTCTTTAATTTCAAATGCGCAGAATACCCCGGTAACCAACATTGGTACAGCTGCAGTCGATGCTAGGACCACCGAGGCTCAAGCTGAAGATCCGTCAGGGCAGCTCTGCCAAGGCACAAGTGACCAGGTATCGACAATAATTGGTTGTGAATGAAACTAAATATATATAGCTTTTAGAAATGATTGTAGGATCCCCAATTGCTTGGAAAAGCATAAGGAGGATAATCTGAGAAATCTGGCTTAGGAACAAGGCATTGACCCCAGCACAGCAGAGGATTTTCCATCTTTAGATACTGATAACTCTGCTGGTAGAATGAGACAGTTATAGTTTAGTGAAATTATAAATAGTTTCAAATGATAGGGATGTTTTGGAATATTAGAGGCATGGGGCTTATGAGCAATAGTCCTAGCTCTGGCCAGGAATATATGTTACTAATCTCTTTGCATGGTCCCTTTTTAATTGTGCAGCATAACCCTGAAACCACCAATAATGGAACTGAAGATGTAGAAGGGCGCACACTTGTCTTCTTTCAAGCGTTGCTTGACTCAATTGCTTGCTAGACTTGTTAGATGAGGGGTTCACTAAGGATGAGAGCTTGGACCCCTTCAACTCTTCTTGTGTCTTGTGATTCTTTGCTTGATCTAGTTTAGAACTTGAGCTAGTGACGGTGGATCCCTTCTCAAGCTTCTTCACCATGTTGTCACGGTTATCTTGAGAAGGTTGCACTTGACTCATGCTTCTACTCTTGATCAAGTCATTCTTTAGCTTTCGATCTCTTGTTTGAGTTCATCATTTTCTTTTGCAATAAGATCATCACAAGACTCTACAAGTACATGCTCAATGCTAGATTGGCTTGTTTTGAGAGCAACAAGATTTAGTACAACATAATTTATGCATATTCTTGTTTTGTTATTAACTTCTATAATATCCCTAATATCTGGCCATCCCTCTTTAATTTCAAATGCGCAGAATACCCCGGTAACCAACATTGGTACAGCTGCAGTCGATGCTAGGCCCACCGAGGTTCAAGCTTAAGATCCGTCAGGGCAGCTCTGCCAAGGCACAAGTGACCAGGTATCGACAATAATTGGTTGTGAATGAAACTAAATATATATAGCTTTTAGAAATGATTGTAGGATCCCCAATTGCTTGGAAAAGCATAAGGAGGATGATCTGAGAAATCTGGCTTAGGAACAAGGCATTGACCCCAGCACAGCAGAGGATTTTCCATCTTTAGATACTGATAACTCTGCTGGAAGAATGAGACAGTTAGAATTTAGTGAAATTATAAATAGTTTCAAATGATAGGGATGTTTTGGAATATTAGAGGCATTGGGCTTACGAGGAATAGTCCCAGCTCTGGCCAGGAATATATGTTGCTAATCTCTTTGCATGGTCCCTTTTTAATTGTGCAGCATAACCCTGAAACCACCAATAATGGAACTGAAGATGTAGAAGGGCGCACTGAGCACCACGTTGCTGCAACACCAATAGTGGAAACTCAAGAAAAACAGAATCAGGTAACAACTTTGGTCAAGCATTCCAATAATCATTATCGCTTTGGGCATCAAATTGAAGATAATATTGTTCCAATTATTAATTTCATTATGATTCAGATTGCAAAGAATAATGGTACATCAGTTGCAAAGAAACTGTTCAATGAGACTCGTGGTCGAGGTGCTCCAGCACCTAAATACATTTCTGCACAACAACTTGCAGCTAGAACACGGATGTCCAAGCGAAACAAGGCACTACGGCTACAACAGGAGGCCAATGACGAAGGTGACCTTGACAGATTAATCTAGATGCTTCAATAGCTGCAAACTTTGTTACGCTCAGTGAATAATGATTTATTTTCTGATGCTATTAATGATAATATTGTAGTGACATTTATTTCTATTGTCGATGCATCGTTGCATTTAATAATTAGCATATGACGACGATTTATTTTCTGTTGCGATATCCATTGAGTGTATAGCCACGACATAGATTCCGTTGCGATATCCATTGAGCGTATAGCCATGACATAGATTCCGTTGCGATACCACTAATCGATACAGCAACGACGCCAAACTCATTGCACTACCCTCTAGGCATATAGCCACAATATGTGTCGTCGCGATAGGACTGAACCATATAGCCACGCCACATACCTCGTTGCGATACCACCAAAGCATATTGCGACGTTTGCTCGACGTTGCGGTATCCATAGCGCCTATAGCAATGGCACACCATCCATTGCGCTACCCTGTACATGTACCGCAATGACTGGCATGTCGTTGGGATAGCCTTCTAGCATGTTGCAACGCCATAGTTCGTTGGGATATGGATGACTTATATAGCAACGAGTCGTATTTCATTGTGATATCATGTGAGCATATTGCAACAACATAAGTCACGTATTGCAACAATGTTCTTGCATTGTAATTCCATTTTTTTGCAACATCACAAGGTTGTCGCAATAGCACGCTATGGCAATGAGGCCTATCGTTGCAATAACAAATACTGCAACGACAATGGATGTTGCAATTGCCATTAATGGCAACGACGATCATCGTCGCAACAACTAGCACGTATGGCAACGGCAACCTTAGTCGTTGCGATACCCTATTGCAACGAGGTTTTAAGCAACGGCAACCTTAGTCGTTGCGATACCCTATTGCAATGAGGTTTTAAGCAACGGCCAGATTTCATATTGCAACTATTTTGAGTTGTCGCAACTCCACACGATTGCCACGAATTCACACATATTGCAACGATTTCGTGCCGTTGCACCAGGGGAAAAACGTTGTAGTGGCACGGGCGCTAGAGGAGCAAGCCACCACCACCGCGAGCTTCCCGACGCCGAGCCGCGGCTTCTCCGCCTGTCCCCATCGACCTTCCCGTCGCCGGAGCGCCACCCGCGCGAAGGACCGACCCGGCCACCGTCGTCCCGTCGCCGGCCAAATCCCCGCTGCTCCCGTCGATCTCAGCCGCCGGCGAGCACTCCCCTGCGATGCCCTCGTCGTCCTGTTCCGATTCCCCACCATCCAGGCGACTGTGGCTCGCCGGAGCGCTGGCGATTGGAGCTGCTAGTGCCGCCGGCCACCATGGACCGAAGGAGGAAGAAGACCCTTGGTATTTTACGAATTGGTCCCTATGGAATCTTGTAACCCTTTGTCTTTTCTTTGTGTCATGGTATATTTACAGAAAACCACCTGAGAAGATTCAATCCTTTCAATCTAACCCGGCCCTGATCCTTTTGCAGATCTAACCCCGATCTTTGGTCTATTCATGGAACTGTTCACTGCGTCTATGAAATCTTCTCAGCTAGCCCCTGAAGTCTACGGTTAATCGCGTTAAGGTCCCTGCAGCCTTGTTTTAGGTATAACTTCCACGTTTTAAATCTGTTTCGATCCGTTTTTGTTTCATTAGACTTGTAATCACTCAAATTATGTGTTAGTGATGTTGTTCATGATAGTTGTGTTTTCTAAATTAATTTTAAATATTAATTTGATTAATTGCTTACAGACATGTTTTGCAATTAAAATCTATATAGCTTTATACCACGTGCTTTCATAATAAAGTTTAATTTGATTAATGTTTATTGAATTTTTTTGAATAAAATTTAATTAGGCTATATCATGGCTATACAAATTAAATGTTAATGTGGTTAATGCTTACTTTACATGCCTTTTCTAAATAAAGTATGATTAGGCTTTTACCTCGTTTATTCGTAAATAAATGTAAGCCGGATTAACATCAACATGAATGTGTTTTCTAAATAAAGTTTGTTTAGTCCCACACGTATATGATCTCAATCGATTAGATGTTTCATATTCAAATCCTTTCTTTAAAGTTAATTGTTTAATTGGTATAATCTGTACATAAACAATTGCAAATAAAATATGGTTAAGTTACTACGAGTTTTTAATTACAAATATAATTGGAGTTAGTTCTAATATAAGTATGTTTTGGTAATTAAAATAAATGAAGCACTTAGTCTTGTTTTATAATTAAATCACTCGATAGTTGTTCCTTCTCATCCGTAATCCCGTTTTCAGTGTTCCTTGCGTCTTGCATTAGCAGCAACGAGCCTATCGTTTAGTACGCTCTTTAAGAGCTTTTATTTTGATTGGTGTATTGTTCTTAGTTATCTTTGTTTATTTGCTATAGAATGTTTGCTTTGCTTGGATGATTGCTACGAGTAGAAGGAACGTGGTTTGAAAGCTCGAAGAGTTGAAGCATATTCTGAGCAGCTATTCTCTGGATTTAAGGCAAGTGTGTCCTTGTGCTTTTGTCCCAATAACTATATTTAATCACCTTTGCATGTGCTTGCATTTAATTTGATGGGTCCTATTAAGGAGTGCCTAGTCTTTCATTATTATTCCTTGTCTGCCTGGGTTTACTTTTATGTTGGGTAGCGCTGCTAGTTGCTCTATTTGAGTTATGGTGGTCCTAATGAACAATAATGATAAACATGATTTACTTTATGCTATACCTTTGGTTAATTACAAGATCACATGATTTAATCAGAACATGGAGAACCACCTGGGAAAACAGTACAACCATAAGACTAATGGGCTCTCGTCTTGGCTAAATAATTAGAGACTCTAGTTTGTGATAGCTTTACTCGCAAGAGGCAAGAGGGGGAGACTGTAGTTGGTGTATAACCCGGCCCCTATTTGGGAGGAAGCCTTTGCTAAGGTGTGCCCATTGGAGAGGTTTATACATCATGCTGATCATGAATCCTTAGCGAGCTATCCTTACTAGGGAATCATTGTAAAGGCCTCGTAGCGTCCCTATGCAGTCACACCTCGGTAGTGTGATGCGTGCCTGATCAGCACAGCGTGGTTGGGCTAAAGTTCTTTCAACTTTTACGCGACTTATGGTGAAAGTGTACAACATCTACAGAGTGTAAAACTGTTATAACAGCTGTGCTCACGGTTAAGAGCGGCCTGGACCCTCACATGATAATTGAACTTGAAGATGGACTTAAATCGTGGTTCTGGTTGTGCCATATGCTTATGGCGTGTTAATGTTTAATGTGGGTTTGGTATATATTTATATCTTAGTAATCAAGTGCTAATAAAAGTTTGACCAACTAAAATTGCTTACAGCTTTAAACCCTCAGCCTTTCCTTGATTCGGCCTTGCATTCATACTTTCCCCACACTTGCTGAGTACGACATGTGCTCACCCTTGCTATAAACAATGTTGCTAAGAGGAAGGAGGCTACTGCAGAATTCTTTGAAGACGTTGCTGAGTTTAGGCATACGCAACCCCCGGTCGTCTGCTTGTGGAGTTGGAGCCTCCGTTTCCAGGATTGAGCTGTGTAATACTCTGATTCATTTTATTTTTCGTGATACTGTCTCTATTATTCACTTTTTGTTCGCCGTATGTGTGAAACTTGATCTTGGCACACATACGGTGCGCACTCGGTTTTGTTTTTCAGAACCGGGTGTGACACAGCTAGCACCGACTCATTCTATGCTTGAGCACCTCTACCACCGGATCAATCGATGGTATTACATTTCCATGCAGAGCCGAATCTGAGCTGATGCGAGCCGAGCCGACGAGCACTGACTCATCCGCTGATCCCCTGAGCTCAGCACCGAATCGATCGGTGCTCTTTGTACACCTAAATGGACTTAAATGCTGTCACGTTCCATGATTGATCCGGTGCTCATACTTGCCCTAGCACCGGATCGATCGGTGGTCCCTTCTTCTTTAAGGCTGAGCTGAGCACAGTATGCTCCGGTGCTCGACCGAAATTGCTCCGGTGCTCTGCCTGATTTGCTCCGGTGCTCTCTGTCTAGCCAAAACTTATCCAATTCAACTTCTTTAAGTTTTGGGGCTTCTCTATTATACTTCTAGCCTTCATCTGAGCTACCTAGTGCCAATTTCACAAGTGAGCATCGCACCTAAACTCTATGGCTCACCTAGGTCAAGCTACTACTCTTTACCCCCCTTAATAGTACGGCCAAGGGAAAATAAAGACCTAAACTACTTCAAGTGTCTCTCAACTCCAATTGACACTTGAAACTAGCTTATCCTTAGTCTTCGCGCATATCCTTTGAACTCATACAATGAAAACCAATCGATGGGGGCCAAGAGTACCATAAAAGCCCATCATTGCACTAACTTTATAATTGCCGCTGCAAAACACATGTTAGTCGCAATGATCATGTTGCCATTAATCGCCAAAATTGAATTAGGGGCCTAGATGCTCCTTAAGTTGTTCAAATCATATGACCGGAGAGAAGAATATGTTTAGCAAGTTGGAAGAATATGACTCACCCATTGAAAGAATTACATTTGGTGATAATAATCATGGTGGTGTTATAGGCCAAGGTGAAATTGCTATCTCAAATGATTCATCTCTCTCCAATGTTTATTTGGTTGATTCATTGGGGTACAACTTGTTGTCAGTTTCACAACTTTGTGAGAAAGGCTACAATTGTCTCTTTACTAATGAGGGTGTGAGCATTCTTAGAAGGGAGGATTCCTCTATTGCTTTTACGGGTCCACTTAAGGGAAAGCTTTATTTGGTTGATTTCACAACCACTAAAGTGGAACCAAAAACTTGTTTAATGGCACAATCTAGCTTGGGTTGGCTTTGGCATCGCCGGCTAGCCCATGTTGGCATGAGGAACTTGGCCAAACTTTAAAATGATAAACACATCTTAGGACTAACAAATGTTGTCTTTGAGAAACTTAGGTTGTGTAGTGCATGTCAAGCCAGGAAGCAAGTTGGTGCTCCTCATCCATCCAAGAATATATTGTCAAGCTCAAGGCCACTCAAGTTAATTCACATGGATTTATTTGGTCCCATTGCTTACATTAGTATTGGTGGAAACAAGTATGGACTTGTGATTGTTGATGATGATTCAAGATTCACTTGGGTATTCTTCTTAAAGACAAGAGTGAAGCACAAGGAGTTATCAAGAAGTTCATTAGAAGAGCCCAAAATGAGTTTGAGTTGAAGATCAGGCATATGAGAAGTTACAATGGTTCGGAGTTTAGAAACACAAATGTTGAAGAACTACTTGATGAACAAGGAATCAAGCATGAGCTCTCTGCACCATACACACCTCAACAAAATGGCATTGTTGAGAGAAAGAATAGGACATTGATTGAAATGGCAAGAACAATGCTTGATGAGTACAACACTTCGGATATATTTTGGGCTAAGGCGGTTAACACGGATTGTCATGCCTCTAACCGTCTCTATCTTCAAAAGTACTTGAACAAGAATCCATATGAAGCACTCACCGGTAACAAACCCAAGGTGCACTACTTTAGAGCCTTTGGTTGCAAATGTTGCATTCTTAACAAGAAAGCCAAAAGGTCTAAATTTGCACCTAAGGTTGATGAAGGTTTTCTACTTCGTTATGGTACTCATGAACATGCCTATCTTGTCTTTAACAAAACCATCGGTTGTGTTGAGGTCACAGTAGACGTGAAATTTGATGAATCAAACGACTCTCAAGTAGAGCGAGTTGAGAATGACTTTGTAGATAATGAAGAGCCTCCGAGTCAATCTATCATGAGAATGGGTATTGGTGAAGTGAGACCACTAGAAGCTCAAGATGAAGATCATGCTCCGGATAATTCTAATGTTGATCCATCATCATCAACAAGAGTTGAACCATCAAGCTCTTCTTAAGATCAAGATCAAGTTCATGGTGACGATCATGATCGTGGCAATGATCAACGGGGAGTTCACAGTGATGAAGCTCAAGTTGATGTACCACATGATGAAGATGATGATGATGATGGACCTAGTCAACGTCAATCAACATTTCCTCACCCAAGAGTTCATCAAAGTGTCCAATGGGATTGGTGACGGCTGTTAAGTACCAAAATAACCACCAACATTCTCTACTAAAAGTGAAGGATTTGCAATGCTAACTTGCATATTTCCCTTCGAATAATGTAGTTCCACATGTCCTAGAGAATATTTGGTTTTAGGTGATTTGCTGCAGAAAATAAAGTAAATGGAGAAGAATCCACCTCATGGATCCAAGTGACAACCTCTCGACGAATCAGACGCCACCACATGTGCACCACATGGATTGAGGGGCCCACCAGGGACCAAACCGCCTCAACTCAGTATACACACATGCAGACAAGACTCAGGGCCCACACATCAGCCACACTAAAGAAGCACACCTCGAGAGGTGCCACATGGGGGTCGGCCGAACCCTTGGTTCGGCCGAACCGCCATAAGGCCCTCTCATCTGCTACTTCCACATGTCAGCTCCTGGTGCTCTCCCAAGGTCGATTCTGAGGTGCTCTAGGGAATATTCGCTTGAGATGCTGCTACTTGGGGTCTATAAATAAGAGGGAGGGGTCTCCAAATGAAGACACCCAATTCTTGGGCAATCGCTCTCTTCTTTAGGCTCTAGGCTTAGTGTAGTTAGGCTAGAGTAGCTCTATTTAGTTTCCAAGTCTCTTGGAGCAAGGGTATGGATCTTGTATCTCTTAGTTCTAGGAAGACTTTATTCTACTTTGATAATACATTTTCTTCTTATATTGTTTGTCTTTGTCATGATATAGTTGAGCTGTGCTCAAGTTCTTGCTCTCATATAATGCTTGGCTTATATGCTTGTGAAGTCCTATACCCTTGCATTGATAGTGTAGAATTGAGTGCCCTCATACATGTTAGACTTTGCTCTAGTTCAATTAGAATAAGGTTTCATGCTTTATATGCTCTTCATGAGCTATGCCTTGGTTTGGGTTCTCCGGCTATCCTTATAGCCTCATTGATCAATAGCTCAATAGCTCGAGGTGGTCAATGTGTTGTAAACAATGCAAGCATGGTGCTTGGGTTGGAACCATCGAGAGATTATGAGCGTTCCCCACGGTTTGGCTAGGGTAGGCCGTGGGTGGTGACAACCCCGTTGGACCCTCTGAAATCTCCCACGTCCGGGTTCGTTGTAGGAGTTCTGAAATGAGTAACAACCTGGTTGTGCGTAAGCAATGAGGGAGGTTATCTCCCCCTTCTAGGGTGCATAGACTCTAATTGTATTCTTGTGTGAATCCGTAGTTCTAGATTGACCCGTGCCATGTATAGGAAGTACATAAGAACTTAGATGCTAACTCTTAGTCCTACTCCCTAGCCTAGATGTCCTTGGGTTGATCCCTTATGTGTGTCACACTACCATCATATCCATTTATCTTGTTTCCCCCTCTTGAGTGTGACTCTATCCATGCTTTGCTATATTCATGATTCGCAATAGTATTCTTCAACCACCCCGCTTTCCTTTGGGAAATACGATACCCTTGGGAATACTCATGGGTGAAGTGCTACAATGGTATATCTGTGCGCTTGCGGATTCATTCGCAATTGTTAGATTACCATATGGTATTCCGAGCAACACTACTAAAATTAGTAGTTACGTTAAGAAATGCCAACAAGCATTTCTGGCGCCGTTAGCGGGGAAGGCACTGGTTAAAAGAATTACTTTGCACATGTTTATATGCATAGCTGGTAGATCATTACTCAGCCAGGATGACGTTCGATATGTCTTCTCTATCTTTGATGTGGAAGACAGGTAGTGAATGACTGGTTTCGATTTCCCGGAGAACTTTACTGAAGATCTAGAGTCCCTCATCAGGCGAGCACGAGCTCATTTTGGCTCACCTCGACGCACTCTCCTGACAAACGAACCAGCTTCCTTTGCACCATCTACGTCGATGGACCAGAAGACTCTTAGCGAGTTCTCCGCTCCCTCCACCACTCAGGTATCGAAAGGTCCTAGTGTGGATGTTGGGAACGGTAACTTCGAGATCAAGACGGGGCTTATCAAGATGGTACATGCTAACCCATTCTGCGGGAAAGCCCACGAGGACGCCAACACCCATCTGCAACAGTTCCTTGAGCTGTGTACCACCTTTGTCATTAAAGAAGTAAGCGAAGATGCTTTCCATCTCCGCCTGTTTCCGTTCTCCCTCCTTGAAAGAGCAAAACTGTGGTTCTACACGAGCCGTGCAAAGACAAAAACGTGGGAAAAATGTTCGGCTGCATTCCTCATGAAGTTCTTCCCGTTGGGCAAAACTAATGCTCTACGTGGACGGATTTCAAACTTTCAGCAAGCTGCATCAGAATCAATCTCAGAAGCATAGGAAAGGTTTTGGGAGTATATCTTGGCCTGTCCTCACCATGGGATGGATGATTGGCTGGTTCTTCAAACATTCTATAATGGGCTGCTTCCGACAGCCCGGAACCATGTCGATGCCGTTGCTAAAGGATCATTCTTCTCGCTGACCCCTGAAGCCGCTAATACATTGATCGAGAAGATAGTATCCAGTCAAGGGTGGAGTAATGAAAGACTCTAGCCTCACCCATGGGGTACGCATGCTATCAAGGAAGCAGATATGCTTGCCGCTAAATTAGACCTCCTCATGAAGAAGGTAGAAGATTACACACAAGAGAAAGCTGCCATGGCCAATGCAACTTCATCCATGGATTTCCACAATACTTGTGAGATCTGTGGCAACATTGGGCACTCGGGGAGTCATTGCCTCGTCACCCACGAAGATGTGTTGTACATGAATGGCAATCTGGAGTATCGACCGCAAGGAGGACAAGGGTGGAATCAATCACACCCCTATCAAGGAGGCAACTATGGTAGCTCTTTCAACCATAATCAGCCATCCCTTAAAGATCTCATTTTAGGCCAAGCAAAGATTAACGAATAATTCAACAAGAAGCTGGTCTCTCATGGGAAATCATTGGAAAGCCTCAACATCAAGCTTGATGGGATCTCTTCATCACTGAGGAGCCAGCTAAACTTTAACAATACAATGGAATCATGTCTAGCACAGCTGGCTGCCCTTTCCTTTGAAGGACCGAAACGGCGACCAGAGAGGGGGGGAGTGAATGGGGGCCGATAAAAATTCTTCAATTGTTCCGGTTTCCCAACTCAACTCCAAATCCTCCGAAAGCGATCTTGCCAAGATCACGTAGCTACTGTGAGGCTACTGACCCTAGGAACAAGATCAATGCAGCGAAACTCGAATCACACGAAACAAACAAGAATCAAACAAGAACAACCCAAATCAGCATCTCTCGGCCAGGGGCGGTCACACCTATATCCAAAACCGGTCGCACCGGTCTGACCCCCAAGGGCGGTCACACCTATATGCAAAACCGGTCGCACCGGTCTGCCCAGACAGCACGGGGAAAAGGTCAACTCATGAACAGATCTCCCAAACGGCTTGAAGTCTTGAGCCAAGATTTTGGGTGGATGATATACACCTCAAGGAGAGGCTATGCCCCAAAAATCTTGGCCTCACACTACAAGAAATATGTTAATCTATGACGATGTTTTAGTGATGAATTCAGAAAATGTCATTACCTGTGTACCATTTGTGATGATTTATGAATTTTTGTCACAGATCTGCAAATGGCCCATGCAGGCTCAAATTCGGGCCCGATTTCTGTGACGAACCTTAGTAACTGTCATAGATTGAAAATGCAAATCGTTACGAATTTGACATCGTACTCAACCACAATTTTACAAAATAAATATGTAGCTTACTTTAAAGAAAATAAGATGCTTTACTTTTTTTTTCTTCAAAAACATGGGCGTTGTGCTAGGTAGGGAAAAAGAAAAAAATGGTGCCCCCCCCCCCCCCCCCCCCCCAAAGAAAAAAACTAGGGCACACCTCTGGTTGTGATAATCTTCGACATTAAAGTTTTTATACATATTCTTTCGTATTTGCAATCATTTTTGGCCTACTTCAACATTTACGTATTCTTTGAACTTTTATTGCACAAAAAAATATATTTAGCCCTTGTCAACATTCTACTAGCGTTGTGGGCTGCTCTTGCTCTTGCCCCGTACTAGCACTTGGGCCCTCATTAGCGTTGTGTGGCCGTGTGGGTGGGATAGGCAGCAGGCCCAGCGTGGCAAGCAGCGAAATGCTGCAGCAGCAACGTACATCAAAAATAGCAAGGAAAAAAAAAACAGCAACGTACAGCAAAAATAGCAATGCAAAAAAAAGAGGGGGCATAGGGGGAATCGAACCAAAGCCTCACGGCCCAAACACGCGCACCTTACCACTGCACCGTCCATTTACTCATGTTAAGTTAGAGTAACGAAATTTATTTATAGGTGATCTTTGGTAACGTGGCTCCGTCCCCACCATCCGGCCGCGCCTGGTCATCAGCCGCTCTCACCAGGTCATCCGGCCGCGCTCGACAGGTCACCCGGCCACCAGCGCCTGGTCATCGGCCGCCCTCGCCAGGTTACCGGGCCGCGGACGCCTAGTCATCGCCAGGTCACCAGCAGTTGCATTGAAATAGATGGCAAAAAAGGAGCAGGGCTGAAGGGATCGAACCCGAGACCTCCGAACTACCCAAACAAGCACCAGACCACTACAATACACCGTTGTTTGTGACATGCTTCGTCATACAGTTTAATTATAATGTCTCTTACGTCACAGTATCTTGCCACACGGCAGCGTGCTATTTGCCAACGACTTTGCCACAGATTCGGGGCGGTCCGCGTAAGACGGTTGCCAATCTCGTTGTGCCACGTGGCTAGACTGAAGAACACCAAATGGATTGTATTTAGGATTTTAATCCGGCATTTAAACTTGTATCTGGTATTTCTCCTTCATGGAAACTCCAAATTTGATGATTCTTTTTTCTATTTTTTCTAAAATCACACTCTTTCATTTAATGGTGGTTGTTTATATGTTAGTTTCTATTTCTGGATTTATTTTATGTGGCTTGTTTTCTTGCACCCAAGTACAAATTATAAAAGAAATATACTTTTGCATAACAATTGCTAATATAACTTGATATTTTTCAATGTTATGGTCAACGTAAGGTGATGTCCAAATTGAAGCATATATGAATAAAAACATGTTATGAAGTATTCAAATCTTAAAGTTTGACTTGAATTATAAGAAACTATGTGAGAGATGTATCCAATTGTGAACAATGTATAGTCTCACTTTATTAAAATGATTTGAAATCTTTATGAAAAGTTCATGTATCCATATTATGTTGTCATGTCCGTTTTTATAAACTTATGATCAAATTAAATTATTATTACAATTACTATATGCTAATTTTGAAATAGAAGTTTGAGTTGCTCCTAGAAGATAATTTGATTTTTCATCAATCTTCAGGATACGGGTTACAATGAAACATATAAATCTAAATACAGTTTTTGTACAATTTTTAGATTCTTATTATTGGTACGTATGGTTTAATTTGGAATTAATTTCGATAAACATGTAGAAATTCATTTAACATATAGAAAATAGTAAACCAATTTCAAAATGTTTGAAACCTCAACGATATAAATTATAGGTAGTCTATTACATAAAAAAATAAGTTTGTGTACAAAAGATAATTATCTTTGTGTGTCACTTCACAATGATGCAATAAAACGAAAAAGAAATAGAAAAACATTAGGCTGAATGAAACTAGGCCCGTTTCGGCCCAATTGTTATTGACCATCCATTCCCAATTCGACGATTAAGATCATGCTCACACGGTATAAAACACTCACCCGACCGAGTCCCCCAGCCCTAGCTCCTCTTCCTCCTCTCTCGTTCCCTGCTGCGGCGGTGGCACCTCCCAAACCCTCCTCTCTCCCTTCCCTTCTCAGATCTGCACGGGCGAGCTCCACCGGCCGGGTGAGTGCCTTCCTCTCCCTCTCCGAGCGACGAGCAGCCCCTGCTCCCCCAAGGCCCAGATGCGGGCGGCGAGGCATCCTCTCTTTCCCTTCACCACTATCTGCTTCTCCTCGTCAAATCCACCAGCTCCTCCTCAGATCCACCCCGTTGCTTCTCTCCCCGGCGCTATGTCCACCAAGTGCTCGCCTCTGCACCCCTCTCGCCTCCACCTCTCCGTCTCCCACCCCTCCTCAGATCCGAGCGCCGCCCCCTAAACTCCGGCGAGGCGTCGGCGGATCTGCGTGCCGCTCCCCTCAACACATGTCAGCCATTGGCGGACGACGTTCGTGGGGCGCCCGGATCCGGGCTCGGCGAGCTGGCGACGGGCGTCTAGGTTTCCCTTCGGGTTCTGCAGGAGGCCGCAAGAGGTGGCGGCGTGTGGGCCCCTCGAGCTCCCTCTCCGTGGGCCGGCAGCCGCCGGCGGTGCGGCTGCATGCGTCCTCCTGCGAAGCATGGCAACAGCGTCGAGTTGGAGCCCCTCGGTGAAGCAAGGCAACGATGCCCGTTCTCCAGACTACCCTGCCCATGCAGGTAATCTGCTCGTTGGAATGTCTCTGGAGGCAAAGCAGCTGCTTGCTCCTGCTTTACACTAAGAGTTTTGATTTTCTGTATATGCATCTATTTGCTTATATGCATGCGTGTCTATATGCCTAGTTCAATGGTTTTAGTGTGCCTAGTTTCCAATCTCATCTCCCCATTCTCGAATTATTTATTGCTGATGCATGGTTACTTGCTTTGAATTCGAGATGCTAGTATTCCTGATGTGCAGGGTCTGTACTAATAATATGATGGGTAAATTTACATTGATGTCTTCCTTTTTGTTCCTCTTGTTGCATATTGGTTACTGTAGAACATTGTATGATGCTGTTTCTAGTACTTGGAATGTTTGTTCAGTTGTAATGAAGAGTTATATTGTTACTTTGATATGACGGGATCTCTACCTTTTTGCTTCTTTTACCTATGTTAAGTTGCATGCTGAATATTGAGAGTGATACATCTTTTTCCTCCAGATGATCCTTAAACAAAAGCTTAGGGGCCACGGGATGGCTTTTCTTGTTGGAGGTGGATCAGGTACACACTGTTTTGCACTTGTGATACATACTAAGAAAGATATCAGTATTTGAAAATGTAATATCATTCTGCACTTTAGCAATGTAATTTGGACATATGTAAGAAATTTTAGATAAGTTTAATGCTGTAAATGGTTTAGGATACACTGCTCAAAGATGATATGGTTTGTTATTTAATTTTACATGTGGTTGGCAAATACTTGCTGTGTACATCCTTTGGTAATTACATAAATTTCTATAGTAGCAGACCAGCCACTTGGCATGAGACCTCAGTCTGTTTTCCATGAACAAGATGTGATTTAATATCCTAAGTTTTTAGTCTAGCATGTTATTCTTGACTGTAATATGTTTAGAAGGCCACTATCACACAGCAGGCCACTATCATACAACAATAATAATATTGGGTAATCATTTTTTTTATACATGTGGCCGGGCAGCAGTGATTTTATTGAGCTCATTGTTTCAATCATCCATGACTAATATGATGAACCATCAGCTGGTCTGCTTCATCATGTTTTCCATTTGAGCTCTAGGATTAGTATGTTTGTGTGCTTCAGCCTTTATCTTTAGTAATTAAATCTTGCTTTTACTGTTTTTCTTTTTCTACTTGTTACAGTAATTAGCTTTTCCTTTAATTTAGTAATCTTTGCTGTTCTGATTGTGACCATATTCTAACCATCGATATGGTCATTAGACTATTTCGAATTTATTTGTGGAGCTTTGATCACAAATGAATGACATTTCAAAGAAACTGCAGGAAACAGAACATGCGAGGGACCAAGACGAGTTGAAGATGAAGCATGCTGAGTTTGAGTTTGAGGCGAAACTGGAGCATCTGCTGGGTCAATGTTCATGAGTATATAAATTTTGCTGCTGCACTGGTTGGTTTTTTGCTGTTTCTGGCTTATGTACCCTTGGGCATCTGTTGTAATGCTAGATATTTATACATAAGATGTGGGCTGAAAAACTGTGTATTATGGGGGTGGAAATTGTTTATCATGGGCTGAATTTGCTAAAATTGTGAGTATTATGGGCTTTAATGCGTATTGTGATAAATGGGTTGAAAGCTCGCGCAACTTTGGTGGGCTAAATTTTAAAAATGGGCTGTGATGAAGTCTGCGTCAGCTGCCATGTGTCCGCCGCGTCAGCTGCGATGTGGCCGCCGCGTCAGCGGCCACATCATTGCCATGTTAGTGGCCACGTCAGTGGCCATGTCATCCTCTCTATCCACATCATTGTCATGTCAGCAACCACGTCACTGGCCATATCATCCTCCATGTCATCTATGTGTGATGTGGCAATTGAATCAATGACGTTTATTTTTGTCATGAATAATGGGCTTGGGCTGGACTGATCTGGCCCGAGGCTATTTTATGACACTTTCAAGTTGTCATAGAATAAGCTAATCCATGACGATGTTTTAAATATCATCACGGCGTGTAATTGTGACGCTCAATACATGACTAAATTTGAGATCGTCACAAATGTTGCTTTATGATAATTTTTTCATAAACCATGACGAAAGCGGATTAACACATTTTTTGTAGTGTCAAAACTCCTAGAACTCCGAGAATTTCAGATCTTGCGAAGAACACACCCTCCATGAGTTCATCCCAAAATCTTCAAATCTAGGCCGATTCCCAGCGTTTGGGGGCAAAGGATCACCAAGAAAAGAGGCACAAGGCACTCATGCGTGATTCCCCCAAAGAAATCCGAGAGAAAACGGGCTAGGAAGTGAAGAACGAAAATCCCCCAAAAATAGCTCCGAAAATAGCTCCGAAAATGGGAAAACGAAAAATATCTCGGGAATTCAAAACATGGCACAAAGATGAATATATTAGGCTGAATCACATCACCATGAATTCATCTATACAAACCATGAATGATTCAAGTCAAGTTCTAAAGGGAAAAGATGAAGCGAAAATGAACTAGGCAAATAGAAAATGAAAACCCAAAGAGATTGTAGCCACCAACCCCTAGAGGGTCTAATATATAGTCCAAGTGGTGGTGCTCGAAAGACTAAACTACCCCTAAGCGATACATACCCCTCAGGGGCAAATTTGACATTTTCTGTGAAGATTTTTCCGGCCGGGACACCTTCCACTGCAAGCTAGCTTCCCTCCGACGCAAGTCTTGCAGTCACACCGCGTGTCCTTCGGATCGAAGGTCCTCGACGCTCACGGGCGACCTGCCCAGGTGGGACCGGTCACACCGCCCCTGGGGGGCAGTTGGACCGCCCCTGGCTGGCAGGCCGGGCCATCGCTACGCCAAGTCCTCGGCCTTGGCTTTGAGGCCCAAACCAAGGGAAACCGTCCACCGATGATTTTGTGGCCAAATCACCAAACCCTGCGTACAAGCTTCGGTTGTTTGCCGCCACCTTGCACCGGCTTCTCGTCCGCGTACGAGCTTCGGTTGTGAGCCGCTACCTCATACAGGAACCACGTCCCCTTGCTCGTTCTTGCCACCATGTGAACCGCACTTGATCCATCTGGCCACCGGGTCCCTCGAACCAAGCCTACTTGTCTCTCCGCTCCTCGGAGGCCGCCATGGCTAAGACCTTTCGCGCCTGTTCTTCACCTGCACCAATGCAATCAAGCCGCATTCTACACCTGCAATACTTGAGCCAAGGGAGACGTCAATCCACACCACGTTGTCAATCACTCATCACACCAGGAAACGACCATCCACCGGTCCTCGGACACACCGGGTCCTCAATCTCCCCCTTGATGAGTGCATTGACAACACACACATAGTAACCATAGATATCAAAAGAAAATATAAAAGAAATCGAAAACAAACGCTCAAGCAAGTGACTAAAAGCAAAACATGCCACAACAAAGTCACTCACAAGAGAAAAACTCCAGAAAACGCCGACCCTTCAATAAGAAGCGAAAAAGGGCTCAACACCATCGGTAAAAGAGCAAAACACAAGTCACAAATCTCCAAATCTCCAATTCACTTTTCAGAACACTCAAAGCACTCCCCCTGCATTGATGCAAACTCCCCCTAAACAAGTGAACTTGTGCATGCGAAAATGTGTTGAAAATGGATCAAATCCCACAAAACTTCGTGCCACTGCACAGGGCCAGTTGCACCGCCCTTACTTCAGGGCCAGTTGCATCGCCCTGCAGGGTCGGTCAGACCGCCCTGCCCAGTCAAGGCACAAAAATGCAAGTCACAAAAAAATGCTCGCAATGATGCCGTTTCAACTTGAAAACCTTCCATAAGTGCCCAACAATGTATTCCAATGCTCAAACTCTCCCCCTTGTTGACAATGCACAAATCAAGGCAAAAATGCAAAAGTTTCAACTCTAGGCTTCTGAAATAGGCAATGAGCGATACAAAATTCTACAAGTTTGAGAAAAGGCAAACTAGATAGGTCATAGCATCATAAGGGCATTGCCATCAAGAAAGTGGAGATTTATAGCCATTTGACAAAGCCATGATCAAATTGTGGAATTTTATCAAAAGTTTCACCTCATGAGCAAAGTCCTAAACATGAATCATTTAAGCAAAAATAAACTTCATCTCACCAAGATCATGATAGGACAAGCATTCTTGACCAAAGATCATTACAAACGCCCAAATTCTGTCTCATGTCATGTCAAAGCACGGAGCCATGTGTACACTTCTCAAGGGAGACTTCTCCGGCAAACAACATGCAACCGCTTAGCACCCATGTGTGCAAGTGTGTGCAATGGTGAAAGCATAGAGACATGAGCATAAATTCTTTCAAATGTATCTTTTTCTTATTTTTCTTCTTTCATGCATAAACATCTCATTTTTCAAGTTTTTCAAATTAAGCATGGTACATGAAATGTCTTTGCAACAAAAAGAAGCTTATGCTCCTCCACAAGATAAAGCATGGGCTAAACATTCACAATGACAAAGGTCTTTGACCCAATTGAAAAGAATATCATCCTAGCATGATCCTAAGCAAGATATAGCCATTTCGGCTCAAACAAGGCATGCAAAGGCATTTGTTCATGGGTGAAAAGAGTTTAAGTTTAGTTTGTCATTTTAATTCAAAAGTTGACTATCTCAAAGGAATATATATCAAAACCATCAAGAGCATAGCCAGTCATACATCCAATCCCTAGCAAGCTTGCCTAAACTCTAAAATGTAGCAAGTTGTAGCAATCACTGCATATAGGAGAAGCTCGTCCTAAGATATGATACAAATGCAGCATGATATATCACAAGATGCAAAGAAGAAAACTATACATCAAGATACAAAAGCAGAAAATGTACATCAAGATACAAAATCGAAAAAGTGTACATCAAGATACAAAGATGGTACAAAAGTATACATATGCTACAAGAGAAACCTCCAAAACTCAGCTCAAAAAAATGCACACACACCAAGTTCTCCTCGCAAGCGGGTGAAGGTAACTTGGTCAAGCGGTTTAGTTAAAATGTCTGCAAGCTGATTTTGGGTAGAAACATGGGCAAGCTCAATATCTCCTTTCTCCACATGATCTCTCAGGAAATGGTACCTCACTTCTATGTGTTTGGTTTTGGAGTGAAGCACGGGATTTTTGGCTACGCTAATGGCACTGGTGCTATCACAAAGAAGTGGAACATGGGACATGTCTAGGCCAAAGTCTCTCAAAGTGTAAGTGATCCAAAGCAACTGGGAACAACAGCTAGTGGCAGCAACATACTCGGCTTCTGTGGTGGATTGGGCTACACTGGACTGCTTGCGAGAAGACCAAGACACAAGGGACGAACTAAGAAACTGACACTGACCAGAAGTAGACTTGCGATCAACACGACACCCAGCAAAATCAGCATCAGAAAAACCATGGAGTGCAAGTGAGGAAGCGGCAGAATACCAAAGACCCAACTCAGGAGTGTACTTGAGATACCTGAAAATCCGCTTGATGGCCTGCCGATGTGAAGTCCTCGGTGAAGCCTGAAAGCGAGCGCACAGACACACGCTGAACTGTATGTCCGGCCTCGTCGCCGTCAAGTAGAGGAGGGAGCCGATCATGCTCCGGTACTCCTTCTGGTCCACTGGTTCTCCGTCCTCATCCGCATCCAAAGCTGTAGTCGTACTCATCGGTGTAGTCATCGGCTTGGAGTCGCTCATGTCGAATTTCTTGAGAATGTCCTTGGTGTACTTGCTTTGGTGCACGAATGTTGGCGGTCGATATCCATGACTTTTACCGCCAACATTTCTCCAGATTTCATGCTCATATAGTGATAATCATGCTAATATCATTTATACTAATGAGTTCCACAAGTTTTGTGCAATTTGTGAGCGAAGGAACAAACAGGAAAAACAGGAGGCCAAACTGGCACAGGGCCAGGCCAGCCGGCCTAGCCCAGGCCGACCGGCCCCCTTCTGCCTCTTCTGGCCACGGTTTTGATCCACAAGCTATCTAACACACCAAGGATGATCATGAGCCGTGAGTTTGATGTCGGTTTGATCTGAGGACCCGAAAGGCCAAGCCATGGATTGGAGGGTCCACCTACCTTGGATTCTCGGACAACCTCAACTCAACGCAACCAAAACTGCCTCAAGGGACAACATGCAACCGTTGATGATCGAGTCGGTGCAACGGAGGGCTGAGAGGGGCCAGGGCCAGGCCGAACGGCCTCCCCTAGGCCGGCCGGCCCCCAACTGTCGAGCTTGAGGTGAACGCCACCACAACCGTGATCAGGACATCATCAGGAGCGTCCACAAGAAAGTCGGTGCCAAATGGTGGAAATCAAGGGCCGAACGGCCTTGTTGAGGCCGGCCAGCCTGGAAGCGTGGCTTCTACGCTTGATCTTTTGCGTGGCGGTTACTCTAACCGTTAGCGTCACTCCTAAGCAGGATTCCACCCTTGGGAGGCTATAAAAGGCGCCCTTCACCCCCACTCAAGACACACCATCCAAGGGAGAGAAGAGTAGCTTAGTGGTTTTGCTCTCATCTTTAGAGTTAGAGTAGGGAGAGAGTGGGTGAGTTGCTCGGGTGACAGCCGAGCTTTGTAGAGAGAGTCCGGGATTTCTTCCTCGGTCTCGTCTCAACATTTCCGCCCCCGAGGAATATATTCAAGAGTTATCTTCAGTAAGTCCTCGGTCTCTTGCCTTTAGTACCTCGCTAGTTTACAACTTACTTTCAGCAAGTTATCTTATTTATTTGATCTGCGGGTACCTGAGTCTGCGCGAGTGACAGCGACTCTTGTTTGGGGTTTCCTCTATAGCCCTTCGCATTGGGTGGAGGTCAGTGACTGAAAGCTTAGGTGTGGTGCCTGTACTGGCTAGTCACCTCAGGTTGTGTTGCACCCCACGGAACTGCAGTGGTAGGCGGCAGGTGGTGACAGCCCTGTCCGTCCTTTGTACTCCACCACGTTCGGGTGTACTCATAACAGTAGTGCTGAGCCCGAAAGAACCCCTCTCTCACCCCGTTCTAAGTTCTTCCCGTTCTAGCCATCGAAGCAGATCATGTTAGATTAAGATAGGTTGTCTGGGGTAACGAGTGGCTAACTAAGGTTAAGCTCTCTACACCCTTTACCCTTTCCTCCCCTGGTGGGTCCGGTTTGGAAAGTTCTAGGCTAGTCGCGTCTACCGTTCCTTGGATTTGACGTCCAGGTTTTTACTCCCCTGGTGAAAGGCTACATCAGACTCCGTGCGCTTGCGGATTTAGTTAGGCTAAGGAGTGCCAACAAGCTTTTCTGGCACCGTTGCCGGGAATGGTAGCAACACTAGTGTAGAATCTTTTTAGCCGTACACTTTATCCCCATAACCATCTACCACATGGCGTTTTCTCCTAGCTATCCGGCGGATCCATTTCGCGAGTGTTTGGAATTGCCACCATCCTTCCACCCTGTTATCTGATGGCTTCGAGATCTGCCCCAATCTCGTTGCCATCGTTTGTTCACACTCCTTGCAATAGATGAGGAGAACTGCTCTCCTAACATTCCCGGGATGAACCAAGACGGAACTCTTCCTGTTTTTCTCTGACGGGGGAAGCAAAGTTTTGGTACAATCGGAGTGCAAGAGGAGTTGGAGGTGATTGGATCAAAGTGAAGGTTGAAATTTGTCTGTTTGTCTGTCCCATCCCCAAAGCTCAGAGCTCTGTTGACGACTTATCAACAAGGTGATGAGTTACTTGGAGCAACCTGGGAGAAGTTTGGTATGGTGCTCATACAACGATTCGTTGGTAGATTGAGACATAGTGCTCATCCTCAGGATCAGTTTTTCTGATTCTCCCACCGACTTCCCCATGAACCAAACAACAAATCCTCACTCTTTCATTAGATCCATCGCCTCCAACCATACAAAGTGAGCGAACAAAAGCCCCCAGACCAAGAGAATTCCCTTAAGGATCTGCCACGTTAGGTGTGCATGCTCAAGGTCTAGTAATTCATTCCGAAAGTCACGACTGCAGACCAAGGGTCTATCTGCGGTTACGAGCAAGGAATGATGGAGGAAGCAGAAGTTAGTTGATCCTAGCTTTAATGCCCTCCACCTATTGAGGGGACTGACACACAAGAAGTTGTCCATGATCTTTCGTAAACACCTGAAAGGGATCAACGGCCAGATGTTGGAAAACAAAGGAATTATCCGAGTTGTGCCTGAGGGGCGCAACAGAGTGATCCTTGATTTCCACATCTTCGATATCCTCGAAGGTGACAAAATCTTCTTGTTGGATCAGCCAATAGAGCATCTTGTCACGATCGAGCTATAGCTCAGAGTTGACAAAGAAAACATCCTGATCGACCTTGCACGATCAGTGAGTTCAGCCTTGCACGATCATTATCGCAAAGGGCTAGACAGACCCCGTGAAGAATCAATGGGCATATTTTTCAGATGCTTACCCAATCCCAAGGCCAGAACCGGGCAGTCAAGCTCGACATGGTGGAGAACCACAACCGCCTCCACTAGAGTTGTTGATTGCTGCCACTTGGATTGAGACATGTTTCTCTTCTACTTGGAATAGAGATATTTACCTCTTCACGACAATCGCAGCACGCCAGTCGTCATCAGTGATAAACTGACAGAGAATGAGGCTCGGCAGGCTGCAACAGTCTTAGAGTAATATTGGTCCGTTTTAAGGTATTCTCTACAGACTAGACGGGGATCAACCCCAACACCCATCGTATCGCTTTGAACCGGACAAACAGCCTTTGGCTGAATGATGCGATGAGGGAGGTAGGCACACCTGCATGTGGGTATTATTTACCCCATGTAAGCACCCACATCAAGTGGTGAAGCACTAGCCAATTTTCATCTACCTCCACCTGTCTTTATTGTTGGGTCTATGCAATGCACCAACAAAAGTGTATGATACCAGCCTTCTCTCCCATTATCAAGGACATCCCTTGTCCTTGTCGAGAACATCATGGAGGAATTCCTTGATGATTTCTCAGTCCATGGATAACCTTTGGTTTATGCCTCGCGGATATGGATAGAGTTCGTGAGAATCCCCAAAGGCTCCACCTTGTCCCAAATTGGGAGAAGTGTCAGCTGAGAAGGCCCCCATCATACAACCTCCTGATTGGATTCTTCCTATCAAGATCATGTGCAACGCTAGTAACCATACAATCGGGACAGAGCTAGATCAATGCAAGAAATCATCATTATCAAAAGCATTGACCAGAGTTCGACAAACAACGGAGAAGGAACTGTCTGTAGTGGTATTCACCCATGACAAGTTCAGACCCTACTTGGTCGATGTCAAAGTGTTAGCACACAGACCATGCTACACCAAGATATCACCTGACCAAGAAGGACGACAAGCCACAACTCATCCGTTGGATTCTTGCTCCTTCATGAATTCGCTTCACGAATCAAAAGAAGAAGAGAGCAAATAAATATGTGGCATATCATCTCCCAAGGATACAAGTTCAATCATATGAGATGATACTCTTTCAAGGGTAGCTTTACAAACTTAGATTAACGCACTTAGAGAGAAGGAATGCATTCACCTTATCAGATTTAACCAATGGGATTCATATCATATTGGTTTACTCCACCGCTGCAACCCACATGTGAGACCCGCAAGATTCTTAAGTGTCGGTTCCACTTCTCATAGAGAATGAGCTACAGAAGTTTTTCTTTCCTTCCGTATAAACCTCGTGCTAAGGTTCGACAAACTGATCACCTGACCAACCAAGCACACACATGCTAAGAGTCTTTGTGGTGCCCACGATGCTCATTGAGTCAAAGGACGGACGAGCATCTTGGTGATCATGGACTAAACGTCCATAGTAGTTGAAGCACTTCATGTTGTGGATAAGGAGATGGAGACTCTCACTCCAGCCTTAGAAGTGCAACAGTGGGTTGGAAGTAAATCACCGGGTCGCAAATCCGTACCATCTTCAGATAGTCAATCAGAAACATCGACAGAATATCATGAACAATCTGACATGGAGAAGGGATGGAAGGGCAATCACCCGAGACACTTTGTGCACACGAAACATCATTCCCATTAGGAGATCAAAAAGGTGAAACATAGACCTCCCCAATCAGCCAGAGTCAAAATGATGAAATCAAATGGCTAAATTGGAGGATGGTGAAGGAAGGTTTTCCTTTACACTTCTCCTCGAGGACAATGACAGGGATGTTTTCAGTTGAAACTATTCCTCGAGCCCGACATCCCGGAACTCGAAGTTATGGACTGCTATGAGTATCCGAGTTACAACCATAGTCCATGGTCATGGCCGGACCTAAAATGTGCCATTATCTTAGTATTGGTTTGGGTGCTGAAATTTCCCTTCTAAAATTTTGATTTTCCTAAAGTTTGTTTCTCTAGCAGCACCCCCATATTTCCCTTTTTAAATAAAATGTTGCTTTGTTCCTGCCATGCTTTTGGTGGTTGGTGCACACTTGTGTACCAACCACACCCCTGCTCTAACTCTACACTAAGTGCGCAGAAAATAGGACGAGCAACACATCGACGAGTAGTCTTCACCCGTGCCCAAATAACCACATGGCAGCCATCTGCTGAGATTCAACTACGCACGGAGGTTTGAAACCCTTTTCCCGTTTCCTTTCTTGGTTTTAATTCAAATACGAGCATGAGTTCATGACAATTAAAATTTGAATGAAACACCTAGAAAGAGATGGGAATCCTACATGTTTATCAAAGGTGCATAAGCTTTATTTCCTTTGCAAGTACCGATGTGCCTTTGGAACTTTATGATAGGATCACTTGATCTTTCGCTTATTGACTCTTACGATATAATGACATGAGAGGCTTGTTCTTTTCTAATTCAAAGTCTTGGAGAATTTCATTTTGAAAAAAAATGAGGCAACTCTCATTCATGCTCAACTTTACCAAGTCCTATCTAGAGCCATATCATACATGACACAGTTTTGAAACTCCACATAGCTATCTTTACATTTTGAGCTTGATCAAACACCGTGCCTTCTGAGACATGCATGTTCTTCCTAGCACTTTGGTCATTCACGTACACGCTTCATCAAAAGTCCATCATAGAATAAAAGTCCATAAAAAGTGGTTCTCAAGCAGCTCTTCGTCCCCCTGAAAAAAAAGAGAGAAAAAAAATGATGAGTGGGAGGTCCTACTCGAGCAAAAAAAAAAAAAAAAAAGAAATGAGAAGATGGGGAAATCGAATACCACTCAAGGACATTCATCATTGATCATCCACATACACTTGCACCTGACCAAAGTTCATGGTTGACATGATCTCTCGGAGACAAGTTATTTGATCTCGCAACATAGATGGAAGAGATAAGCATTTCTATCGATCCCTACCTTGAGCCCCCACATATAACCTTGTAGAGGTAGGTGAGGCTATTTGAAAAGCCTTAGTGAGGATCAAACACTTTGAGCGACTGAGTGGCTTGAGAGAATGAGAGTATGCCTCCATATTTTGAAAAAAAAATCTCCAAGTACTGAGAAGGAGGAATCAAGCTCTCCGTTGATTTATTCTGAGGTTCAATAGGTGAAAGTGAAGGTGTTAGCCACCTGGAATCCAAGGTATGAGGGAAAGCTTTGAAATAATTCTTATGCATTCTCTTGATTTCATGACCCTAGGCTTTGCTTGATCCTCTGGATCTAACTCAACCCTTTGCTCGGGACGAGCAAAGTCTAGGTGTGGGGGCGTGTTGGCGGTCGATATCCATGACTTTTACCGCCAACATTTCTCCGGATTTCATGCTCATATAGTGATAATCATGCTAATATCATTTATACTAATGAGTTCCACAAGTTTTGTGCAATTTGTGGGCGAAGGAACAAACAGGAAAAACAGGAGGCCAAACTGGCACAGGGCCAGGCCGGCCGGCCTAGCCCAGGCCGACCGGCCCCCTTCTGCCTCTTCTGGCCACGGTTCTGATCCACAAGCTATCTAACACAACAAGGATGAACATGAGCCGTGAGTTTGATGTCGATTTGATCCGAGGGCCCGAAAGGCCTAGCCATGGATTGGAGGGTCCACCTACCTTGGATTCTCGGACAACCTCAACTCAACGCAACCAAAACCGCCTCAAGGGACAACATGCAACCGTTGATGAGCGAGTCGGTGCGACGGAGGGCTGAGAAGGGCCAGGGCTAGGCCGAACGGCCTCCCCTAGGCCGGCCGGCCCCCAACTGTCGAGCTTGAGGTGAACGCCACCACAACCGTGATCAGGACATAATCAGGAGCGTCCACGAGAAAGTCGGTGCCAAATGGTGGAAATCAAGGGCCGAACGGCCTTGTTGAGGCCGGCCGGCCTGGAAGCGTGGCTTCTACACTTGATCTTTTGCGTGGCGGTTACTCTGACCGTTAGCGTCACTCCTAAGCAGGATTCCACCCTTGGGAGGCTATAAAAGGCGCCCTTCACCCCCACTCAAGACACCATCCAAGGGAGAGAAGAGTAGCTTAGTGATTTTGCTCTCATCTTTAGAGTTAGAGTAGGGAGAGAGTGGGTGAGTTGCTCGGGTGACAGCCGAGCTTTGTAGAGAGAGTCCGGGATTTCTTCCTCGGTCTCGTCTCAACATTTCCGCTCCCGAGGAATATATTCAAGAGTTATCTTCAGTAAGTCCTCGGTCTCTTGCCTTTAGTACCTCGCTAGTTTACAACTAACTTTCAGCAAGTGATCTTATTTATTTGATCTACGGGTACCTGAGTCTGCGCGAGTGACAGCGACTCTTGTTTGGGGTTTCCTCTATAGCCCTTCGCGTTGGGTGGTGGTCAGTGGCTGAAAGCTTAGGCGTGGTGCCTGTGCTAGCTAGCCACCTCAGGTTGTGTTGCACCCCACGGAACTGCAGTGGTAGGCGGCAGGTGGTGACAGTTCTGTCCATCCTTTGTATTCCACCACGTTCAGGTGTACTCATGACAGTAGTGCTGAGCCCGGAAGAACCCCTCTCTCACCCCGTTCTGAGTTCTTCCCGTTCTAGCCGTCGAAGCAGATCAGATTAGATATAGATAGTTTGTCTGGGGTAACGAGTAGCTAACTAAAGTCAAGCTCTCTGCCCATTTACCCTTTTGCTCCCTGGTGGGTCCAGTTAGAAAAGTTCTAGGCTAGTCGCGTCTACCGTTCCTTGGATTCGATATCCAGGTTCTTACTCCCCTTGCTGAAAGGCTACATCGGACTCCGTGCGCTTGCGGATTTAGTTAGGCTAAGGAGTGCCAACAAGGACCCAGGGTGCCCCACCATCACCTGCACAATCAGAGCACACCGCTTCGAGCATGCTCTCTGCGACCTCGGGGCTAGCGTTAGCGTTATGCCCAAGGTAGTTTTCGATCGCCTTAACTATACAGACTTGACTCCAACTTCAATGCAGTTGTAGTTAGCCGATTCATCCGTAAGACTCCCAACGGGGATCGCTGAGGACATTCCGGTGCGAATCGGGATTGCTTCATCCCCGTCGACTTCGTGGTACTTGATATGGATGTCAACAAGGAGTCACCTCTCATCTTGGTACGGCCATTTCTCAACACCGCAGATGCACACATCAATGTTGGTGCCAGAGAAATCTGACTCCACATCAATGGGAAGGAGGAGAAGTTTGAATTTCAACCAAGGAAGGAGCGCTGCTCCATGATTCAAGACTCAGAGAAAGAAGGCACCTCTACCAACTAAGTTGAAACGAGGCCTTCAGGTATGGATAGTCTCATCTCATTCATGAAGAACTTTATGAATATCGAACAGAAACTGATGAGTATGAGAAGCGGCTGGCAACACGCCACACGACCATGGAAATCCAGAAAACCATCATCCATGCCCCAGTCACTTGGGACTGAGGAACAATGGAGGTATGGAGAATGATCGTCCCCATCTACTTCTCCAACAACGGACGAATCAACAACACGCTAAACACAGGAGAAGAGTCTGACTCATCGGACTTAAAACGGTGAGTCCTTTTGCTGAAATGTAAAATCAGTAGTTATCCTTTTTCCCCGCTTTCAATAATATGATCTTGGTAAATCAAGAGTCTTCGAGATAGTGTTTAGCTAAGCTTGCTTTGGAAACTAATACGACTCTTCTTGCATGATCTCGCATGAGTGCAAGAATTGCTCGTACCATGAGGGGAGCAGCTGTGAGACTTATTATGTGTGGCCGAATTCACATTCGACTAATCTCATCACTCTTGAGTCTCAGAACGATAAGTAACTTTTAGTCACTACTCCCCACATCACTCATCCAACTCTCAAGGAGCTGGGTGGAGTCGAAGGATTGCCCTCATAGGCATTTGTTCTAACGAAAGTTTAGCCCACAAAACTCTTTCTTTGAGTCTTCTCTTGAGGAAAAGAAACAAAGGAACTTTGTTACCCCTCATTTGTTTGATAGTCATGAGAGAGTCACTGGATGGGTCATGCCTTAAAACATGACCTGACCAGGCGACATCCCAATGACTAAACCTTGCAGTGAAGGCTAACCAGACGACGCTACTACAAGCAGATAACAGTTCACAAAGGACTATGGAGTTTTCCTCCACAGTCCGATGTAGCTTGATTCTAGCTTGGGGGAGATTGCCCGAAGGTAACTGAAGGACCGATTGAGCGACCAGAGAGGAGGGAGTGAATGGGAGCCGATAAAAATTCTTCTCAAACGATCCGGCTTTTCTCCCAACTCAACTCCAAAGCATCCGAACCGATCTTACCAAGATCACATAGCTACTGACCCTAGGAATAAGATCACAGCAGCGGAAGACGAATCAATCAAATCGAACTCAAATCAAACCAAAACGCACCGAACCGAAGCCAACACTTCACTGCCGAGGGGGGGGGGGGGGGGGGGGAGGGGTTAACCGGCCCTTCCGGGGTGCACAGGATTCGAAAGTCAACACCCAAAATCGAATCGCCCGATCTCCTGATTCGCTCAACGGATTGAAGTGAAACTTTGGGGATAGTGGGAATACTTCATGGGCATCCTCTGGCTCGAAGATCAAGTCCCTGAAACACCTCCAATAATGAGTAATCGAAGAATCACCACCTCAAACCCTAAATCCCGAGTTCATCCAAAACTCCCCAAATCTGAAGCGATTCTTGAGGTTTGTGAGGGCAAATCACCAGGAAAATAGTCTCCACGGACTCTTGTGTGAATCCCCCAAGCAAACACACAGAGAAACGGCCTCAAACACAAGGAATCGAAAATCTCCCAAAGGGACCAAAAAGAGCCACGGGATGAACAAAGAAATCACACAAGTAGGGATGAGAGAAAGCCAAATCTTCCATACATAACGAGGTCAACTTCTTTACAAAGGACTAGAAATCCTCCCTCATCCTTACCCTCTCAAAGATTTCTCCGGTGAAGCAATTGGCTAGCCTATGGAAACTAGAAAAGAAAACCAAAGGAAAATAAGCCTAGAAATAAAACTAGCTAAAATGGATGGATGGCAGCCACCAACCCCTAGGGGGTCTATATGTAGTCCAAGTGGTGGTGCCTAATGACTCAACTACCCCTAAGTGATACATACCCATCAGGGGCAAATTTGACATTTGAATCAGATATTTTCCGGCTGGGACACCTTCCACTGCAAGCTTGCTTTCCTCCGACGCAACCCTTGCAATCACGCCGCGTGTCCCCCAGATCGAAGCTCCTCGATACCAAATCAGGCCTGCCCAGGGGGGGCGGTTAAACCGCCCCTGACTGAGTGAACAGCCCCATGGCCCATCTTCGCCATGTCGAGTCCTCGGCCTTGGTTTTGAGGCCCAAACCAAGGGAAACCGTCCACCGGATGATTTTGTGGCCAAACCATCAAACCCCACGTGCAAGCTTCGGTCGTGAGCTGCTACCTTGCACCGGCTTCTCGTCCGCGTACGAGCTTCAGTCGTGAGCCGCTACCTCGCACCGAAACCACGTTTCCTTGCTCGTTCTTGCCACCATGTGAACCGCACTTGATCCATCCGGCCACCGGGTCCCTCGAACCAAGCCTACTTGTCTCTCCGCTCCTCGGAGGCCGCCATGGCTAAGACCTTTTGCGCTTGTTCTTCACCTGCACCAATGCAATCAAGTCGTATTCTACACCTGCAATACTTGAGCCAAGGGTGAGGACCGGATGTATCCGAGGACCGGTGGATGGTCGCTTCCAGGTGTGACGAGTGATTGACAACATGGTGTGGATTGACGTTTGCCTTGGCTCAAGTATTGCAGGTGTAGAATGTGGCTTGGTTGCATTGGTGCAGGTGAAGAACAGGCGCGAAAGGTCTTAGCCATGGCGGCATCCGAGGAGCAGAGAGACAAGTAGGCTTAGTTCGAGGGACCCGGTGGCCAGATGGATCAAGTGCGGTTCACATGGTGGCAAGAACGAGCAAGGGAACGTGGTTCCGGTGCAAGGTAGCGGTTCACAATCAAAGCTCGTACGCGGACATGAAGCCGGTGCAAGGTAGCGGCTCACAACTGAAGCTTGCACCGGGGTTTGGTGGTTTGGCCAAAAGACCATCAGGTGGACGATTTCCCTTGGTTTGTTCCTCAAAACCAAGGCCGATGACTCGGCGTAGCGTCGCGGGCTGTGGGCTCAGCCTGGGCCGGTTAAACCGCCCCTCACAGGGCCGGTTTAACCGCCCCCCTGGGTAGGTCCGAGAGGCATCGAGGAGCTTCGGTCCGGAGGACACGCGGCGTGACTGCAAGGGTTGCGTCGGAGGGAAGCAAACTTGCAGTGGAAGGTGTCCCAGCCGGAAATATCTTTGATTCAAATGTCAAATTTGCCCCTGAGTGGTATGTATCACTTAGGGGTAGTTGAGTCATTAGAGCACCACCACTTGGACTATAAATAGGCCCCCTAGGGGTTGGTGGCTGCTATCTATCTCTCTAGGTTTATTCCCCTTGCACTTGAACTATTTCTTTTAGGTTTTTCCTTTCTAGTTTTCCATAGGCTAGCCAAGTGCTTCACCGGAGAAATCTTCAAGAGGGTAGGATGAAGGGAGGATAGCTAGCCTCTTTGTAAAGAAGTTGACCTCGTGATGTATGGAAGATTTGGCTTTCTTTGATCCCTATTTGTGTGATTTCTTTGTTCATCCCGTAGCTCTTTTTGGTCACTTTGCAAGATTTTTGATTCCTTGTGTTTGAGGCTATTTCTTTGTGGGATTGCTTGGGGGATTCACACATGAGGTCATGGACACTCTTTTCCTGGTGATTTACCCCCACAAAACGCAAAGAATCGCTTCGGATTTGGGGATTTTTGATGAACTCGGGGTAGATGTGTTCTTCACGAGATCTGAGATTTTGGGCGTTCTAGTGAGTTAGAGGCCGAGATTTTTAGGGAATATAATCTAATTGAGGTGTACATCATCTCCCCAAAGTTTTATCTCAAGAGCTCAAGCCGTTTGGGAGATCCGTTCATGAGTTGACTGTTTCCCGAAAGCTCCCAGGCCAGGCCGGTTTAAACCGCCCCTGGCTGAGAAGAGGTGGTTTTGTCTCGTTTCGGTTCGATTTCTATTTGATTTGCTAGATTTGTTTTCTGCTGCTATGATCGTGTTCCTAAGGTCAGTAGCTACGTGATCTTGGCAAGATCGTGTTGCGAGGATTTGGAGTTGAGTTGGGTGAAAAGCCGAATTCATTGAGAAGAAAATTTTATCGGCTTCCGTTCACTCCCTCCCTCTCTGGTCGCCTAATCGGTCCTTCAATTGGTACCAGAGCCGGTTACGGGTCTTTGCAACTCTAACCAGTCTAAGATCCAAAGGTGGCATACCAAGATCGGGGTTCCGGGCCTCCGCACTTTGATGGGAAGAATTATCCAAATTGGGTTGCGCGTATGGGTGCTTTCTTGCGAGGCAAAGGAAAATTGTTGTGGGATGTGACCAAAGATGAAAACTATGTCAATCCTACCAACTTAGATGCCCTGGATGCGAGAGATAAGTTTGAGGCCAACGCTAGGGCCGTGGACTACTTGTTTCGTGCTTTGTCGACTGAAGAGTTTGAGCGCGTTTTGGGCGAGGACCTAGCTAGCCAGATCTGGCAAAAGCTCAAGGTAGCCCATGGTGGTGATAGCCATGTCAAGGCTAGGCTTTTCTTGGTGTACCGCAGAGAGTATGAGAACTTTGAGCAGTTGGTTGGTGAGTCGGTTGATGCTATGTTTCAGCGCTTTACTGCCATAGTCAACAACATGAAAGCCAACATTACCACACTCCCATACACGGATCATGACAGAGCTTTGAAGCTCCTGCTTTCACTTGATCGGTCCATGTGGGGTGCCAAGGTTGAGGCAATCATGGAGTCGGCTAACTATGAAACTTTGAAAGTTGATGAGCTTTTCTCTAAGTTGAAGTCTTCTGAGGTTGATAGAAAGCTGATTGCCAAGGCTAAGAGTCCGACTGATTCCCATAGTCTGGCTCTAGTCGGTGGATCTGGTTATGGACATGCTAATACTTCCAAACACTTTGCCTTGTCTTCTCTTGTGTCTCTTCAGATGAGGAGTATGAAGTGCTGAGCGAGGAGGATCTCGCGTTGCTGACTAGGAGATTCGAGCGCATGTACCAGAACCGCAAGGGCTCGAGGCGTGTCGGGAGTACGTGCTACAGGTGCGGCAAGATGAGTCACTTCATCGCCGAGTGCCCGGATCAGATCAAGAACGACTACAACCGCAAGCACCGATCGCGTGACGAGCACAAGCACCGTTCCAAGGACGAGTACCGCTCCAAGCACAAGAACAAGGACGAGAGAAGAGCGAAGAACAAGCACGGTGGCTACAAGAAGAACAAGTCTCGAGCGATGGTGGTAGGTGCAAGCGACATCGACACAATATTGCCTAGTGCACTTTGACATTCTACATCAATATAACTAAAGTTACTGATCTTAAGAAGTGATTTCTGAATGTAACTTGCGTGTTCTCTTTTGATAATTGTGCTGTTATGAAACATTTTTTCATGTATGTTATGAACATCAACACACATCTTAATATGATACGTTTGTTTCCTTTGTTGATCATGTAGTGATTTGCATCAATAAGCTTCTCTATCGGTGTGTTTGACAGGTAGAACACCTCTGATGTATGCAATACATAGTAAAAATGCAACTATTGTCAAGTATCTTCTTGATCATGGTGCCAATCAAGACAAAGCTGACTATGAAGGGCTTGTCCCTCTACATTCTGCTGCTGGAATAGGTCCTTTTAATCATCCATTGCACATATATATCTTTGTTCTGCATTTGCACATTGCAATTTTTAGTCTTTTCCTTTCATTTGTTCTATAGCAGTATTTTTTTCTTACAAGGTTTTAGTTAGCGTTTTAAAGCATATCCAATTTTTTTTACCTCATTTCTTAAGGAAGTAAATTATCTTTGAAATTATGGTTAAATTTGGATAAACAATAATTTAAACATCCTCAAATGTATCACCAAATATGCCAGGTGGTGCATCATATAAAAACATTAAACCGAATTAAATTGTTTACTAGTGCTCAGCCACTTTAATTTAGGTACTTTTGTAATCAAAGTGCATTCATATCCAGAATGTGGTGCATTGTGTTTTTAAGGTTATGTCATGAAAAAGTTAGGTCCACCTGATGTAAATCAGGAAAAAACTTTTCCTGAACACTTGCCATATTATGTAATAAGTACCTTTTGGTTTGCTTTTTGGTGCAGAAGATTGTAAAATACTAGAATTGTTGCTTGCGAAAGGAGCTTACATAGACCCAGTAGGTAAGGTTTGTGGGACACCACTACATATGGCTGCTTGGGAAAGGCAGGCTGGTACTATGAAGATATTATTGGACCATAATGCAGATGTAAGATTGGCTATATTCTATTCATGCCTTACGGTACCTGTTGAATTGTAAACAAAAATTCAGAGTGTAAAGTGGTTTCATTCACCATTTTTTCCCTTTCTCCATGTTTTCATTTTCCCTTGTATTGTTTTTTGTTTTGATTGCTTGATGCTGTCTTAACTATTTTGCTGCTACGTAAGTTTGAGCACAGTTGTGAGCATGGATAGTAAAATTCTGTAGCATAGTCAACTCTTCAGATGTTTGTTACATGTTTATTCCTTGTTGCTCCTAGTTTTCTAGTGATTTATTATTCTTCATGATCTTCTTTCAAGAAACTGATACAAGAAATCAAGAATTAGAAGTATTTTATTCCTTCTGTTTAAAGCCATGGCATTCTCAAAGCATCAGTATAAGCTGTAGCCTTAGAGTCCTTTTTGTCCCAACGATAACCAGTGAATTCTCAAAGCATCGATTCTAAGTTGCATTGAACAAATTCTTCTGGTGCAGTTGCCTTTTATGTATTGCCATGATAGTTGAATCTGTCATGCCTCAGATGTTCCCGTACTATATGTTGAGTTTTGTACTTGTTTATTTTTCAATTCCATGGAAGTTGTTTACATTACACAGGAATGCGGTTACTTATGTTTACTGTTCTATTTGGTGCTTTCTTAGTTATCATTTAATCAGTGCAGCAAATATTTTTCTCTATGTTTCTCCTTAGTTCAACAAGACTGACATGACATACGGTATGACACCCCTCTTTGCTGCAATAAAGACTGCATCATTGAAATGTGTGAAGCTCCTTATCGAGGTATTGTACATCTACGAAGCTTCGTCAAATCCTAGAATTGGGACTGTTTGCTTCATTAATCTCGTAAATCCTAGAATTGGGGTTGTTTGCTTCATTAATCTCGTTAAATATTTTCTCAACGCTTAGTTTGAAAAGTTCTTCATTTTTTAGTTGATAGAATTACATTGAGTGCTGGACCTTCATGGAGCTTTGTGAAATCCTAAAATTGCATTTTGGTTGGTTGCTTTGTTTCAATTATATGATATTTTTCTAACTCTTAAGTTTGAAAGTTTTGTATTCTTTAATCAATATTTTGTGTTTTGTTTGCAGTTGTGGTAAATCACTAAAGTTGTGTTCTGTAACATTTCTTTTGTATGGTAGGCTGGTGCTGATGTCAAGGCAGACCCTATCATACTGAAAGCTGGTGCCAACCATGATGTCCCTGATGATGTAAGATTTACCTCTTCAGTTTTCAGCACTAGTAAACACTGCTACTATTAAAGGTTTCAAGTTGTTGAGCAGAACTGGTGGATAAATTGCTGCATGCCACTTGCTCTCTATGCATTGTTTTATTGTAGCCTTACCATGATGCATTAATCAATATATTTCCTTGCGTAACCCCCACCTCACCCCACCTAATTTAAAAGGCACCACATAACATTTATCATTGTGCTAGGTTGTTTTCCATGCTTCCAAACTATTTGATTACTCCTGTTTGTAGGTGTATATGATATAAATAAATATACAGTGGAGCGCTATGTGGGCCTATAAATATCCCCATTTTATTTTATTGATGGTTTAGGATGAGCATGTAAATAAACAGGTGAAATCGATCGGGAATAAGACAGTTGAGAGAAAGAATTATCTTGCTACACAAGGGATCTACAGAAAGGTACTCCCTCTATTTCAAAATATAGGCGAGGTTTGACTTGGTACAGTATCCAAGACATTGACCTAAGATTTCTCTTAAACTATAGTGTTTGTAGCAGAAAAATTATAACCATAAGGTAGTACTTTTAAATATGAATCCAATGATCCCACTTTTGTGTTATAAAATTTGCATCTTGTTAGGTTAGTTGTTGGCTGAGAATTACGAGGTCCCAATTTTGAAATGCTTGCATGCCTTATAGAAAAATGGAGGAAGTATAATACTGTGTTGTCTTGTATATATCATGTTTTCTTGATTCCATTCAAACTATTCTAAACTTCCCTTTGAGAAACATAATACATCTTGTTAGCACGGTTGATTACAGGCTATTAGGGCCGGCCATATGGGCCACGACGCTCAGCCCATGCGGCTGAGTAGCCTTAGGGTTTTCTGTGGTTGATTATAGATTAGGCAAGGATCTCCGTTGATTGGGTGTATTCTATAAACCCTAGACCAATCCTTGCCTATATATTGTACACCCTTTGTACCTCTATCAATCAATTCATTATTTCCCCAATCCATAGTCTTTCATGGTATCACGAGTCTGGATTCTCCTCGGATTCCTCGCTTCCGCTAATCCCTAGCGTGCCGGCCCTCTGCCGTGCTACGCCCGTGCGCCGGCCTTCCTGCCGCGCTGCGCCCTTCTCCTCCGGAGCCATGGTGGCTCCTGAGTCGCCCAAGGCGGACGATCTCCAGCCGACCGACGGCATCGTCGACCCCTCCGCCTCCTCCGCCTCTCCCTTCCAGCAGGATGAGCTTGCTCGGCGGGCGGCCTCGGAGGAGGCCAACACCCTCGCCAGGAAGCGCCAGGAGGAACACGACGCGGCCATCGCCCGTGCCACTCAAGCAGAGGTGGAAGCAACCACCGCGGCTGTGGCCTGTGATGCCGCCATCGCCAAGTTCGACGCCGCCCAAGCCTGAGCGGTGAAGGAGCGCGTGGCGGCGGCCGCTGTCATCGCCGCCACCCAGCCTCCTTGCCCGGCGCCAACACCCACTGGTGCGCCGGTCGATCTCCACACCGCCATGCTGCTCCAGGAGGCCGCGGCCCTCCTGAATCTCCACGCTCAGGCAGTCACCGTCTCCAACATCTGCAGTCTCGTCTCCATCATGCTCGACATCGACTCCGGTAACTTTAGCCGTTGGCGTAACCAATTTCTACTGACCCTCGGCAAGTTCTTGCTTCAGGATCATGTCCGCCTCGACAACCCAGTCCGCACACCAGATTTGGATCGCATGGACTGCATGGTCCAGGCTTGGATCCTTAGCACTTTCTCCAACGACCTCGCCGACATCATCTCCTCCTAGGGCTCCTTCGCCAGGGACGCCTGGCTCACCGTCGAGTCCCAGTTCCTCGGCAACCGGGAGATATGCGCCATCCAGCTCGAGACGCGGTTCCACAACTTTGTCTAGGGCGACCTCTCGGTCGGCGAGTACTGTTGCCGCCTCAAGAAGATGGCTGATGATCTTGGCGCCCTCGGTGAAGTCATCACCGACCGCACCCTTGTCCTCAACGTGATCCGTGGCCTTAACGAGCGCTTCACCCATGTCGACGCCCTGCTTCGTCGCGCCCGGCCCTTCCCTTCCTTCCTTGATGCCCGCGATGACCTCATGCTAGAGGAGCTCACCCTGGAGAACCGGCAACCCTCTTCGGCTGCCGCCCTAGCCGCCACCACCAAGGCCTCACAGCCGTCCCCGCCGCACTCCGGTTCCACCTCCGGGGGTGCCAGCAACGGGAACGGCTCCAAGAACAACTACAACCGCCATAGCAAGCGCAGCGGCGGTAATGGTGGCGGTCAGCAGCAGCACCGCTCCACGTCCGGCGGTCAGCAGCAGCAGCAGGCCGCTCCCCAGCAGCAGCGGCCAGCGCCCAAGATTGCAGCGTCTGTTGGCGCTGTTAAATGACACCCTTTTAGTGCCATCTAGGTTATGTTTTTGACTAATCTTGATACTAACCCCGCCACTTGTCACTGAAATAACCCCGTTTCCGCTTGTGCACATATTTCTGGAGCATTTTGGTTTACACAGGATAATTGGCTATTTTGGAGCGAATATGGGCTGAATTCGAGACTAGCAACAACACGGCGAAAGATGAAGGCCAAAAGCCCTAATGAAGCCCAAAGGAACCGAAGCCCGTTCATGCTCTACTCCAATGGGCCACCTCTAACAAAGGCTCAATTGAAGATAAGGCCAAAGTACTTCGATATTAAGACAAATCCAGTGCAGACTCGAAGACCCATCAAGACCCATCCATATCCCGGAGCAACCGACGTCCCAAGCCCACAAGTCTTGGAACATCAACTACTAAACATCAAAGGAGCTTGCATGCGAAAGATGGGCCCGAGGGGAGCCAAAAAAAGGCCTGGGCCGCACGGCCAGGACCCCCCTTGGCCGTGCCGCCCAAGCCCTTTTTGAGGTGGTTCAGCCTCCCCTTTGAGCTAGGGTTTCCTCGGCATATAAATATCTCGTCTTCCAGAGGAGGGCATGATCCATTCACCAGAAGTCGGCGAAACCTAGAAGAGAGCACTAGAGGGAGACGACGCCCGCCGCAAGTCCTCGAAGTTGTCTAGGGGATGGCCTAGGCCAACCCTACCCGCCATGGCCGCCCTGCGTGGTTGTGCTATGGTGGAGTTCAGGAGCCAATCATTCGTCATCTATGGTATTGTTGGCGCTGTTAAATGACACCATTTTAATGTTGTTTATACATCAATTTCATGCTTATTCTAATGCTAACCCCGCCACTTGGCACTGAAATAACCCCGTTTCCACTTGTGTCTTGTATTTTGGAGTATATTGTGATTTTGTAGGAAACACGACACATTTGGGCTAGTTTTGGTGATTTGACGATGGGCTTAAAGCATACATAGGCTGATGACGTGGAGAAGGATCAACACGCAAAAGATGAAGTGGATCAGGGCCAGGAAAGGCCCTGGCCGCGCGGCCCAGGAGCCCTCTGGCCGCGCGGCCCAGGAGCCCTCTGGCCGCGCGGCCCAGCCCTTTCTTGGGCCCAAACGTGCTCCCATTTCTTCGAGGCTAAGCTTTCGTTAACCCTAGCATATATATGAGCCGCCATTCTCCAGAGACGAGGACAGCCGCACCAGAGGAGACGAAGACATCAAGCAACGACCAGGGATTGATCAAGATCCATTCTAGAAGCCATCCACGTGGAGGAAGCGGAGCCGGGAACCCTAGCGGAGGCGTCGGCGACGTTGAACCCTAGAGGACAGCGAGGAGATCATCTTCACAAGGAGTTTACCACCATATGCTTTGCTCACCTCAGATCGTTTAGCCATGAGTTTGATCCTCGTAGCTCAGTAGCAGATTACCCCTGTTTGGTGACAGCTTGTGGGAGGGAAAACTGTTGAGCTTGGTTCATGTTCATCATTTGATAGATTAGATCAGTTCTTTCACGTTATACGATGCATCTACGAGTGACCCTAGACCCTGTGAACATCCGTTCCTCATATCTTGTGCTCATCATTAACTGTTCTTGTTAATCTAGACTAGACTGATCTTCTAACATTATTAGATTAGATCCAATTCATATCTAAGTCTTTGCCAACTCGATTAGTGCTTAGTTAAGTGTAATAACCCACTTGTTCCGTGGATTGATAACCTTGGGGGAGTACTCTCTTGAGGGAAGAGCTACAACTTATCCGTGCGCTTGTGGTGGATCTTGGTGCGCGTTCGGCATGCCAACAAGCTTTTCTGGCGCCGTTGCCGGGGAACAAGCTAGTTATTTACGTTTAACTTTGTATTAATTTTGTTGGCTACTAACATCTAACTTTTTCTATAGAAATCTTTTTGTTTTTGTTTCATTTTTTGTTGTCTAGATGTGAAGGACCGAAACGGCGACCAGAGAGGGGGGGGGGGGGAGTGAATGGGAGACGATAAAAATTCTTCTCAACCGATCCGGCTATTTTCCCAAATCAACTCCAAAGACTCCGAAAGCGATCTTGCCAAGATCACGTAGCTACTGAGAAGCTACTGACCCTAGGAACAAGATCAACGCAGCGGAAAACCAATCAAGCAAATCGAATCAAAATCGAACCAAACCGGGACAAAACCACCTCAACTCAGCCAGGGGCGGTTTAACCGGCTTGGCCTGGGAGCTCTCAGGAAAAAGTAAACTCGTGAGTCGATCTCCCAAACGGCTTGAGCTCTTGAGACGAAACTTTGGGGAGATGATGTACACCTCCAGTAGAGTATATTCCCCAAATATCTCCGCCTCAAACTCACTAGAACTCCCGGAATCTCAGATCTCGTGAAGAACACCTCCACCCCGAGTTCATCCAAAAATCCCCAAATCCGAAGCGATTCTCGTTTTGAGGGGGCAAATCACCAGGAAAAGAGTGTCCACGACCTCATATGTGAATCCCCCAAACAAACACGCAAGGAAACGACCTCAAACACAAGGAATCAAAAATCTCCCAAAGGGGCCAAAAAGAGCCATGGGATGAACAACAAAATCACACAAAGAGGGATACAAGAAAGCCAAATCTTCCATACATCACGAGGTCAACTTCTTTACAAAGAGGCTAGCTATCCTCCCTTCATCCAACCCTCTCAAAGATTTCTCCGGTGAAGCACTGGCTAGCCTATGGAAACTAGAAAGAAAAACTAAGGGAAAATAGTTCAAGTGCAAGGGAAAATAAACTAGACTACTTGGATAACAGCCACCAACCCTTAGGGGGTCTATTATATAGTCCAAGTGGTGGTGCTCTAAAGACTAAACTACCCCTAAGTAATACATACCCCTCAGGGGCAAATTTGGCATTTTTCGCGAAGATTTTTCCGGCTGGGACACCTTCCACTGCAAGCTAGCTTCCCTCCGACGCAAGCCTTGCAGTCACGCCGCGTGTCCTCCGGATCGAAGCTCCTCGACGGCAAACTTGGGCCTGCCCAGGGGGGGCGGTTAAACCGCCCCTGCCAGCCACACTTGGTCCAGCAGCCCAAACTTGCCTCGTCGAGTCCTCGGCCTTGGTTTTGAGGCCCAAACTAAGGGAATCCGTCCACCGATGATTTTGTGGCCAAATCACCAAACCCCGCGTACAAGCTTCAGTTGTTAGCCGCTACCTTGCACCGGCTTCTCGTCCGCGTATGAGCTTCGATTGTGAGCCGCTTCCTCGCACCGGAACCATGTCCCCTTGCTCGTTCTTGCCAGCATGTGAACCGCACTTGATCCATCTGGCCATCGGGTCCCTCGAACCAAGCCTACTTGTCTCTCCGCTCCTCGGAGCCCGCCATGGCTAAGACCTTCGCGCCTGTTCTTCACCTGCACCAATGCAATCAAACCACATTCTATACCTGCAATACTTGAGCCAAGGGAAACGTCAATCCACACCACGTTGTCAATCACTCATCACACCGGGTCCTCAGTCTCCCCCTTGATGAGTGCATTGACAACACACACATAGTAACCATAGATATCAAAAGAAAATATAAAAGAAATCGAAAACAAACGCTCAAGCAAGTGACCAAAAGCAAGAACAAGCCAAATCAAAGTCACTCACAAGAGAAAAACTCAGAAAATGTCGACCCTTCAATAAGAAGCAAAAAGGTCCCAACACCATCAGCAAAAGAGCAAAGCACAAAACACAAGTCTCAAATCTCTAAATCACTTTTCAGAAAACTCAAAGCACTTCCCCCTGCAAAGATGCAACTCCCCTTGAACAAGTGAACTTGTGCGTGCGAAAAACACTCGAAATTGCTCAAAATCCCACAAATTTGTGTGCACTCAGCACAGGGGCGGTTAAACCGTCCCTGGCAGATGACCAAACCCAAAAATGCAAAATTTGCATAAACAAACTCGCAACGATGCCGTTTCAACTCAAAAACCTTCCAAATATGCCCAGCAATGTTTTCCAATACTCAAACTCTCAGAAACTTCACAAATTTTCAGAATCTTCCTTTTGGCAAAGCTCTCATCAAGTCTCACACAAATCCAACAAATTCAAGCTCAAAAACTTTCTCACAAATTCAGCAACTTCTCCCCCTTGCAAAATGCTCCAGAAATTCTCCCCCTTGTTGACAATGCACAAATCAAGGAAAAAGTGTACAAAATGCAACTACAAGCTTCTCAAATATACAATGAGCAATACAAGAAGCTACAAGTTAGAGAAGAGGCAAACTAGATAGTTCATCAAGTGACGCGGGCATTGCCATCAAGAAGGTAAAGACATATAGCCAATTGACAAAGCCATGATCAATTTGTTCAATTATATCATAAATGTCACCACATGAGCAAAGTCCTAAACTTGGATCATTTAAGAAAAAATAAACTTCATCTCACCAAGATCATGAAAGGACAAGCATTCTTGACAAAAGATCATTAAAACGCCCAAAATCTATCTCATGTCATGTCAAAGCACGGAGCCATGTGTTCACTTCTCAAGGGAGACTTCACCAGCAAACAACATGCAACCGCTTAGCACCCATGTGTGCAAGTGTGTGCAATGGTGAAAGCATAGAGACATGAGCATAAATATTTCTCAAAATGTATCTTTTTCTTATCTTTCTTCTTTCATGCATAGACATCTCATTTTTCAAGTTTTTCAACTTAAGCATGGTACATGAAATGTCTTTGCGACAAAAAGAAGCTTATGCTCCTCCATAAGATAAAGCATGGGCTAAACATTCACAATGACAAAGGTCTTTGACCCAATTGAAAAGAACATCATAACCTAGCATGATCTTAAGCATGATATAGCCATTTCGGCTCAAACATGACATGCAAAGGCATTTACTCATGGGTGAAAAGAGTTTAAGTTCAGTTTGTCATTTTACTTCAAAAAGTGACTATCTCAATAGAATATATATCAAAACCATCAAGAGCATAGCCATCCATACAATCAATCCCTAGCCAGCCTGCCTAAACTCTAAAAAGTAGCAAGTTGTAGCAATCACTGCATATAGGAGAAGCTCATCCTAAGATATGATACAAATGCAGCATGATATATCACAAGATGCAAAGATGAAAACTATACATCATGATACAAAAATGGATAAAAGCAAATCAAATACAATAGTATACATATGCTACAACAGAAGCCTCCAAAACTCAGCTCAGAAAAGCACACACACACCAAGTTCTCCTCGCAAGCGGATGAAGGTAACTTGGTCAAGTGATTTTGTGAAAATGTCTGCAAGCTGGTTTTGGGTAGAAACATGGGCAAGCTCAATCCCAATACACAAGCGTGATCAAAGCACAACCATAAAGCTCCCCCTGGAATGTGCAACCAAAATGCAAATACACGGTTCAAGTTCAAACTACAAGCTCTCCTTGGAATGTGCAACTGAAATGCAAATCCAAGGTTCAGGATCAATCACAAGCTCCCCTTGGTATGTGCAACTGAAATGCAAATCCAAGGTTCAGGTTCAAATTTCAAACTCCCATGATATGCACAACCAAATTGCCAACACAGCAAACTCACAAACTCATGCAATCCAAAAGCTATAAGCAAGGTCCTCTCCTTTTCAAATCAACTTGAGCAAATTCTCCCCTTAAGTATAGCCAAGCTCCCCCTCAACCAGAGACACCTAGTAACTAGAAAAAGGTGTACAAAAGCAAATGGAAAGCTCTAACACAAAATAAAAAGAAGAGAAATCTCAAATGCGCAAAATTTAACAAAAGATGCCAACTAAAAGGATACCAAATGAACAACATGCCATGCACAAAATGAGACATATGAGGAAACATGACAGAGAGTTCATGTGGATCACACACTATCATACAAAGGTGACTAGTCCACCAACATATATCACAATGCTAGCATGTCAAGATATACACATGAAGATTATACATGCTAACAAGAAAAGTGGTTAGCCTACCATGGTATATACACATCCAACAAGGATACAGGATAAGCAAATGTACAATATGCTACACAAATCATAAAAGCATGATACAAGCACAAAACAAGCCAAAGATACACAGGTGAACACAAGAGTGTACAAAGGATATACTTACAATACATAGTGTACAAGGGGCCACATCGGGGCCATCCAAAAAGGTGTGGAGAACAATCAAACCTTGATTAGGCAAAAGACCAAGAGTCGCCAAGCTCATGTTCTCCATACCTCCCACCTGCACAATCAAAAGCGAGAACGAGAAAGAGCGAACGACTCAACACTGGGGTTAGCACAGAAGGAGTTAAACCAGTGTTGGGCCATCTGCTCAAAAGAGGGGTTAGCAAAATCAACGTCACTACATGGAACCCTCTCGTCTCTCAGCGTCGGACCTCTAGCACCATGCGGGGGAAAACGCGGCCTAGACTCTCTCCTAGCCTCAAAGCTATTGTCAAACCTCCCTGCACCAAACTGACCACGACCTGGAGGCCGCCTAGCAAACTCACCACGAGCTGGAGCACTATGAACACCCAACGTAGGAACTGTACGCACAAAGGCCTCTCTACTAGGCAAAGGTGAACGAGACACAGGCGCACTACGGGAAGAGTAGTACCTGTCCCTGTTACCCATCTCCTTCTCTCGTCTCATCTCCCTCTTCTTCCTCCAGCAAAACTCTTCTAGGTGACCATCCCTTCCACAATGTTCACAATGGAAGCGGACTGGTTTTGGCTTTGGGGTTTCTCTCGGTTGTGGGTTCTCACTTCTCTGGTAACCCCCACTCCTCACAAAGGTCACTCTCCTCTGGAAGTTGTTTGTCTTTGGTGGAAACTTGGGAGGATCTGGAGTGGTGTCAAGCTTGTTCAACAGGTGGTTGGGCTTAGGTGTGAAGCTGTTCTTTGGTGGGATGTTTGTGGTGGAGTTAGGTTGCTCTTTCTCTTTCTCATCACTACTCTCACCAGCTTTCTCAGAACCCAGACCACGACCATCAGCTCTCTTAAAACCAGCAATCAACATCTTAAGCTGTGGCTCGCGACCTGACAACCAACCCAAACACTGTCGCAACTCATCATTCTCATCTTGCAAACGATCAACATATTGTGTAAGCTCAACATTCTTCAAAGCGACAACATCACAAGCAGAACAGGAATTTGCAATAGGAGATTTCAATTGAGCCTCAAGCGAACTAATCATGGTACGAGATTCAAGCAACTGAGCACGTAAAGCAGGACAAGAAGTACAAGCATCTAGCAAAGAAGGTCTAGACTTTAACTCAGCAATCTCAACCCTAGCTCCTTCTAGTTCATCAAGGCATGTCATGTGTTTATCCTTGAGAGCAACCAAATCAGCAAGATGCACATCACACACAGAGCATTCAAGTTCATCAGAAACAATAGGAGCATCTTTCAGCACACCTATCTCAGCTCTAGCACTTGCCAACTTAGATTCAAGCTCAGCCACTTTCTTGCTAGACTCACTAAGCAAAGACTCAAAATCCATCGCCTTCTTTCCAGTCTCAGAATGTAAGGCCTCAAGCTCCACAATCCTTTCCTTAGACTCTCCAAGCAACGACCTAAACTCTCTCTTCTCCTAGTTGGTCTTCCTAAGCACATCATCACGATTATCGACCAACTTCTCAAGCCTAGTGATCTCCTTACGCAAAGAGATGGGATCGGTCAATACCTTATCCTCGGAGTCAGAGTCGGAGTCAGAGTCATAGTCGGAGATGTTCTTGGAATCATGTGCCATGGTGCAGTAGTTCACAGCGGTGCAGGAAAGCCCGTTGAGGTTGCGGTTCATGTGCTTCTTCTCCTTGGGTGGCCGCGGTCTTCATCCTCGCTGCTCGAGCTCGACGAAATGTCAGTGTTCTCCTCCTTGTTCTTGTGCTTGGAGTGGTACTCGTCCTTGGAGCGGTGCTTGTGCTCATCTTGCGAACGGTGCTTGCGTTTCTTGATTTCCTCCGGGCACTCAGCGATGAAGTGGCCCTTCTTGCCGCACCGGTAGCACGTACTCCCCGCGCGCCTGGAACCCTTGCGGTTCTGGTACATGCGCTCGAACCTCCTCGTGAGCAACGCGAGATCCTCCTTGCTCAGCACCTCATACTCCTCATCTGGAAGAGACACAAGAGAAGACAAAGCAATGTGTCTGGAAGTATTAGCATGTCCATCACCAGAATCACCGACTAGAGCTAGACTATGAGAATCAGTCGGACTCTTAGCCTTGGCAAAAAACCGTCTATCAACCTCAGAAGATTTCAACTTGGAGAAAAGCTCATCAACCATCAAAGTCTCATAGTTAGCCGACTCCATGATAGCCTCAACCTTCGCACCCCACATGGATCTATCAAGTGATTGCAAGAGCTTGATAGCTCTGTCATGATCCGAGTATGGGAGCTGGGTGATGTTGGCTTTCATGTTGTTGACTATGGCAGTAAAGCGCTGAAACATAGCATCAACTGACTCACCCTGCAACTGCTCAAAGTTCTCATACTCAATACGACACATTGAGAAAAGCCTAGCCTTCACATGGCTATCACCACTGTGGGCTACCTTGAGCTTCTGCCAGATCTGGCTAGCTAGGTCCTCGCCCAAAACTCGCTCAAACTCCTCAGCCGACAAAGCACGGAACAAGTAATCGACAGCTCTAGCGTTTGCCTCAAACTTATCTCTCGCATCCTGGGCATCTAAGTTGGTGGGATTGACATAGTGTTCATCTTTGGTCACATCCCACAACAACTTTCCTTTGCCTCGCAAGAAAGCGCCCATACGCGTGACCCAATTCGGATAGTTCTTCCCATCGAAATGCGGAGGCCCGGAACCCCGATCTTGGTACGTCATCTTTGGATCTTAGACTGGTTAGAGTCGCAAAGACCCGTAACCGGCTCTGATACCAATTGAAGGACCGAAATGGCGACCAGAGAGGGGGGGGGGGGGGGGGGTGAATGGGAGTCGATAAAAATTCTTCTCAACCGATCCGGCTATTTTCCCAAATCAACTCCAAAGACTCCGAAAGCGATCTTGCCAAGATTACGTAGCTACTGAGAAGCTACTGACCCTAGGAACAAGATCAACGCAGCGGAAAACCAATCAAGCAAATTGAATCAAAATCGAACCAAACTGGGACAAAACCACCTCAACTCAGCTAGGGGCGGTTTAACCTCCCTAGGGGTGGTTTAACCGCCTATGGGGCGGTTTAACCGGCCTGGCCTGGGAGCTCTCAGGATAAAGTCAACTCGTGAATCGATCTCCCAAACGGCTTGAGCTCTTGAGACGAAACTTTGGGGAGATGATGTACACCTCCAGTAGAGTATATTCCCCAAATATCTCCGCCTCAAACCCACTAGAACTCCCAGAATCTCAGATCTCGTGAAGAACACCTCCACCCCGAGTTCATCCAAAAATCCCCAAATCCGAAGCGATTCTTTGCATTTTGAGGGGGCAAATCACCAGGAAAAGAGTGTCCACGACCTCATATGTGAATCCCCCAAACAAACACGCAAGGAAATGACCTCAAACACAAGGAATCGAAAATCTCCCAAAGGGGCCAAAAAGAGCCACGGGATGAACAACGAAATCACACAAAGAGGGATACAAGAAAGCCAAATCTTCCATACATCATGAGGTCAACTTCTTTACAAATAGGCTAGCTACCCTCCCTTCATCCAACCCTCTCAAAGATTTCTCCGGTGAAGCACTTGGCTAGCCTATGGATGTAAAGATGGTTAAAGCGTGTTGCCCTTCTAGGGTCACGCCCTGCGTGTTTATATAGAGCCAGGAAGAACCCCTTGGCGTGGTGTACAAGATCGTGGCAGTTGGGATATGGCCGATCAACCTGATTACAACAAGAAAAATCTATCTCCAAATATCTACAACTAAACCAGCACTAAATCCCAACTGCCTACGATAAGTTACAAGTCATTTATCTAACATTCCCCCTCAATCACAACTTCCTAAGTTGAGATTGTTCTTGAACAGTCCAAGCTTCCCAATCGATAATGCCTTAGTGAAGCCATCTGCAACTTGATCTTCAGTTGATATAAAACGAATTGACAAGAGCTTTTGCGCTACTCTTTCACGAACAAAGTGATAATCAACTTCAATGTGCTTTGTTCTTGCATGGAACACCGGATTTGCAGAAAGATATGTTGCACCAATATTATCACACCACAAGCAAGCAACTTTAGGAGCACGAACCCTCAATTCTTCAAGTAGTTTCTGTACCCACATTACTTCAGCTGTAGCATTGGCTAAGGACTTGTATTCTGCTTCGGTAGATGACCTAGAAACAGTTGCCTACTTTCTAGCACTCCAGGATATTAAATTGGATCCCAAAAATACTGCAAATCCACCTGTTGATTTTCTATCATCTAGGCATCCAGCCCAATCCGCATCAGAGAATGCACTAACAAGCATGGAATTTGACTTTTGTATCTTAAGACCAGTACCAAGTGTAAACTTTAGATACCTTAATATTCTTTTTACAGCTGTCCAATGCAAGGTAGTCGGAGAATGTAAATACTGACATACCTTGTTTACTGAGAAAGATATATCAGGCCGTGTGAGCGTTAAGTACTGCAATGCACCCACTATGCTGCGGTATCTTGTAGAATCATCTGGACCAAGTTTCTCTCCTTCATATGCTGTCAACTTTTCAGTTGTCGACATAGGAGTATTTACTGGTTTGCACTGTAACATACCAACACGTCTCAGCAGATCAGTAGTATATTTCTCTTGTGTGAGTAAAATGCCTTCCTTAATACTCTTTACTTCAATTCCTAGAAAATAATTGAGATCCCCAAGATCCTTAAGGGCAAAGAGTTCGCCAAGATCCTTCAGAAGTGCCTGAGTTGCTGCATGAGAGGAGCTTGCCACAATAATATCATCAACATATATTAGCAAGAATATTGTGACCGAGCCTCTTTGATAATAGAACAAGGATATGTCTGCTTTAGAGGGTTTAAAACCAAGATCTTGTAGCTTCTGGCTTAACCGTGCATACCATGCTCTTGGAGCCTGTTTGAGACCATACAGTGCTTTATCAAGTTTACATACAAAATTCGGTTTGGACTTGTCCTCATAACCTGGTGGTTGCCTCATGAACACATCTTCCTCAAGAACACCATGGAGAAACGCGTTCTGCACATCCAATTGGCGAAGGCTCCATCCCCTGGAAACTGCTATAGACAAAACCAATCTAATAGTAGCAGCTTTAACAACAGGACTAAACGTATCCTCATAATCAATACCATAGCGTTGCTTAAAACCTTTGGCAACTAACCGTGCTTTATATCTATCTATAGACCCATCAGCCTTTTTCTTGATCTTGTAGACCCATTTACAATCAATGATATTTCTTCCAGACTCTGGAGGAACAAGATGCCAGGTTTTGTTTCGTTGTAACGCTTGGAATTCACAGTCCATAGCAAGTTTCCAATCTTTATTATGTAGAGCTTCATCTAAATCATGAGGTTCACCCAAAGCTGTTAAAAGACCATACCTTACGGTGCCATCTGTGTATTTCTTTGGCTTACGAATCCCACTTAGGGCTCGTGTCTTCGGCCTGAGAGTAGCAGCATCACGTCCAGGATCAATAGCAGAGACAGCTTCAGGTGGATCCACCGACGAGCTGGTGGTGTGCTTGTCCATACGAGGACCAGCAGAATCTGCAGCCACAGAGGATCCGTCGCCCCCTGGCTGCGTACAAGGAGGTGCAGGAGATTCGCCCGCAGCGCCCGACCGAAGCGGCGACATGGCAGGCACTGGATGGGGAGGCAGGGCGCGGGCGCCCGACGGACTCGACCGGTCCACCCGACCGGAGGACGTGTCCGCCTGGGAGTGGGGCGGTGTGCGGGTCGGAGAAGCCGCGTCCTGGAGGGATCCCGAAGACGATCCGCCCGGACCTGATACGCCTGCACTGCTGTCAGGACTGGCCGACACAGCACCTGGATGTTCCTCGTGTCTAGTGCCGGGTGGATCCTGCATAAAATGACGCCCAATCCCACTGTTTGCAGGGGGATTGCAGGCTGAAAAATCTGGTGAATCATCAGATGGGTTAGTAGCATCAGTAGAACAATGAATCATGTGATCAGGTACTGTAGTATTCCCAGGTGAGGAGGATGGAAGTAGAAGGATTTCAGAACGAAGGAGAGCACCTGCATTCGGGTGAAGTTCTGAGAAGGGAAAAATTGTTTCATCAAAAACAACATCCCGAGATATGTAGACACGCCCAGTGGAAATGTCCAAGCATTTATATCCTTTATGAAGGTTACTATAGCCCAAAAAAGCACATCGTTTAGAACGGAACTCAAGCTTCCTATTATTATAGGGACGAAGGTTGGGCCAGCAGGCACAACCAAAAATGCGCAGGGCAGAGTAATCTGGTGTTTCATGGTATAGGATCTCAAGGGGCGACAAAAAATCTAGGAGCTTGGAGGGCGTGCGGTTGATCAAGTAGGTCGCAGCAATGAATGCCTCATCCCAGAATTTCAGAGGCATGCTAGCACGAGATAACAGAGAAAGCCCGACTTCAACAATGTGCCTATGTTTACGCTCAGCTGAACCATTCTGTTGATGGGCATGAGGGCATGAGACATGATGAGTAATGCCTACTTGGCGAAAAAAGGAATTGAGTTTTTCATATTCTCCACCCCAATCTGTTTGCAGAGTTAAGATCTTGCGATCAAAGGAACGTTCTACTAGTGTTTGGAATTCTTGAAAGCATGAGAAAACTTCAGATTTATGGCGAAGCAAATAAATCCATGTAAATTTGCTGAAATCATCTATGAAGCTAACATAATATTTCTTCCTTCCAACAGAATCAACAGCAGGACCCCATACATCAGAGAAAATAAGCTGTAAAGGAAATTGCGACACACTGGTCGACTTGGGATACGGAAGTTGATGACTTTTAGCCTGCTGACATGCATTACAGACTTCATCTTTATTCTCAACACTAGAACAAGGGAGACTATGGTGACTAATGATGCGCCTAATTATTTGGGATGAAGGGTGCCCTAGACGATCGTGCCAGCGAGTGGATGAGGGCTTGACCGCAGCTAGAGCTTGTCCGCTGTTGGAGGGGCATGCACTGGAAGGAAGGGGGTAGAGGCCGCCTCTACACTTGCCTCGAAGAAGAACCTTCTTCGTTGCCTGGTCCTTGATCAAGAAAAAATCAGGGTGAAATTCAAAAAAGGCTTTGTTGTGTGAGGCAAGGCGATGGACAGATATTAGATTCTTATGTGCTTCAGGAACATGTAGAACATCTTTAAGATTTAAATTACGACTGGGAGTACGTACAATAGCGCAACCAACATGATCAATGTTCATACCTGAACCACTTGCAGTCCTGATCTGCTCGCCGCCATGGTAGGAGTCTTGCATGGACAGCTTATTTAACTCCCCCGTGATGTGCTCATTTGATCCGGAATCGACATACCAATTGGTGTCGACTCCGTACGAAGCAGTAGCAGCAAGTCTCTCATCTGGCACGAAGTCTTCTTCGAACCTGTACCAACATTCTGCAGCGGAGTGACCAGTTTTGTAACAAACTTGACACTTCACCTTTTTGTTGGTGCGATTGCCCGTGTTGTTGTTGGAGTAGCCGCCATTGTTGCTGTTGCGGTTGCCGTTGCCGCGGCCTCCATTGCCACGGCCACGACCACCAGATCCTCCACGCCCTCCACGGTTGCCGTTACCACGGCCACCACCACGGCCTCCTCTGGATGCTAGGTTAGCCGACGATTGAGAGCCGCCGGTCTGCATGTTCAGGCGCTCTTCAAAGGTGAGGAGCTGGTTGAACACATCTCCCACCGTGATGGCTTCAGGACGCGAGAGGACGGCGGACACCACCGGGTTGTAGTCGGAGTCGAGGCCGGTGACGATGTGGCTGATGAGTTCTTCATCGTCGATGGACTTGCCAGCAGCTGCCATCTCATCTGCTAGAGATTTCATCTTAGCAAAATAATCTGCCATGGACATACCTCCCTTCTTGGTTGTGGTGAGGGCGATCCTGGTGGTCACCGCACGGGCTCGGGTCTGAGATGCCAGCAACTCCTGGATGCTGGTCCAGACTTCATGGGACGTCGTCTTCAAGGCGACATGGGTGAGGATGTCCTTGGATAGTGTGGAGAGCAAATAACCAAGAACTTGCTGGTCAGATGCGATCCACCTGGTGTACTCCTCGTTGGGCTGCACGAGTTTCTTCTCGTCGACGGTGACTTCGATGGTCTTGGCGGGAGCAGCGACCGTGCCATCCAGGAACCCTTCAAGTTGGGCGCCTCGGATGGCCGGCATAACCTGAGCTTTCCATAGAGGAAAGTTGGCACGCGTGAGCTTCTCTGTGACAGGATGCCCAAGCGGCGCAGGGAAGGAGGAGGAGCTCGAACTCGCCATGGATTGGATGTAGTTTGAGGTAGTAGGCTCTTGGTACCATGTAAAGATGGTTAAAGTGTGTTGCCCTTCTAGGGTCACGCCCTGCGTGTTTATATAGAGCCAGGAAGAACCCCTTGGCGTGGTGTACAAGATCGTGGCAGTTGGGATATGGCCGATCAACCTGATTACAACAAGAAAAATCTATCTCCAAATATCTACAACTAAACCAGCACTAAATCCCAATTGCCTACGATAAGTTACAAGTCATTTATCTAACAATGGAAACTAGAAAGAAAAACTAAGGGAAAATAGTTCAAGTGCAAGGGAAAATAAACTAGACTACTTGGATAACAGCCACCAACCCCTAGGGGGTCTATTATATAGTCCAAGTGGTGGTGCTCTAAAGACTAAACTACCCCTAAGTGATACATACCCCTCTGGGGCAAATTTGGCATTTTTCGTGAAGATTTTTCCGGCTGGGACACCTTCCGCTGCAAGCTAGCTTCCCTCCGACGCAAGCCTTGCAGTGACGCCGCGTGTCCTCCGGATCGAAGCTCCTCGAAGCCAAACTTGGGCCTGCCCGGGGGGAGGAGGGGCGGTTAAACCGCCCCTGGGGGGCGGTTAAACCGCCCCTGCCAGCCACACTTGGCCCAGCAGCCAAAACTTGCCTCGTCGAGTCCTCAGCCTTGGTTTTGAGGCCCAAACCAAGGGAAACCGTCCACCGATGATTTTGTGGCCACATCACCAAACCCCGCGTACAAGCTTCGGTTGTTAGCCGCTACCTTGTACCGGCTTCTCGTCCGCGTACGAGCTTCGGTTCTGAGCCGCTACCTCGCACCGGAACCATGTCCCCTTGCTCGTTCTTGCCAGCATGTGAACCGCACTTGATCCATCTAGCCACCGGGTCCCTCGAACCAAGCCTACTTGTCTCTCCACTCCTCGAAGGCTGCCATGGCTAAGACCTTTCGCGCCTGTTCTTCACCTGCACTAATGCAATCAAGCCGCATTCTACACCTGCAATACTTGAGTCAAGGGAAACGTCAATCTACACCACGTTGTCAATCACTCATCACACCAGGAAGCGACCATCCATCGGTCCTCGGACACACCGGGTCCTCAAGATGGGGTCTATCATCCAACCCGTTGGAGAACCGGAGAAATCATTGAGAGATTATGCAAGCCCGTGCATTGAGGATTTCAACATACAAAAATCAGATTCGATGCTCGAAGCAACCAAATATGAGATTAGCACAGAGATCATCATGATGGCGGCTGCAAATCCATTCAAAGGGATGGAGATGGACAACCCATATGGACACGTTGCGCGTTTCATGATGCTATGCAATACAATACAACAAGAAGGTGTTCCATTAGCTTGGTTCAGGTGGAATCTTTTCCCTTATTCACCTGTAGATGAAGCAAAGAGATGGTATGCGCTCGCATCCTTCGAAGCAAGAGGAAATTTTGATCTATTAATGCAAAAATTCTGCGGGAAGTTCTTTCCCATAAGCAAGGTGCAAGACTTGAGGAATCAAGTGATTAATTTCAAGCAAGGAGAAGAAGAGGGAATTGATCAAGCTTGGATTCACCGTGACATATTATTGCATACTTTTTATTTTTCCCTAACCCCCGAGTGCATGCAATTTGTTCGTATGTGTTCAGGAGGAGATCTCATGGACAAAACACTCACAGAAGCTGCTCAAATCCTTCAGAGAATTAGTAAAGGAGCAACAACACAAAGAGACTGGGAATCAAGGCTTTCGGGCAACATAGAACAAGGAACTCGAGGAGGAGTACTTGCTGGAATTTTTAGAACCATAGCCCCGGAAGTGAAGAAAGAGGAACCAATCAAGGAATTAACATTGGAGAAGATGAAAGAACCTTTATATGATAAAGAAGAGTCATTCCGAAGTGATAAAAGTGACAAACCGGAGACATCGGAGGCCAGAAGTTTAGCAAATGCAAAATCATTGCGAGAGTTTGAGCAATTGGATTGGATTCCTATAGACTTTGGAGAAATATTCAACGAATGAAGACCATTTCGAAACCAAAAAGGTTCAGTGCAAGCTATAGAAGTGGATTTTCTGCCAGATAAACACACGGGATACGTCTTGGACAAGAAATCAGCAGGTGAAATCATTCAGAGATTATTCAAAGAAGAAGGAGAGGTGGATCCTGACTATGTTGCAGAAGTGAAGAGGATAATGAGAGCAAAACTAGAGTCTTCTCCCTTTGCACGCTTGGCCAAGATTTATGCAATAGAAGAAGAACACATGGAGGGAAGACCACTACCTACGCCGCACATCAGCCGCATGATCAAGGGAGAATTATTCTGCAATGCTTTATGCGACATCGGAGCACAAGTAAGTGTCATGTCTTCTAAAATTTATGATGAGCTTTCCAACAAGACCTTAGACTTAGCTCCAACTTCTACGAGATTGATTATGGGGGATGGTAGAACAATTAAACCTTTGGGTATGCTTAAAGATTTAGATGTTGCTATCTCTGGTAAATCGATTCCAACCGACTTTTTGATGATCGATGTTTATAACAAAGAGCATGACGATATAATTCTTGGTAGACCTTTTCTAAAGTTGGTTGATGCTGTTCTTGATCCTGGGAAGGGTAAAGTAACCATTAATCTTGATGGAACTAAATACACATACAACTTTCTACCCGCTTCCCGTATTCCTTCACCTCTCCCTCTTGACAACGAAGAGGTGGAGAGTATTCGCTTTCTTGAAAACCTTAGAGACCCACTTCAATGAGCGATAGAGGGTGAGTCACTCGCTAATGAGCAAGATGAAGAGTTAGAAGAGGCGAAGGAAGCATTAGAACCACAAGATGGAAGTTGCGAGAACGCGTTTGAGGAGATTGGAAATCTATTTCAAGAATAAGAAGAAGTGCCTGATGTTGAACTAAAGCCGCTGCCTAAGGGATTGAAATATGTGTTTCTGGGGAATGAGAAGACATATCCGGTGATTGTAAGCGAAGATTTGAGCTCAGAAGAAACGGAGAAGTTGCTGAATTTATTAAGAAAACACAAGAAAGTGATTGGTTACAATATCAAGGACTTGAAAGGCATTAGTCCAGCATTTTGCACACACCGTATACAATTGGAAGATGAATACAAGCCAGTCGTTGAGCATCAGAGAAGACTGAGCCATGATATGCGTGAGGTTGTAAAGAAGGAAGTGATTAAGCTGTTGAACGCTGGGATCATCTATCCAGTGCCTAATAGCGAATGGGTGAGCCCTGTACATTGTGTACCAAAGAAAGGAGGACTGACAGTGGTGAAGAATGAGAAGAATGAATTAATTCTGCAACGGACTGTAATGGGATGGCATATGTATGTCGACTACAGGAAGTTGAATAAAGCAACGAAGAAGGATCACTTCCCGTTGCCATTCATTGATGAGATGCTCGAAAGATTAGCTAAACATTCACATTTTTGCTATCTAGATGGGTTCTCTGGATTCTTTCAAATTCCTATACACCCAGATGATCAGCATAAGACCACATTCACATGGCCGTACAGTACCTTCGCCTACAGAAGGATGCCTTTTGGTTTATCCAATGCACCGGCTTCATTCCAGAGGTGCATGATGGCTATATTTTCTGATTTTATTGAAGAAATTATGGAGGTGTTCATGGATGACTTCTCAGTGCATGGCACAAGCTTTGAAGATTGCTTAGAAAATTTGGACAAAATTCTAAAAAGATGCGGAGAGGTTGATCTTGTTCTTAATTGGGAGAAGTGTCACTTTATGGTGAGACAAGGAATAGTTTTGGGTCATGTGATTTCTGAGAGAGGTATAGAGGTGGATAAAGCAAAGATTGAGACAGTTGAAAGACTACCACCTCCAACTGATATTAAATCATTGAGAAGCTTTCTCGGACATGCCGGATTTTATAGAAGATTTATTAGAAACTTTTCTAAGATCACCAAGCCATTGACACAACTTCTGCAGAAGGACGTGACCTTTGATTTCAATGATGAATGCCTAAAAGCATTTAAAACTTTGAAAGAGTCGCTCATAATTAAGTGCCCCTATCATCCAACCTCCAGATTGGAACCTCCCGTTCGAGATTATGTGTGATGCAAGCGACTATGCCGTTGGAGCTGTTCTTGGGCAGAGAAAAGAAGGGAAAGTGTACGCAATTTATTACGCGAGTAAGACACTCAATGAAGCTCAAGTTAATTATGCTAGTACTGAAAAAGAGCTGCTCGCTGTGGTATTTGCTTTCGAAAAATTCAGATCATACATTGTTAATTCAAAAGTGATTGTCTACACTGATCATGCTGCAATCAAGTACCTTCTGACAAAGAAAGACGCTAAACCAAGATTGATTCGCTGGATTCTCCTGCTACAAGAGTTTGATGTGGAGATCAGAGATAAGAAAGGCACGGAAAATGTTGTGGCCGACCACTTGTCAAGAATGAATCGAGAATATGACAAACTATAACCTATTGAAGATAAAATGAGAGATGATCATTTGTACAGAATCTTCGATAGAAACAATTGGATGGGAGACATTATATGTGCATTAAAAGGAATTCCATTAGATCATTTGGATAAAAATTCTAAAAGAAGAGTGTATGCGTAGAAGAAAAGTACTATTGGGACGCACCGTACCTATACAGATATGGAGAAGATGGAGTGCTAAGGAGATGTGTACCAAAGGAAGAAAGAGAAGAAATATTGAGAAAATGTCACGCATCAGAGTATGGTGGACATTATGGGCACTTCAAAACACAGGCAAAGGTATGGGCTAGCGGATTTTATTGGCCAGAGATGCATGAGGATGCAAAGAGGTATGTTGCAACTTGTCCTGAATGTCAGAGAAAGGGAAATATATCACAGAGGAATGCGATGCCGCTGAATTATAATTTGCAAATCGATTTATTTGATGTTTGGGGCATAGACTTCATGGGACCTTTTGTCAATTCACATGGGTTCGAACACATCCTAATGATGGTTGATTATGTGTCAAAATGGGTGGAAGCACTCCCGTGTAGAAAAGTATCAACCGAGGAGTCGATTCATATGATAAAGACGGTTATATTCCCTCGATATGGAGTACTGAGAGTCTTGATAAGCGATGGAGGATCTCATTTCACTGGCAAGGACTTTGGCAAATGTTTAACGAAGATGGGGATTGAACATAGAGTTTCTACTGCATATCATCCTCAGACGAATGGCCAAGCAGAAACCTCGAATAAACAAATTAAAGACATTCTAAAGAAAATAGTGTTCAAAGGTGGAAAGGACTGGGCGAAGAAGTTGGACGGAGCATTATGGGCATACAGAACAGCATATAAAACACCCATAGGTATGAGCCCATATCAATTCATCTATGGAAAAACATGTCATTTGCCTGTTGAATTAGAACACAAGGCATATTGGGCTATAAAAGAGATGAATCTTGATATGGATGCTGCAAGAATAAAGAGAAAAATTCAGATAAATGAGCTCGAAGAAACAAGATTGAAGGCTTATCATAGTGCAAGCATTTATAAAGAAAGAATGAAACATTGGTACGATAAGCATATACAAAGAAAAGAATTCAAGGAAGGAGACAAGGTCCTGCTTTTCAACTCGAGATTTAAATTGTTCGGTAAAGGAAAATTGCAAAGCAAATGGGATGGACCGTACGTCGTACATTCGGTGTCACCAACTGGAGCGGTAACGATTATGGATATTAAAGGAGATCAATATGTGGTGAATGGATAGCGGTTGAAGGTTTATTTAGAGCCGGATATCGTCCCCCTTCATTATATTAACATCTATTCATTTGAAGACGACGCCGGACGTCAAGCCTAATAACGTTAAGCAAGGTATGTTTGTATATAGTTTGAGTTTTATTTTTGTTGTAGTCTCTGTTTTGTTTCTGCGTAAAACCGACGAACCATAGGCTTAAAATTAAACAAGGTGGACCTCACAAAAATTTGGGCAGCTCTGGGCCCAGGCCGCGCGGCCCAGACCCCCTCTGGGCGCGTGGCATGGGGTGTTTTTGGCCCCGATCGACCTTCGTCAGCCCTAGTTTTGTTCGTTGCAGACTCTAGAAACTGCGTCCCGGAGATTGGCAAGTTTAAACCAGGAAAGAATGAGCTTCACATCCAAGTCTTTCGGCACATAAATAGATGCGGTTTCCCCCTCGAAAAACCATCTCATTCCATCCACGAAAACCCCCCTAGACGTGCATGCAAGCCATGACGAGCCGCAGGAGCCCGAGCGTGAAGACCGGAGGCGAGCCGGCGCTGGAGAAGCCCTGGCCGCGCGGCCAAAGCTCCCCAGGTGACGTGGCACAGCCCCCTCCCTTGGCTGCTATCGAGCTCCTTCGACAGGAGGTACGCCGGTGTGATCTACAGCCTGTCTTTGCAAGGAAACAGTATCTGTAGCCTCGGATGAGTGTGGGAGGATTCCTCTGACCAAGCCTCTCACTCCTCGCTATCCTGTCATCGAGATCATCGATGATGAGCCTAAGGAGGTGCCGGTGAACTCAGTCATCATCCCACCAAGGTGTTCCTTGCGCCTGCTCGGCAAGAGGAAGGACTACTCCGAAGAACCGCAGGACTTCGCTGGCAACAGCGATTGGGAAGATGACCGTAGCCCTGGATCATGGGGAGATGGGAAGGACGACAATGACAACTACGTGTGGGAGGAGCAGCCTGCTGAAGACGAAGAACAAGAGAATAATCAAGCTGGGCAAGGAGATGAAGGTAAAGCTGAGCCCGATCCGTTCGCTCCGCATTTGAATTGTTGTCCCGGATGCAGAATAAATATTCAAGAGCTGTTTGCTGGGCTTGATGACTACATAGCGTCAACGAAGCTTTCTACCATAGACTGCAGGAGTTGGAGAAGCAAGTGGACGACGATTTCAGGTTCCTTAACCGAAACGTGAGGGCGTTGTTCGCTAGGGACGACAACAAGAAGAAGGGCGGCGGCAACAACATGTGCAACTACGGGTGTCATCACTAGTGGTTCCACGAGCCTCGTGTTTCTCCTATTTTGTCTACGACGAGGACGTCGTAAAGTTTGAGCGTGGGGAAGAGGGAGCTCGTGTCGTGTCTTTTGTGAGAGTCAAGTTTCGTCGGTGTGTGAGAGTCGTGAGATTTATTTTTCTGTCGGTGTGCTAGTCATTTGTGAGTCATGTTAAATTAGTGTGAGTCTTAAAAAAATTAAATAAAAAGTGTCTTGAATAAATTGCGTGGATCGCGCGTTTTGCAAGTATTATTTTTGTTCTTACAAGCGATTTATCATGAGCATTGTCTTGAAATTTAAATCATGGTTGTGGTGCATATTAAAGAATTTGTTCTCGCTATACCCATGCTTGATCTAGAGCGAGGACTTGGATCTTTGCTTAGCACTTGCAAGTAAACACTTAAATTGGAGGAGATTTTGTTTAAATAAATTCTAGAAAAAACTTGCACAAAGAATGACTATATGATTTTCCAAGTCGAGAGAAATTTCTACCTATCCAAAGCTTTAAATTCAATAATATTCGTTCCACCATAAGCCAAGATGATGTGATGCATTAAGTTAGGATTTTTCTCTCTTGGGAGTTTTAATTTCGAGCAATGATCATGTCCTTGTTCTCAACTCTTCATGCTAGCCTCGACATTGTTCGGTAATGAGAGTTCTTCATTAGAACGATCATATGATCTACCGGATTCCAAAACCCGAACCAAAATTCTTTATTTTATATCTATCCCTTGAACACAACCTAAATATACGAGGATATATTCTGTTTCTGGGCGAGATCGAAGGAACACAGGCTCTGGAGATTATTTGGAAGATGTGCGTAAAAGATGAGACGCAACCGGGCCAGAAAAAGGCCAGGCCACGCCGCCTAGAGGGCCTCTAGCGGGCCGACCAGGGGTGTTCCTGGGTCCCCTGGAGTGCAGAAAATTTGTGGAGTTGTTATATATATTTGTTATCTTGTATGCAAAAGATTGGGTTTAGAAGATGTTCGGAAAAGAGTTGTAAATTTAGAGAAAGAAGAAAAAGAAAAAGAAAGAAAGAAAAGAAAGAAAAATATGAAAGAAGATGTAAGAAAAATAAAATAAATTAAGGAGGTACTGTTCTACAGGTTGGAGATCATTTGAAGTGCAAGAGAAGACCGCCCTTTCATCAAAGATACATCCTCAATTCCAACCATGTGCAATCCGACGATGAGGATGACATCAGAGCCTCAAAGTCATTTATTTTTATTTGCCCTTGCACATGTCCACCATTCTATATCTTCGCATCCTTGAACCCCTCACATTATGGTTATACTCTCATGATCATTGGCTCGGAAGGTGAACACCATTAGAGGATTTTCTTAGCTTGATAATATTTGCATTAACTTGGCTAGCCTTTCCTATAGCTCCATTATATTGAGAGAATTTTGAGAGGAAAGGATTTGAAAAACAAGATAGGATAGCCACTTTATAAATGAGAGACTTGTGAGGACTTGGAAAAGAATATTGGTCTAACTCTTGTTGTAGGATGATTTGTTTTTGATTAAAAAGAAGAAAAACCCTCCAAGGAAAAGTGAGAAAGCGATGTGCTGGTAAGTTTCGAGTTCTTTAGTGAAAGGAAAAAGCTGTGGAGATGATTTGGCTTGAGTAAATGATTGAACGCCCATGCTTTGATTATTCTCGCTGCTCCGCTAATATTTTGTTTAAAGGACTTGAATGATTTCACTTGCATCATGTGTAAAGATTAAACTCAAGATCGTTTGCAACCCGTTGGAGTTTGACTTGCTCGAGGACGAGCAAGAGCTAAGCGTCGGGGAATTGTTGGCGCTGTTAAATGACACCATTTTAGTGTTGTTTATACATCAATTTCATGCTTATTCTAATGCTAACCCCGCCACTTAGCACTGAAATAACCCCGTTTCCACTTGTGTCTTGTATTTTGGAGTATATTGTGATTTTGTAGGAAACTCGACACATTTGGACTAGTTTTGGTGATTTGACGATGGGCTTAAAGCATACATAGGCTGATGACATGGAGAAGGATCAACACGCAAAAGATGAAGTGGATCAGGGCCAGGAAAGGCCCAGGCCGCGCGGCCTAGGAGCCCTCTGGCCTCGCGGCCCAGCCCTTTCTTGGGCCCAAACGTGCTCCCATTTCTTCGAGGCTAAGCATTCGTCAACCCTAGCGTATATATGAGCCGCCATGCTCCAGAGACGAGGAGAGCCACACCAGAGGAGACGAAGACATCAAGCAACCACCAGGATTGATCAAGATCCATTCTAGAAGCCATCCACGCGGAGGAAGCGGAGCCGGGAACCCTAGCGGAGGCGCCGGCGACGTTGAACCCTAGAGGACAGCGAGGAGATCGTCTTCACAAGGAGTTTACCACCATGATTAGCGCTTCAACACTGATCTACATGGGGTAAATCCTTCGTATGTTCATGGGGTTGTATGGTGATCTTGAGATGTAATCGTTGAATCCTTGTTATGATCATTGATCTATCATGTTCTTTTGGCTATGTTCTTCATCTATCTTATGCCCTAGCTAGGCCTTGATTTGGTTTGCACATATGCTCTGCTCACCTCAGATCGTTTAGCCATGAGTTTGATCCTCGTAGCTCAGTAGCAGATTACCCCTGTTTGGTGACAGCTTGTGGGAGGGAAAACTGCTGAGCTTGGTTCATGTTCATCATTGATAGATTAGATCAGTTCTTTCACAGTATACGATGCATCTACGAGTGACCCTAGACCCTGTGAACATCCGTTCCTCATATCTTGTGCTCATCATGAACTTTTCTTGTTAATCTAGACTAGATTGATCTTCTAACATTATTAGATTAGATCCAAGTCATATCTGTCACACCCATATTTACACAAAACCTGAATGCGTCCGTATGTGTGCCCAGTACGTCCACAGAACACATACAGCATACAAATATGGTTCTCAAAGAACACAATGCTCGAAATAAATAGTTTTACATCCAGAGTTTAACACAAAGACATAGTCTTACACAAATAACACAGCGGAAGTCTATTTATTAAAGCTCTCGACTAAAGACGAATGGCGCCTCAATTCCCACAGGGACGCCGACTGGTTGATCGCAGCTCAGAAGTAGGGAAGATCCTCCGGGAAGTCTGCGAATGCCTCTTCATTCACTGCTCCATCTGTTACCCGTCCGGGATTTTGTTGATTGTTGGCAAGTGTAAGTAACTCATCTTTACTTAGCAAGTATAACAGGAGTATATGCAAGGCTGAAAAGGCTAACTCGGGTTTACTGCTTTAGCACTTTTAGTTGGTTCATTTTATCATTCTTCTAGTTACTACAAGTGTAAAGGAACTCCCAGTTGTAACCCCATTAAAGATGTAAGTAACATTAATACCATAAAGCATCATCATTAACATCATCTTCTAATCAAAAAGGATCTAGGCCGCTCGTGACCGTGAGCACGGCTATCATGATAGATGTACACTCTGCAGAGGTTTCGCCCTTTCTCCAACCGTTAGCATAAAAGCTCAAAGGAGCTTTCAACCCAACCACGCACGAACCACACTTCTGAGGTGTGAGTGCATAGGGACGCTACAAGGCTTTTCACAAAACACCCTAACAAGCATAGTGGCCACTATGGTTTCGGCAAGGCGCATGACCCTGAGGCATCGAGATCGACCCATACTCACGACGCTCCGCGAGCGGTATCAATGGCATCCAGAGCGCTAAACCAACAGGCGCAACGTGCGGAGCTCCCAGAGCGCAGGTAAGGCGCTCCCAACACGGGACATTGCCAATGGGGCAGAGCCTACGGATCTCATGTAGCAACATAAGACCGTCCTCGATAGATCAAGTCCACACTTAAAACCCACACCCCCCACTTAGTGCCTTTCGGTAACCACTAGCAAGATAGAGACGTACATGTTACTTGTCCAAGACCAGAGCCATAATAGTTACGGCAGCGGCGACAGGTTCCTGGGTTGCCGCTTAATGAACCGGACCTTACGGAGAGACACTAGAGCATACACAAAGCAAAACTCTAGCTCCCTGAACCATGTTGCTAAAAAGCATGTTTTACCATAGTTAAAGTGAACCATTAAGTCATGATTAGCATTTAAATAAGGTGATGTAGCTGCGCTTAGCAAAAGACTACCCCTATGCATAAACCCGGGATAACAAGGTACAAGGTATAAAAGCTAGGATCCACCTTAGGGTAATCAAATTAAGACACATGCATATGAATGAATGATTAAAGGTGAATAGGTTGCAAGGAATTTCCATGTTACACTTGCCTTCCTCAAAGCCTGGCTGCAGCTGCAAGTCCTGCTCCTCGAACTCCTGGTCACCAACGAACTCGAACGGCTCACCGGCTGGTCACGCAATCACCACATAAGCATCCACACAAGCCAGTACATGCAAACAAGGTTACTCTATTAGAACAGTACACCAAACAGTAGAAAAAGAGCAAAGCAACGTTATAAAACTAGTCTACGCTTCGCTACGAACACGTGAGCGTGAGAATCACCCGAATCGGAGCTAAAACGTGAAAACTAAGCTAAAAACAAGATCCAGGGGCTTGCTGGTAAGAAAATAAAACTACCAGGGACCTATCTGCGAGAAACTTAAAACTATGCTGGACTGAAACATAAAAACAGGAAAACCCAGGGGCCTTTGCGCAAAGGCGGCAGACGGCGGCGGACGGCGCTGACGGCAGTTGACGTCAGCAGACGCCGTCTGCTCGCGTCATGCTGACGCGGGGCGGTGGACCGACCGTGGACCGGCGGTCCACGGGTCCACGGTGGACCGGCGGTCATACCCCTTCGGGGGTTCTGATCCCGGCCGCACGAGCGGGATCGGACGATGGGTGGCGGCCTGCGGGTGACGGCGGCGGCGCCATGGCCGCCGTGGCCGGGGCGGCCCGTTTTGGCGCTGCGGAGCACGGGAAGGAGCGCGAAGGGCACGGGGGCGGCGGGAAGCTCACTGCGAAGACGACGGGGGCGTCGACGAGGGCCGGCGGCGGATGGAGATGACGGCGACGAGCAGCGGCGCTAGGGTTTGGCGACGGCGCGTCGGCGGAGCTCGGCGGCTAGGGTTTGAGGAGAAAAACGAGGGCGAGGCGGCGGATGGCGGCCTTAAATAGGCCGGGGGGCCCTAGGCGTGCGCGCCCGGGTCGGACTCGGCACGGCGCGGCGCGGCGCGGCAGCCGCGGCGCGAACCCGAGTCGGGTTCGACTCGGCGGCGTGGGGTTGGGGACGGGCCCCACCTGGCGGTGAGCGCGAGCGACGGCGCGGGCGACGCGCCGCAGGCGGAGCTGGGCCGCGGCGCTGGTGGGCTGCGGTGCTGGGCCACAGGCGCACGCGGGAAGGGGAGTAGGGAGCGGGCTGTGCTGGCTGGGCTGGGCTGGCGCTGGCGCGGGAGAGAAGGGAAAGGGGGAAAAGGAGAAAGGGAGGGAGAGTTAGAGGGGGTTTTCTGCACTTCGGGGAAAAAGAGAAAAGGAAGAAAAGAGAGCAACCAAAACATTCAAACAAAAATATATGCACCAGCATGAATGCAACAGAGATGTTCCTAAGCCTTATATTTGCTTTTAATTTCTCAAAAAGTTTTATTTCCCCTATATTAATTATGGCACTTTAATAAAAAGGCATTTTAATTACTAATTCAGAAAAGGGCATTTTTAGGGTGTTACAAACCTACCCCCCTTAAGATGAATCTCGTCCTCGAGATTCGGATGTGGGCTCGAACAGCTGCGGATATTCTGCCTTGAGATCCTCCTCTCTTTCCCAGGTTGCCTCATCCTCCGAGTGACGGCTCCACTGAACCTTACACATGCGTATCACCTTATTCCTGGTGACTCTCTCGGACTCTTCCAAAATCTTAATCGGGTGCTCCTCATAGGTAAGGTCCTCCTGCACATTCAGCTCCTCGAGAGGGATCTGTTCCTCAGGTACCCGCAAACATTTCTTTAGCTGTGACACATGGAACACATCGTGTACCCCTACCAGCTGCTCCGGTAGTTCTAGCTGATAGGCCACCTCGCCTTTCCTTTCCAAGACCCGGAAGGGCCCTATGTACCGGGGTGGTAGCTTTCCTTTCACATTGAACCTCCGTACTCCCCGCATTGGTGACACCTTGAGATATACAAAGTCGTTGACCTCGAAACTGAGAGCCCGTCGGTGAACATCCGCATAGCTCTTCTGCCGAGACTGTGCCGCTCTCATGTTCTGCCTGATTACCTGCACCTGTCGTTCTGCCTCTTTCAAAATCTCAGGCCCAAACACCTGACTTTCCCCAGTCTGGTTCCAGAACAATGGTGTTCTGCACTTCTTCCCATATAGAGCCTCGAAAGGTGCCATTTTGATGCTCTGCTGATAACTGTTGTTGTATGAGAACTCTGCGTACGGTAGACTCTTCTCCCAACTAGTCCCATACTGCAATGCACAAGCCCTCAACATATCTTCCAATATCTGATTTGTCCTATCTGTCTGCCCGTCTGTCTGTGGGTGGTAAGCCAAACTGAACTGCAGCTTCGTGTCCATTGATTCATGTAGCTTATGCCAGAAGTGTGAGGTGAACTGAGTGCCTCGATCCGACAATATCTTTTTTGGAACGCCATGTAAGCACATGATCCTCTCCATATACAGCTCCTACCTAGGGCCCCTGTGTATTTAGTCTTCACGGGGATAAAGTGTGCCACTTTCGTTAGCCGGTCTACGATCACCCATATGGAATCGAATCCCCTCTGAGTGGTGGGCAGCCCCGTTATGAAGTCCATACCGACCTCTTCCCATTTCCACTCAGGAATCTTCAGAGGCTGAAGCAATCCAGCGGGCCTCTGATGCTCGGCCTTGACCCTTTGGCATGTGTCACACAAGGCTACATGTGTGGCGACATCCCTCTTTAGCCGATACCACCAGAACCTCTCCTTAAGGTCTAGATACATCTTGGTACTCCCTGGGTGTATAGAGTATGCTGAATCATGGGCCTCCCTCAGGATCATGTCCTTAATATGTTTGAGGTCTGGCACACATATCCTCTCCCCATACCATACCGTTCCTTGATCATCCAATCGAAACTCGGGTGCCTTCCCCAGCTTGATCTGTTCCGCTATCTCCTTGATTTTCTCATCCTCCAGCTGTCCCTTTCGGATCTCCTGCTCCAATGTTGGCTCCACCTCCAACTCTGTCATGCTGGCCACAAAACCCAGGTGCAACTTCTCAAAGTCTCGAGCCAACTCTTTCGGTAGGTTCCTCTCTGTAACCTGGTTCACATAGGTTCTCCTACTCAAGGCATCTGCTACCAGGTTGGCCTTACCCGGATGATAGTGGATCTCCAGGTCATAGTCCTTGATCAGCTCCAACCATCTGCATTGTCGCATGTTCAAATCCGACTGTGTGAACACATACTTGAGGCTCTTATGGTCGGTGTAGATGTCACACCTGTGCCCGATCAGATAATGCCTCTAGATCTTCAAGGCATGGACCACTGCTGCTAATTCCAGGTCGTGGGTCAGATAATTCAGCTCATGTTTCCTCAACTGTCGGGACGCATACGCCACAACTCTGCCCTCCTGCATGAGTACACATCCCAGCCCCTGACATGACGCATCACAATAGACTGAGAAGGCCTTGGCGATATCTGGCAACACCAGTACAGGCGCTGTGGTGAACCGCTTCTTCAACTCCTCAAAGCTGGCTTGACACTCTTCGGTCCACACAAACTTGGCTTCCTTCTCCAATAGTGAGGTCATTGGTTTAGCAATCTTGGAGAACCCCTCGATGAACCTCCGATAATAACCTGCCATTCCCAAGAAACTCCGGATCTCGCTCACGTCCTGAGGTGGATTCCAACTCAACACATCACTGACCTTCTTCGGGTCGACTGCTACTCCTCCGTTTGACAGCACGTGTCCCAAGAATGCCACCTCCTTCAACCAGAACTCACACTTGCTCAGCTTGGCATACAGCTGGTGCTCCCTGAGCCTCTGCATCGCTAGCCTCAGATGTTCCTCGTGCTCCTCCTCATTCTTAGAGAAAACCAGAATATCGTCGATGAACACGACCACGAACTTGTCGAGATAGTCCATAAACACGCTATTCATCAGATACATGAAGTAGGCAGGTGCATTGGTTAACCCAAAGGACATCACTGTGAACTCGAACAGACCATACCGGGTGGTGAAGGCTGTCTTGGGGATGTCGGACATCCTGATCCTCATCTGATGGTACCCTGAACGGAGATCAATCTTTGAGAACACACATGCTCCCATCAACTGGTCAAACAGATCGTCGATCCTTGGCAACGGATACTTGTTCTTGATGGTCACTTCATTGAGAGCCCGATAGTCAATGCACATCCTCTCTGTCCCGTCCTTCTTGTCCACAAACAAAACTGGTGCTCCCCAAGGTGAAGAGCTAGGACGGATATACCCCTTGGCCAATAAGGCCTTTAACTCCTCCTTAAGTTTCTCTAATTCTTTTACCCCCATTCTGTATGGTCTTTTAGCTATTGGTGCTGTGCCAGGTTTCAATTCAATAACAAATTCGACTTCGCATTCTGGGGGCATACCTGGCAACTCGTCCGGGAATACGTCCGAGAAGTCGCACACCACTCTGATATCTTCCAGCACTGCACCCTCAGTCTGGTTGACTTGGCAATGTTCTAACGAACCGGTGGCCTGGTACTCTATCCTTTTCCCGGTCCCTGTCATCAGTTGCACGGTCCTCTTGGCACACTGTATCAGCGTGTCATGCTTTGCTAGCCAGCTCATTCCCAGGATTAGGTCCATGCCCATAGAGTTCAAAACTATCGGGTGCACTAGGAAATCTACCCCCCTTATGGTAATCGTTACATCGGGACAGCGTAGGGTGGCACGCAGTTCCCCCCTGGTGAAGTGACTAGCATGGTGTTTTTCATGGGTTGCATGAGCATAGAGTTCTTCTTTACAAAATCAGCAGATATAAAAGCATGTGAAGCTCCCGAATCAAATAAAACTGTGGCAGGGTGTGAGTTGACTAGGAACGTACCAACGACCACGTCAGTAGCCTCTTGTGCAGTCTCTGCGCCCATGTGATGGACCCTGCACTTAATGAAGTTCTGCTGACCACGGCGTCCCTGCGCCTGCCGTTGATTCCCATTCTGAGCCGGTTGTGGTCCGACCCTCTGATTGTTGTTGGCGCCTTGTCCAGCATTCTGGACCTTCCTGGGGCAACCATTAGAGAAATGCCCCGGTTCGCCACAGTTATAGCACGTCCTGGGACCCGTTGGCACGTTGTTGGCCTGGGTGAGGTGGGGGCCCTGGTTGTTCTGCTGCTGGCTCTGGAAGCGCTGTTGCTTCTGTTGTTGCGGTGGTGGATACTGCGGGCGCTGCATGTTCTAATTGTGGTTCAGCAGGCTAGACTGCCCCTGGAAGCGCTGCTGGTTCACTGGTTGACTCGGCTGGGGGTTGAAGCGGGGGCGGCTGTTGCTTCCTGTCTGCTGGCTCATGAACTTCCTCTTCTTCTCCTCCATCTCCCGACGCTTGTGTTCCAGCATCAGGGCTCCATCCACCAACTCCCCAAAGTTTGGGAATTTGATGCAGGTCATCTGGTACTACAGTGCATCCAGTAGCCCATTCCGAAACCGGGTCTGTCTCTTCATGTCGGTTGCCACATCTTCAGGAGCATAACGGGCCAGCTCAAGAAACTTGTCATGATAAGCCGTGACACTCATCCCTTCCTGCTTCAATGCCAGGAACTCTTGCTTCTTCAGGGTCATCAACCCTTCAGGCACATGGTGAGAGCGGAAGCTGTCACGAAACTGTCGCCAGGTGATCAGGTTGCGGTCAGGCTGTGCATACTGATAGGCATCCCACCAGTCTAGTGCTGCTCCCTCAAGTTGCCCTGAGGCGAAGAGAACCTTCTCCCTATCATCACACTGTGCGATGTCGAGCTGCCTCTCCACTGACTTGAGCCAATCCTCAGCTTCCAGTGGGTTGCTGGCGCGGGAGAACTTGGGTGGATGTCCCCTCAAGAACTCGCTCCTCTTATCCCGTGCAGGCGACAGAGGCTGCTGAACAGGCGGGTTCTGCTGGTTCTGTTGCATCATGGCCATGATCGGGGCCATCTGCTGCATCAGCTGGGTCTGCGTCTGCATCATCTGCTCCGTGGTGGGTGGCACTGGCGTGTTATGGTTCTGGTTCGTCCCACTGCCACCTGTCCTCCTTGCGTCAACCATCTGTCAAATATGTACAATTTCTCATTAATAACCACAGGACCATAATAATTAACAATCCAATCTCATTGCAGTCGGATCTCAGAGATACTGTATAGCTGTCAAGATAAAGAACCTCATATGCAGGAAAGACGATAGATAAAGAGCAACAGAGATAAAGACCCCAACTATTTATTCATTAAACTCCTTATACCTTAATCCAATACTAGATGATCACAGATTTGCATCTACTCTCACACAATCATTACAAAAATCCAAATCACACATAAGCATAATGATAAACCATCCAAGCAACTAAGGACATAGTTCACACAAGACTCGACGCGACTCAACCAAGTTTTGACTCAAAAGCGTGGTAATAAACGATCCCTATTACAGACTCATGGTACTAGACTCCTAAGGATCGATGGTGGTGCGGCTGGCTGCATTCCCGTAGAAGGTCATCCTGCGAGGCGGCGACTCCCCCTGGTACCTCGGGCTGTGCGGCCTCGGTCTCCCCATGTAGTGCTCCTCCATCGCCTCGAGCGTGAAGTAGACGGTGTCAAGGCGGTTCCTCAGCCTGTGGTTCTCCTGTAAGACGGCGTCCAGCTCTGTACTGAGGGCGCCGGCAAGCTGCACTGTGGAAGCAAGCTGGGGGTCTGCAACACCCGCGAGGGTAGCGATGGTACAAGCTGCCTCACCGCTCCTCCTGCGGGGGTACCATCTCTCTACCTGGTGACGGATCGCGGGGTAGTGCCTGTGCCTGTAGACGTAGAGAGCCTGACGAGCTGCATCAGCTATCCCTGCCTCCTGTGTCTCCCTCTCAGTGATGGCGTAGTGGACGGTCTTCACGCGATCAGCTTGTGCATGTAGATCCCGCACGCAGACGTGCACCTGAGTCCTCCAGAAGTTGTCATAGCACTGATGGGTCCACCACCAGCAGCGGTACTCCACTCTCACACAGGCATGGCCATAGCGACCACGAAGCAAACGGACGAGGTGGCGGTGGAAGAAGTCATCACCCTCATCACTGACATAGCTGTACACGACCCATCCACGTCCAGCGTCGATGCCCTGCACTGGTGGTTGAGGTGAGGGCGGCTGGGGTGTGGGCGCCCAGGACTCATCTCCCTCATCATCTCCATCTGGGTCTCCACTGGGGTCACCTCCTGCGGCTGCCTGCTGCTGTGCCTCAGCCTGGTGCTGCTGGTGCACCTCTCCCGAGCCAGTGGAGGCATGCTGCTCCACCTCCTCTGGCTCCTCCTCAGTGTCCTCCTCTGCCTGGGGCGCCTCCTGCTGCTGCTGCTGTGCCTCCTCCTGCTGCTGCTGCTCCCGCTGCTGCCTCAGGAGCTCCTGCCTCTCTAACCACTGTCGGTAGCCACGGCCTCCGGTGCTCATGCGGGCGGTGCGCTTCGTGCGGGCCATCTAAAGCAGAGAAAGAGAAAAAGAAAAATTAAAACAATGGTTAGAATTTTCACAATAGACAGGATAGAAAGAAAAAAAGAACACTATTTTTAAATAAAATAACTCAACTCCAAAGTATAGATGATAAAAGAGCAATGATAAAATAAAATCTATACGACCATTCTATCTAGGCTGCGATCCTACAGTCAGCACGGCTCTGATACCAATTTGTCACACCCAGATTTACACAAAACCTGAATGCGTCCGTATGTGTGCCCAGGACGTCCACAGAACACATACAGCATACAAATATGGTTCTCAAAGAACACAATGCTCGAAATAAATAGTTTTACATCCAGAGTTTAACACAAAGACATAGTCTTACACAAATAACACAGCGGAAGTCTATTTATTAAAGCTCTCGACTAAAGACGAATGGCGCCTCAATTCCCACAGGGACGCCGACTGGTTGATCGTAGCTCAGAAGTAGGGAAGATCCTCCGGGAAGTCTGCGAATGCCTCTTCATTCACTGCTCCATCTGTTACCCGTCCGGGATTTTGTTGATTGTTGGCAAGTGTAAGTAACTCATCTTTACTTAGCAAGTATAACAGGAGTATATGCAAGGCTGAAAAGGCTGACTCGGGTTTACTGCTTTAGCACTTTTAGTTGGTTCATTTTATCATTCTTCTAGTTACTACAAGTGTAAAGGAACTCCCAGTTGTAACCCCATTAAAGATGTAAGTAACATTAATACCATAAAGCATCATCATTAACATCATCTTCTAATCAAAAAGGATCCAGGCTGCTCGTGAGCGTGAGCACAGCTATCATGATAGATGTACACTCTGCAGAGGTTTCGCCCTTTCTCCAACCGTTAGCGTAAAAGCTCAAAGGAGCTTTCAACCCAACCACGCACGAACCACACTTCCGAGGTGTGAGTGCATAGGGACGCTACAAGGCTTTTCACAAAACACCCTAACAAGCATAGTGGCCACTATGGTTTCGGCAAGGCGCATGACCCTGAGGCATCGAGATCGACCCATACTCACGACACTCCGCGAGCGGTATCAATGGCATCCAGAGCGCTAAACCAACAGGCGCAACGTGTGGAGCTCCCAGAGCGCAGGTATGGCGCTCCCAACACGGGACATTGCCAACGGGGCAGAGCCTACGGATCTCATGTAGCAACATAAGACCGTCCTCGATAGATCAAGTCCACACTCAAAACCCACACCCCCCACTTAGTGCCTTTCGGTAACCACTAGCAAGCTAGAGACGTACATGTTACTTGTCCAAGACCAGAGCCATAATAGTTACGGCGGCGGCGACAGGTTCCTGGGTTGCCACTTAATGAACTGGACCTTACGGAGAGACACTAGAGCATACACAAAGCAAAACTCTAGCTCCCTGAACCATGTTACTAAAAAGCATGTTTTACCATAGTTAAAGTGAACCATTAAGTCATGATTAGCATTTAAATAAGGTGATGTAGCTGCGCTTAGCAAAAGACTACCCCTATGCATAAACCCGGGATAACAAGGTACAAGGTATAAAAGCTAGGATCCACCTTAGGGTAATCAAATTAAGACACATGCATATGAATGAATGATTAAAGGTGAATAGGTTGCAAGGAATTTCCATGTTACACTTGCCTTCCTCAAAGCCTGGCTGCAGCTGCAAGTCCTGCTCCTCGAACTCCTGGTCATCAACGAACTCGAACGGCTCACCGGCTGGTCACGCAATCACCACACAAGCATCCACACAAGCCAGTACATGCAAACAAGGTTACTCTATTAGAACAGTACACCAAACAGTAGAAAAAGAGCAAAGCAAGGTCATAAAACTACTCTACGCTTCGCTACGAACACGTGAGCGCGAGAATCACCCGAATCGGAGCTAAAACGTGAAAACTACGCTAAAAACAAGATCCAGGGGCTTGCTGGTAAGAAAATAAAACTACCAGGGACCTATCTACGAGAAACTTAGAACTATGCTAGACTGAAACGTAAAAACAGGAAAAACCCAGGGGCCTTTGCGCAAAGGCGGCAGACGGCGGTGGACGGCGCTGACGGCAGTTGACGTCAGCAGACGCCGTCTGCTGGCGTCATGCTGACGCGGGGCGGCGGCGCGGTGGACCGACTGTGGACCGGCGGTCCACGGGTCCATGGTGGACCGGCGGTCATATCCCTTCGGGGGTTCTGATCCCGGCCGCACGAGCGGGATCGGACGGCGGGTGGCGGCCTGCGGGTGACGGCGGCGGCCGGCGCGCGGCGGCGCCATGGCCGTCGTGGCCGGGGCGGCCCGTTTTGGCGCTGCGGAGCGCGGGAAGGAGCGCGAAGGGCACGGGGGCGGCGGGAAGCTCACTGCGAAGACGACGGGGGCGTCGACGAGGGCCGGCGGCGGACGGAGACGACGGCGATGAGCGGCGGCGCTAGGGTTTGGCGATGGCGCGACGGCGGAGCTCGGCGGCTAGGGTTTGAGGAGAAAAACGAGGGCGAGGCGGCGGGTGGCGGCTTTAAATAGGCCGGGGGCCCTAGGCGTGCGCGCCCGGGTCGGACTCAGCACGGCGCGGCGCGGCGCGGTAGCGGCAGCGCGAACCCGAGTCGGGTTCGACTCGGCGGCGCGGGGTTGGGGACGGGCCCCACCTGGCGGTGAGCGCGGGCGACGGCGCGGGCGACGCGCCGCAGGCGGAGCTGGGCCGCGGCGCTGGTGGGCTGAGGTGCTGGGCCGCAGGCGCGCGCGGGAAAGGGAGTAGGGAGCGGGCTGCGCTGGCTAGGCTGGGCTGGCGCTGGCGCGGGAGAGAAGGGAAAGGGGGAAAAGGAGAAAGGGAGGGAGAGTTAGAGGGGGTTTTCTGGACTTCGGGGAAAAAGAGAAAAGGAAGAAAAGAGAGCAACCAAAACATTCAAACAAAAATATATGCACCAGCATGAATGCAACAGAGATGTTCCTAAGCCTTATATTTGCTTTTAATTTCTCAAAAAGTTTTATTTCCCCTATATTAATTATGGCACTTTAATAAAAAGGCATTTTAATTACTAATTCAGAAAAGGGCATTTTTAGGGTGTTACAATATGTAAGTCTTTGCCAACTCGATTAGTGCTTAGTTAAGTGTAATAACCCACTTGTTCCGTGGATTGATAACCTTGGGGGAGTACTCTCTTGAGGGAAGAGCTACAACTGATCCGTGCGCTTGCGGTGGATCTTGGTGCGCGTTCGGCGTGCCAACAGGTATGCATCGGAGGTGATGATGTAATGAGTACATTTGTCTGAGTAATGATAATCTTGTCATCCGATCTGTTAGCGACTCAATGTCTCCTTCTATGCTTTCTACCTTTCATGAATATGCTTATCCCTTAGTTTAATTCTAGTTTAGACTATCTAGCTTGCTTTGTGTGATCATGGTGATTAGACCTAGCTAGTTGATCCTTCATGATTTCTACACACCTAGCTAGTTGATCCTTCATGATTATCCTTCGTGACAGGGTGTGGCCTGTAGGGTGGTGATTCTCGGGAGGTTGACCGGAGGTAAGAGTTTAAAGATGCTTTGGATGAGATGCATGATTTGTTTGCTCGTTGGCTAGAACTACAACTAGATGATGATAGGCCTAGGTACCCCTTTGGTTGCGCTTTACCTTTGCTTACACTTGTGGATGACATCAACCTTATACATTAATTCATATCTATTAGGTTTACCCTCTCTATGCAATCAACGCTTTATGTTAGGATTAGATCTTTTAGATTAGATGGAAAACCCTAGGTAGTTCGCTGCCGATCCACGGATTGATAACCTTGGAAGAATACTCTAAGGGAAAGGCTACGATGATCCGTGCGCTTGCGGTGAATCTTGATGTGCGTTTGCGCCGCCAACAAGCTTTTCTGGCGCCGTTGCCAGGGATCGGCAACACGAACCCTAGGTCGATCTATCTAATTTAATAACTAACCCTAATATTTTATTGCATACATATTCTTGCTTTCTTGTTTGTGTCCTTGAAGGCAGATAAAAATACTAGACACTAATCTTGGGCTTCAACAAGTCCAATCGCGCTCAAACAAGATGATGATAAAGCGACGATAAACAAGGTATGTCATAATGAATGATCGGAGGAAAGACAAAGCTAAGAAGCAAAGGGGGAAAATAATGTGCAAGACAATGAAGGAGTGATTCACAAGCAAGGGGTGGTGCATACCTCTGAAGCACAAGGACATGGACTTATAATGGAGCTAGCAACATGTGGGAGAAAGGGGACAAGGAGGAGACACGATAAGGTGGTGTGCCGGTGGGCTCTGTGCCCCAAGACCAGCTGGCCTAGCCTTCTTAAAGATCCTTTGAGGCAGTCCTTTCACAGGTACATAGTTTATTAAAGTTCCTAGTTTATATTCTTGAGTTCGTCCACTTTTAGCACCAGAAACACTCCGCACAAAAGAAAAGAAATCATGCAAAAAGATTTAAGTCAACAAAAAGACCACAACAAAACCTAGCTTAGCTTTGCCCTCGATATTTTGCTCTTCCACCAGCAAGAAACCCCCGAAGGTGTAGTAGTTCTATTAGTGCAGCAAGGGGACCTAGAGGAAGACTTTCTCTGACGTTCATGGAAGAAGGAGGAGGACACGATCGTCGACGTCGCCCGCAATCAACTACACCACCATCATATGCAAAACTTGGGGGCCATGATCATGTCAAAGGAAGAGAAAGAAAGGTTTGCAATCCCGAAGGACACGAGAACCAAGTGAGTAGGAGGACGGCACACTCGAAGAACTACAAGCAAGATCACCGAACACCTCCATGCCTCCGTAGTCGCTGTTTTCGCTAATTTTGAGCACATGTTCAGAGATATACAAGAATAGAAAATTGGATTTTCAGAAGCACCATCAAGTTCTCATTCCAATGCATCCAAGATCGATCAATTTGAAGACCCGTGCAAGGAGATATGGCAAAAACATCAGGCGCTGCGCGTGCTGAAATCAACTCGGGACAGATTGTAGTGCCGGAGTAAAATGGGCATAACTCTCTCGATCGGAAACCTTTTTGGGCAAATGAAGACTTGTTGGAAAGAGAATTTCATATACGACGTTCTGGAGCAATGTATGGCCACATGTTCTGACCTGGACAGAGGAGAAAAATTCGTGAAGATGAGGCAACAACAAGAGGACAATGAAGAGAGAGGTGATAACAATGTGAGAGATGATTGGGCAAGTCTTCCATTGAGCATGATGATCATATACAGCATGAGGAGTGAATCAAGGCTGCATGGACACCATCATATCTTGCAAGAGGGACCATGGCATTGCAACAACAAGAAGGTATGCGAGAAAGTCGAGCTCTATGACCCTAAATGAAGCGCTTTGCGGGAGGCAACCCGTTCCTTTTCTTTTGTTTTTCTTAGAGAGAATAAGGAGGAGTAGTACATCAATTTGGTTCAAAACTTGTGGCTAGTTAACTTAGGCTAACTTTTATTTTGTTTTAGACCACCATCATATCATTTTTCACCTTGCATTCCATTGCATGTTTTATTTTTCTTTTGTAACTTCTTGTGAAAACCCTTTTCTACCTAAGCCTTCCTATCACCCACACCTATACCCAGAGCCAATAGAGGTAGGAGTAACTTGTGTTGATTAGACGCTGTCATCGTTGACATTAACCAAGTCTATTCCTATCCTCTATTCTAACTGAAAACTTTGAGTAGCCCTCCAAACCCTTAGGAGAAACTCTTATGCCTTTAGCAATCCTAAAACCATAGGTTAACTTTTCACTTGTTTTTGTTTTCAAGTAACCTTAGTTAGAATTTCTAAACTTGATTCCTCTCTTCAAAATTCTAGTTTTTAGCCAAAAATATAGGATACCCTTGAACCTATCCCTAAACACTGTTAGCTTGGATGTTTGGTTCTTTTCGATGAACGATTTTATGGTTGACACTGCTTATTAGCTACAAGCTTTGTCATTTTAAGCAGTTCTTTTTAGTTTCTTTGGTTTGCAACGTATGCTCTGCTTACCTAGGACAACGAACATTGTGGATCAACATCAAAAGTCCTTTTAATCCTTGCTAACCCTTGTTTTGCTAACTCTTTGCATTTGCATTTTGCATCCATTCCATTGTCCTCATCTTCATTATGATTAAGCTTGGTTCTTTCTTAAAACCTATTGATGAATGCTTTTATATATATGTTAATGCTTTCATGAGGCATTTTATCCTTGCAAACATGTGTAAACACAGTGTTTAGACTTGATTGCAGACATCATCATTCGGTTATTTATTATTTGGGAGCTAATCATTTTGTTGATGCTTTGGTTGGTTTATAAACATTTGCATTGTGCTTTATTTTTCTTATGCTATAAAGAATTATTGATCTTGAGATAGACGTGGTGTTTTAACCTTGATTAATAATACTTTTTGGCTATGGAAAAATTCAGCAACCTTGTTGTAAGCATGGTGTTTAGAACTTGGTGTAAACAATGTATTTGTTTGTATCCCTTTCTATCATTTGTATGCACACTTGCACACACATACACTCATTAGGTTTGACATTTCTACGCTAGCTATGCCACAAGTTGAGAATCATAGGGATGATGTTGGTTTGTTGGTAATTGTTTCTACTCCCGACCGTCACCCCGGGGGTAGTTTGTACTTAATTGTGTGGCAGGCATGACAAAGAGAAGAGAAAAGTGGGGAAATTGAAGGATGAAGGCGGCAAGAGAGAAAGAACATAAATATAATCTCTGCATGTGGCAATGGATGCGAAGAATCACAACACGGTGCAACTTCTTCCATGCCTAGCAAATGCTATGCATGGGGGAGGATTTGGTAGAAGAAAGACATCGCCGGAGCACAAGGACCAGGATCGCCAAAAGATGCTTAATTCTTCTTCCATGGTAAGCACAATGCTTAAGCATGGGAGAGGCTGCGCTACACTCCATTACAAGCATCAAAAGGAGGATAAATATGTCTTACACCTTCTCTTTTCCTTCTAAATGCTTGTACATATACATGTCACCGACCTTAGTGTAGAAAACCTTTGTATTTCTCTCTTGTTAATAACATGGCTACTAGGAGGACAACCTAGTTTTGTTTGTTTTTTATTTTGAATAAATAATCATCACCATCACTTTGCGCTCATCACGATGATATCATTTTTATGTGCTTTGCTTATGGAAAAGTGATGAAAGTTGCTGCTTTGTTTTACCTTCACAATGTTGTATATGACTTGGCTAATTGCTCTCCATTAAATGAACATAAATCGAATAAATACCGGCTGTTAAATTTGTGGAGGTTAAATGACTAAATTCTAGACACACAAACTCTATGTTGCTCTTTGATTTAAGTTTACCGATGACCTCATACCTTGTTAGTTTTATTTCAAATTTGATCATTATGCTATCTACATTCGTGAATCTCTTGCAAGGTTCTACCTACCAAAGCCTATATATATGCATGATCTTTCATGTTGAAACCCTTAGATTGCAAACTTATATCTTGATGAGTTGGATTAGGATAGTTTTCTTTGGTACGAGACTAAGAAGCTGGTCATTCCGTTTTGCGTAACTTATTTTTGCTAGCCTTTCTATCCATGCATTGCTAGTTTCCACACTGGAAATTTTGCAAACCTCGCTGGATATCCACCCTAAACCCAAAATTATCTTTTTGTGATTACCTCCTTGACCACAACCCGAAAAATTTGAGTATGGAAAATTATTCTACGGAGTATTAGAAAGAACAGAGGCACCATCAATGGAATATAATTTTGGGAGGCATCTACAAGTATTCTGGAGAAAAATGAGAAGAAACAGAGGAGGGAAAGGCTCTGGCCGCGCGGCTAGACCACCCCTGGGCGGCGTGGCCAGGCCTGTTTCCCACTCTAATGGCCTCAAAAATTTTTGTGGATGATCCTCCTGAAAACTCAAGTCATTCTCTGCAAGATTAGAAGATGTCATACTCTGCTCAGCGGTCATTTAATTTTCCTCTCCTTTGCTCGAGGACGAGCAATCGTTCAAGCATGGGGGGAAGGAGTCATCGCATTTCTCTGACTACCGCTGAGTAAGTATCATGTTACAAAAGGTTCTAAGGAGCATAAAAGAAAAATAAAGAAGAAAAAAAAGTGAAAAGAAAGAAGAACAAAGAAAAAAATGAAGAAAAGAAAGAAAATAAAAATAAAAATGCTCCTTAGTTCTTTTTGTTTCATTGAATTCTTGGTGCTTAAAAGACATACTCCATACTCATTTATTCCAACCATGTGCAATCCGATAACGAGGACTTCATTTGTGCCTCGGTGTCACCCTTTGCCACTTGCACATGTCCACCTATCTAAAAGTGTGTGTTCCATCTCTCTCCCTTTTCCAACATTTAATTTCCCATGGCCTTTTTGACGAGTCTCGGTAAATCCAATAGATCTCTCTCTTAGTTTGACAATATTCCAGATAATGTTTTTGCTAGGATTGTTTTAACCTACCAAGCTCCAGATAAGCCTTCCACTTTCATATATGAGTAGAATAGGTTGAGAATAATCTAGTATAGGCTTGAGCGACTTGATGAGATGAGTGTTTCCATGAACTTTTGCAAGAGAACCTCACTTATGTTTGATGTGCATGTTTTTGAAAACCCTTCACGATGAAAGAAGGTAAAGGTTTGAAGTTCGCTTAAATTCGAGAGCATTATATTTATTTTAATTGTGGCTTGTTCTTTATTGCTAGTCTATCTTCCATAATAAAAAGCAGCCGGTTACAACTCGAACATTAAAATACTAAATACATGAGAGAGCAATGTGTCTTGTTATATGTGACTAAGTGCAGGGATGACAATGAAGGGCAATGCTGATTTCCTATTGAGCAAAGATCCTGAACTTACTCGAGGACGAGCAACGTTTAAGCATGGGGGGATTGTTGGTGCTATTAAATGACACCCTTTTAGTGCCATCTAGGTTATGTTTTTGGACTAATCTTGATACTAACCCCACCACTTGGCACTGAAATAACCCCGTTTCCACTTGTGCACATATTTCTGGAGCATTTTGGTTTACACAGGATAATTGGCTATTTTGGAGCGAATGTGGGCTGAATTCGAGACTAGCAACAACGTGGCGAAAGATGAAGGCCAAAAGCCCTAATGAAGCCCAAAGGAACCGAAGCCCGTTCATGCTCTACTCCAATGGGACACCTCTAACAAGGTTCAATTGAATATAAGGCCAAAGTACTTCGATATTAAGACAAATCTAGTGTAGACTCGAAAGACCCATCAAGACCCATCCATATCCCGGAGCAACCGACGTCCCAAGCCCACAAGTCTTGGAATATCAACTACTAAACATCAAAGGAGCTTGCACGCGAAAGATGGGCCCGAGGGGAGCCAAAAAAGGCCTGGGCCGCGCGTCCAGGACCCCCCTTGGCCGCACCGCCCAAGCCCTTTTTGAGGCGGTTCGGCCTCCCCTTTGAGCTAGGGTTTCCTCGGCATATAAATATCTCGTCTTCCAGAGGAGGGCATGATCCATTCACCAGAAGTCGACGAAACCTAGAAGAGAGCACCGGAGGGAGACGACGGCCGCCGCAAGTCCTCGAAGTTGTCTAGGGGATGGCCTAGGCCAACCCTAGCCGCCATGGCCGCCCTGCGTGGTTGTGCTATGGTGGAGTTCAGGAGCCAATCATTCATCATCTATGGTATGCATCGGAGGTGATGATGTAATGAGTACATTTGTCTGAGAAATGATAATCTTGTCATCCAATCTGTTAGCGACTCAATGTCTCCTTCTATGCTTTCTACCTTTCATGAATATGCGTATCCTTTAGTCTAATGCTAGTTTAGACTATCTAGCTTGCTTTGTGTGATCATGGTGATTAGACCTAGCTAGTTGATCCTTCATGATTTCTAGACACATTCCTTGTGGGCGTGCCCTTGTAATTGCCAAGCCGAAGGGAGCGTCGTGACAGGGTGTGGCCTGTAGGGTGGTGATTCTCTGGAGGTTGACCGGATGTAAGAGTTTGAAGATGCTTTGGATGAGATGTATGATTTGTTTGCTCGTTGGCTAGAACTACAACTAGATGATGATAGGCCTAAGTACCCCTTTGGTTGCGCTTTACCTTTGCTTACACTTGTGGATGAGATCAACCTTATACATTAATTCATATCTATTAGGTTTACCCTCTCTATGCAATCAACGCTTTATGTTAGGATTAGATCTTTTAGATTAGATGAAAAACCCTAGGTAGTTTGCTGCCGATCCATGGATTGATAGCCTTGGAAGAATACTCTAAGGGAAAGGCTACGATGATCCATGCACTTGCGGTGAATCTTGGTGTGCGTTTGCGCCGCCAACAGCGTCGTCGGCTAGCCACTGGCCGTCCGTCCACAATCCATGGACAGGCACCATTCACATGTGGCCTGGTGCTCGTCCTCCATTGGCGCTAATTCCCCAGCCTCATCCTCAGCAGGCATTCGTCGCCCAGCAGCAGCAGCAGCACTACGCCCTGCAGTTGCTACCTCCTGCGGCTTCTACTCCAGTGCCGACCGAGGGGGTCGGCCAGTGGGCTGCGCCAGGGTTTTACAACCCCATGGCCGGCCTACCCTCATGGGACACCCAGTCGCTGGCCTCTGCCTTCAGCATAGCCATGCTGAATCAGCCGCCCACCACCGAATGGTACTTCGACTCAGGTGCTACTTCTCACATGACTTCCTCTTCCAGCAATCTTTCACATACTTTTACCCAGCGGTATCCTACTCCTTCATCCATTGTTGTCGGTAATGGTTCCACAATTCCTGTCATTGGCACTGGCACTACTGAATTACCTCATTCTTTACTTCTAATAATATCCTTGTGTCTCCACAAATTATTAAGAATCTTATCTCAGTTCGTCAGTTTACTATCGATAACAATTGTTTTGTTGAGTTTGACCCTGCTGGTTGCTCTGTGAAGGATCTGCAAACTCGGAACGTGATCGTCAGGTGTAATAGCTTCGGGGCCCTGTACCCCTTGTGCCTCCCTCTGGCTCAGTCTTTTGTCGCCAAGATTGCTTCCCCCCTGTGGCATCGCCGCCTCGGTCATCCTGGCCATGAAGCTTTGACGAAGCTTGCGTCTAGTGTCTCTTTTCAATTGCGGTGGCCAGATGGATCAAGTGCGGTTCACATGCTGGCAAGAACGAGCAAGGGGACGTGGTTCCGGTGCGAGGTAGCGGCTCACAACCGAAGCTCGTACGCGGACGAGAAGCCGGTGCAAGGTAGCGGCTCACAACCGAAGCTTGCGCGTAGGGTTTGGTGATTTGGCCACAAAATCATCGGTGGACGGTTTCCCTTGGTTTGGGCCTCAAAACCAAGGCCGAGGACTCGACGAGGCAAGTTTGGGCTGCTGGGCCAAGTGTGGCTGGCAGGGGCGGTTTAACCGCCCCCAGGGCCAATTTAACCGCCCCCTCCGGGCAGGCCCAAGTTTGGCGTCGAGGAGCTTCGATCCAGAGGACACGCGGCGCGACCGCAAGGCTTGCATCGGAGGGAAGCTAGCTTGCGGTGGAAGGTGTCCCAGCCGGAAAATATCTAAAACCAAATGTCAAATTTGCCCCTGAGGGGTATGTATCACTTAGGGGTAGTTTAGTCTTTAGAGCACCACCACTTGGACTACTTATAGGCCCCCTAGGGGTTGGTGGCTGTTATCTCTCTAGTTATCTCTTTGGTTTTCTCTTTGAACTAGTTTTCCCCTTCATCCCCTCCACCTAGAACTATTTTGAATCATTCTTAGTTTGTATAGGTGAATTCATGGTTTGTTGATTGAGTTTGTTCAGTTCATCTTTGTGCCATGATTTGAATCCACGAGCTCCTTTTCTTTTTCCTATTTTCGGAGGTATTTTCGGAGCTATTTTTGGGGGATTTTCGGTCTTCACTTCCTAGAGCGTTTTCTCTCGGATTTCTTTGGGGGATTCACGTATGAGTGCCTTGTGCCTCTTTTGCTGGTGATATCTTGCCCCCAAATGCTGGGAATCGCTTTGGATTTCAAGTTTTCGGGATGAACTCGAGGTCATGGTGTTCTTGCTTAGGTTTGAGATTCCAGGAGTTCTAGTGAGTTAGAGGTCGAGATCTTTTGGGAAAACACTCCACTGGAGGTGTAAATCATCTGATCAAAATCTCATCTCAAGAGCTCAAGCGGTTTGGGAGATCCACTTTCGAGTTGACTTTTTCCTGAGGCTCCCAGGGCAGGCCGGTTTAACCGCCCCCCTTGGCAGCACAGGGTTGAGTTGGTTTTGGTTCGGTTTGTGTTCATTACGATCGATTCGAGTTCCGCTGCGTCTATCTTGTTCCTAGGGTCAGTAGCTTGACAGTGGCTACGTGATCTTGGCAAGATCGCTTTCGGAGGTGTCGGAGTTGATTTAGGAAAATAGCTGGATCAGTTGGAAAGAAATTTTTATCGGCTCCCATTCACTCTCCCCTCTCTGGTCGCCGTTTCGGTCCTTCAATTGGCATCAAAGCCGGTTACGGGTCTTTGCGATTCTAACCAGTCTAAGATCCAAAGATGGCGTACCAAGATCGGGGTTCCGGGCCTTCGCACTTCGATGGGAAGAACTATCCAAATTGGGTCACGCGTATGGGCGCTTTCTTACGAGGCAAAGGAAAGTTGTTATGGGATGTGACCAAAGATGAACACTATGTCAATCCCACCAACTTAGATTCCCAAGATGTGAGAGATAAGTTTGAGGCAAACGCTAGAGCTGTCGATTACTTGTTCCGTGCTTTGTCGACTGAGGAGTTTGAGCGAGTTTTGGGCGAGGACCTAGCTAGCCAGATCTGGCAGAAGCTCAAGGTAGCCCACGGTGGTGATAGCCATGTGAAGGCTAGGCTTTTCTCAATGTATCGCAGAGAGTATGAGAACTTTGAGCAGTTGAAGGGTGAGTCAGTTGATGCTATGTTTCAGTGCTTTACTGCCATAGTCAACAACATGAAAGCCAACATCACCCAGCTCCCATACTCGGATCATGACAGAGCTATCAAGCTCTTGCAATCACTTGATAGATCCGTGTGGGGTGCCAAGGTTGAGGCGATCATGGAGTCGGTTAACTATGAAACTTTGAAAGTCGATGAGCTTTTCTCCAAGTTGAAATCTTCTGAGGTTGATAGACGGTTTCTTGCCAAGGCTAAGAGTCCGACTGATTCTCATAGTCTGGCTCTTGTCGGTGGTTCTGGTGATGGACATGCTAATACTTCCAGACACTTTACTTTGTCTTCTCTTGTGTCTCTTCCAGATGAGGAGTATGAGGTGCTGAGCGAGGAGGATCTCGCGTTGCTCACAAGGAGGTTCGAGCGCATGTACCAGAACTGCAAGAGTTCCAGGCGCGCGGGGAGTATGTGCTACCGGTGCGGCAAGAAGGGCCACTTCATCACCGAGTGCCCGGAGGAAATCAAGAAACGCAAGTACCGCCCGCGAGATGAGCACAAGCACCGCTCCAGGGACAAGTACCACTCCAAGCACAAGAACAAGGAGGATAACACCGACACCTCGTCGAGCTCGAGCAGCGAGGATGAAGACCGCGGCCACCGCAAGGAGAAGAAGCACATGAACCACAACCTCAACAGGCTTTCCTGCACCGCTGTGAACTACTGCACCATGGCGCATGATTCCAAGAACGTCTCGACTACGACTCCGACTCCGACTCTGAGGATGAGGTACTGACCGATCCCATCTCTTGGCGTAAGGAGATCGCTAGGCTTGAGAAGTTGGTCGATAATCGTGACGATGTGCTTAGGAAGACCAACAAGGAGAAGAGAGAGTTTAGGTTATTGCTTGGAGAGTCTAAGGAAAGGATTGTGGAGCTTGAGGCCTTACTTTCTGAGACTGGAAAGAAGGCGATGGATTTTGAGTCTTTGCTTAGTGAGTCTAGCAAGAAAGTGGCTGAGCTTGAATCTGAGTTGGCAAGTGCTAGAGCTGAGATAGGTGTGCTGAAGGATGCTCCTATTGTTTCTAATGAACTTGAATGCTCTGTTTGTGATGTGCATCTTGCTGATTTGGTTGCTCTTAAGGACAAACACATGACATGCCTTGATGAACTAGAAGGTGCTAGGGTTGAGCTTGCTGAGTTGAAGTCTAGACCTTCTTTGCTAGGTGCTTGTACTTCTTGTCCTACTTTGCATGCTCAGTTGCTTGAAGCTCGTACCATGATTAGTTCTGTTGAGGCTAAATTAAAATCATCTGTTGCAAACTCTTGCTCTGCATGCGATGTTGTTGCTTTGAAGAATGTGAAACTTGCACAATATGTTGATCATCTGCAGGATGAAAATGATGAGTTGCGTCAGTGTTTGGGTTGGTTGTCTGGTCGTGAACCTCAGCTTAAGATGTTGATTGCTGGGTTCAAGAGAGCCGATGGTCGTGGTTTGGGTTCGGAGAAGGTTGATGAGAGTGGTTGTGAGAAAGAGAAAGAGCAAGCCTGTTCCACCTCAAACATCCCAACACCACCAGAGAGAACTCCACCAAAGAACAGCTTTACACCTAAACCCAACCACCTGTTGAACAAGCTTGACACCACTCCAGATCCTCCCAAGTTTCCACCAAAGACAAACAACTTCCAGAGGAGAGTAACCTTTGTGAGGAGTGGGGGTTACCAGAGAAGTGAGAAGCCACAACCGAGAGAAACCTGTGACGAACCGGATTTTCGTAATCGAGAATCCGACTCTATGTACCCTTGTGATAGTCCCTGGATCAGTAGCTATCACGTACAGAACTCATCTCAGCATAATATCATAGTCATACAAAGAATTTAGATTACAAAGAGAGATTTACATCCATACCAAATGGAAATACGAGTATAGTACCAGCCTCACGGGCTGAGCGACAAGCGGAAATCCTGCGTAGCGGTAGCTAAGTCTTCAAGTCTTTGTCTTCAATCCACAGGCATCCTTGAGCGAAGCAGCGCTACCCGTCTAACATACTCGGACTCGAGCACCAAGTCCTAACCTGCAACTCACAAACTATCCCCAAGGAATGGGATAGGTTCACGTCACCATCTGAATGCAAGCTTTAAGTGGCCTATATTCTAAAGGGTAAAAGTATATCAAGGAAAGGCTTGGGTTTCCTAAGCAGCAGCAAAGTATAAAATACCATCATCACCATCCCCAACTATATCACAACAGCACGGGCTATTCTGGCGCACCAGACTTCCGTCTCAGCCTCACCACCTTCTCCTCTCGAGTCGATGGGAAAGCTTCCGACCTTTCCCTTCTCAACGGCAAATGCCGGACCTTATCCTGAACTAGTAGCTCTCATCCCAACCTGTAGTTTTAGAAGAGGGAGAGGTAGAAAGTCCCAAAACACTAATCAGAAGAAGCCAGTTGTTGGTGGTCGATACATTACAATTTCGCCACCAACATTCCGTTATATTTCAGGCTCATCTTGCCCACAACAAAGTAAAATTGGTTATTTCTAATAAGTTCCACAAGTTTTGTATAATTTGTGAGTGCAGGAGCAAACAAGCAAAACTGGAGCCACTTTGGGCACAAGGCCAGGCCGGCCGGCCTAGCATAGGCCGACCGGCCCCCTTCTGTGGCTCCTTGCCATGTCACTGATCCAGGAGATCACAAACACAACACAAATGATCCTGAGACGTGCGATCAACGTTGGTTTGATCCAAGGACCCGAAAGGCCTAAGCTACACTTGCATGGATTGAAGGCCTCACTATCCTTGGATTCTCGGACAGCTTTGATCCAAAGCAACCGTTACCGACCTCAGGGATCAATCCAGAGCATCCCTAAAGAAGGTGGTGCCATGGGGCAGCCAGACCAGGCCGATCGGCCTGGCCTATGCCGGCCGGCCTCCCCCAGAGGCCGCCACGTGCCCCCCTTCGTGTGGCAGTTAAGCAGAAGCTTAGCTTAAGCTTGACGCCTGCAACCGTCCTTGAAGACTATAAAAGGGACCCCCCTTCACCTTGAGAAGACACACCATCCAAGGGAGAGAAGAGTAGATTAGTGGTTCTGCTCTCATCTTTAGAGTTAGAGTAGGGAGAGAGTGGGTGAGTTGCTCAGATGACAGCCGAGCTTTGTAGAGAGAGTCCAGGATTTCTTCCTCGGTCTCGTCTCAACATTTCCGCCCCCGAGGAATATATTCAAGAGTTATCTTCAGTAAGTCCTCGGTCTCTTGCCTTTAGTACCTTGCTAGTTTACAACTTACTTTCAGCAAGTTATCTTATTTATTTGATCTGCGGGTACCTGAGTCTGCGCGAGTGACAGCGACTCTTGTTTGGGGTTTCCTCTATAGCCCTTCGCGTTGGGTGAAGGTCAGTGGCTGAAAGCTTAGGCGTGGTGCCTGTGCTGGCTAGCCACCTCTGGTTGTGTTGCACCCCACGGAACTGCAGTGGTAGGCGGCAGGTGGTGACAGTCCTGTCCGTCCTTTGTACTCCACCATGTTCGGGTGTACTCATAACAGTAGTGCTGAGCCCGGAAGAACCCCTCTCTCATCCCGTTCTGAGTTCTTCCCGTTCTAGTCGTCGAAGCAGATCAGATTAGATATAGATAGTTTGTCTGGGGCAACGAGTAGCTAACTAAAGTCAATCTCTCTGCCCATTTACCCTTTTGCTCCCTGGTGGGTCCGGGTAGAAAGGTTCTAGGCTAGTCGTGTCTACCGTTCCTTGGATTCGATATCCAGGTTCTTACTCCCCTGGTGAAAGACTACATCGGACTCCGTGCGCTTGCGGATTTAGTTAGGCTAAGGAGTGCCAACAAGCTTTTCTGGCACCGTTGCCGGGGAACGGTAGCAACACTAGTGTAGGATCTTTTTAGCCGTACACCTTTACCTCCATAACCATCTACCACATGGAGTTTTCTCCTAGTTACCCGACGTTTCCATCTAGCGAGTATTTGGAACCGCCTTCATCTTGCCACCCCATACCACCTCATGGCTTCGAGATCCATCCCAGTCTCGTTGCCATGGTTCGTGCACAGTCTTTCGGTGGAATGAAGGACGAAAGTCCCTATGCTCACTTGCAGGTTTTTGAAGAGAATTGCTCTCTTCTTATTATACCCGGCGTCAACCAAGACACCATACGATGGAAACTTTTCCCATTTTATCTGATGGGGAATGCAAAATCTTGGTACGACCGGACTGCAAGGGTATTTAGCGGAGATTGGATCAAATTGAAGGACGAGTTTTGTCTGTTACCCTGTCTCCAAGATCTTGAAGCTCAGAGTTGAGCTGATGACATATCAGCAAGGCGATGAGTCACTTGGAGCCACGTGGGAGTGGTTCATAAAATTGGCCAACTCAGGGCCACCGCATAACATTCCAGAGGAAATGCTTATGCAGCATTTTGTTGGTGGATTGAAGCCGGAAAGTGCATAGTTCTTGAACATCACTTCCGCAGGGTCAGTGCTATATAAGACAGTGGATGAGGTACGAGAGATCTTGGAAAAAGTTCTCAACTCTACCGAGTACACTGGTGTTTTCGATGACCCACCAACACCACCAACAACCCCCACAGACAAACAGCCACTCCTCGCCCTCACATTCGATCCGCCTCCTCCGATCATAGAGGAAGTGCTCGAACACCCCAAGTCCTCAGACCAAGAAACTATTCTTGACGATCTGCCGCACTTCATTCCCGAGCTCTTTACAGAAGAAGAGTACTTGGAGATAGGCAATACATCACGTATGCCCATGGAACAAGTGTGGGTCTAAGGCGTTCATTCCAGAAGCCGTACCGCAGATCGAGGGTTTATCTGCGATCATGAGCAAGGAATGGACGGAGGAAATTGAAAGTTGCGAAGATATCATCCGACCACCCGCAACTTCAGAGTACTCCATTGCGCTATTGAGGGAACTGACACTCAGGAAGTTGCCTACGACCCGAAGGTTGGGAGTAATATTATATCAAGTGCATTCGCAGCACGAGTGCAACCAGACGAACCCCGGTCCTTCCCCGTAAGTACCTCAAGTGGATCGATGGCCAAATGATAGAATGCAAAGGAATCATCTGTGTTGTGCCCATACACATGGGACACAACAGGATTTTCCTAGATTTCCACATTTTTAATGTCCCTAGAGGTGACAACTTCTTCCTGATTGGACATCCAACAGAGCACCTTGCCAACCCGAACCACGATCGAGCAACGATCCAGTTCAAGGTTGGTAAAGAGATCATCTCGGTTAGCCTTGTGCGATCAGTGAACACTATCGTAGAGGCCCGATCCGAGATAGACCCAGTGGAAGAAGCAGTTAGCTCAGCTCAAGAAGAGCAAGCTCAGTCATCACAAGCTGAAGATGCTAACCATTTCATCCAAGAGGCAGAAACGGACGGCTTTATGAAACTCAATGAGGAAGAAAAGCCACAACACCCCCCTCCTGAGTTGAAGCCGCTGCCTCCTGGACTCAGATACGCTTTCCTCCACAATGACCGACGCTCGCCAGTCGTCATCAGTGACAAACTGACAAAGAATGAGACTCGGCAGCTTATCACAGTCCTAGAGAAACACCGGTCTGTCTTCGGGTATTCTCTACAGGACTTGAAGGGGATCAACCCCAGTTTATGCACCCATCGCATACCTATGGAGCTGGACCATACGCCGTCTAGAGAACATCAAAGACGGCTGAATGATGCGATGAGGGAGGTAGTCAAGAAAGAAGTGTTGAAGCTTCTGCACGTGGGTATAATCTACCCCGTGCAAGACAGTGAATGGGTTAGCCCAGTTCAAGTTGTGCCGAATAAGGGTGGAATGATAGTTATCCAGAACGAGAAGAACGAGCTTATTCCCCAGAGGACCGTTACTGGATGGAGGATGTGCATCGATTACAGGAAGCTTAACAAAGCTACCCGCAAAGATCACTTTCTTCTCCCCTTCATCGACGAGATGCTTGAGCGGTTGGCAAACCACTCATTTTTCTGCTTCCTTGACAGATACTCTGGTTATCACCAAATTCCTATTCATCCCGATGACCAGAGCAAGACTACCTTCACCTGCCCCTACGGAACATTCGCCTATCGGCAGATGTCTTTCGGCCTATGCAACGCACCTGCTTCATTTCAGCGGTGTATGATGGCGATATTCTCTGACTTGATCGAGAAGATCATGGAAGTATTCATGGATGACTTTACCGTCTATGGTAAAACCTTCGACAACTGTCTCGAGCACTTGGAAAGGGTCCTCGAGAGGTGCGAAGAGCATCACCTCATCCTAAATTGGGAGAAGTGCCACTTCATGGTCAGAGAAGGAATTGTGCTGGGACACAAGGTGTCAGAAAGAGGAATAGAAGTTGACAAGGCAAAAATAGATGTTATTGAGCAACTACTACCCCCGACAAATGTCAAGGGTGTGCAAAGTTTTCTGGGCCATGCTGGCTTTTACCGAAGATTCATCAAAGATTTCTCTCGAGTAGCCAGACCTCTTACAAGCCTTCTGGCTAAAGAAGTACCCTTCAACTTCGACGATGATTGCCTTCTCGCCTTCTACACCCTCAAGAAGGCACTTATCTCAGCTCCCATCATACAACCGCCCGACTAGAATCTTCCATTCAAGATAATGTGCGACGCTAGCGACTATGCAGTCGGGGCAGTGCTCGGTCAATGCAAGGATAAACAGCATTACGCTATATCTTATGCAAGCAAGACATTGACCGGAGCCCAGTTAAACTACGCAACAACGGAGAAGGAACTCCTGGCAGTGGTGTTTGCCATGGACAAGTTCATATCTTACTTGGTTGGTGCCAAGGTGGTAGTATACACAGACCATGCTGCACTAAAGTACCTCTTGACCAAGAAAGATGCTAAGCCATGACTCATCCGCTGGATTCTGCTCCTTCAAGAGTTTGATTTAGAAATACGAGACAAGAAGGGGACAGATAATTGTGTGGCAGATCATCTCTCAAGAATGCAAGTTCAAGGGTCGGATCTTCCGATCAATGATTATCTCAGAGATGATACTCTCCTCAAGGTCACCACATCCAGTCCATGGTACGCAAATTTGGTAAACTTCATGGTGACTGGGTATGTGCCTCCAGGAGAAGACAAGAAAAAGCTAATCTACCTCAGCAGATTTCACTTATGGGATGACCCCTATCTGTTCAAGGTTTGTGCTGACGGATTACTCCGATGATGCATCCCTCACGAGGAAACACACAAGATCCTTGATCGCTGCCATTCATCACCGTACGGAGGACACTACGGAATTTTCCGAACCCATGCAAAGGTCTGGCAGAGTGGATTCTTCTAGCTGACCATGTATGGAGACACTAAGGAATTCGAACAGAGATGTGCCAGGTGTCAGAAACACAGGAATATCAACGCCCGGGATGCTATGCCACTGCAAAATAACCTCCAGTTGGAGATTTTTGACGTGTGGGGAATAGACTTTATGGGTCCTTTCCCTGCATCCGAGCTGTGTGAATATATCCTGGTGGCAGTCGACTATGTTTCCAAATGGGTGGAGGCACTTCCGTGCACGGCAGCCGACTCGAAGAATTCAAGAAAGATGTTCGAAGAGATCATCTTTCCCTGTTTTGGAGTACCCCGAGTCATGATTAGTGATGGAGGATCACACTTCATCGACAAGACGTTCTGAAAGTGCCTAAGCAACTTAGGAGTAAACCATCGAGTGGCTATACCTTATCACCCCCAGACCAACGGGCAAGCAGAAACATCAAACAAACAAATCAAGAACATTCTGCAAAAGACGGTCAATGCAATGGGAATGGGGTAGAAGCAAAAGCTACCGAAAGCACTATGGGCATATAGAACAGCATTCAAGACACCGATAGGGATGACTCCCTACCAACTGGTATATGGCAAGACATGCCACTTACCAGTTGAGCTAGAATTCAAGTCCCATTGGGTGATCAAGAGGTGGAATATGGATCTCCAGACAGCCGGACTCAAAAGAAGAATGCAATTGGCTGAACTAGATGAATGGAGGGAGAAGGCCTACCACAATGCCAAGCTTTATAAAGAAAGAACAAAGAGATGGCATGACAAGCGCATCAAGATCAAGCATTTCAAAGCGGGAGATCAGGTATTGCTCTTTAACTCCCGTATTCGCTTGTTTGGTCATTGTAAGCTTAGAAGTAAGTGGGAAGGTCCTTTTAAAGTCTTAGATGCCACCGATCATGGCGCGATAACCCTCCAGGATAATGACAGAAATACTTTCAAGGACAATGGCCAAAGATTGAAAATATTTCTCGAATCCGAAATGCCGGGGCTCAAAGAGATGGACGTCTACGAGCTAACCGAGATACCTAGTCTAGGTCCGGGCGGGACCTAAAAATGGCCCTTATCTAGGATAGATTTCCCTTTCTATTTTCTTTTCCTTTTCCTTAAACTTTTCCTAGCCAAATCCTAAATAATCTCTGGAAGAAGAGCAAATGGAGCATACACGAAAAATTTCAGAAGCTCCCGGGACAGGGCTAGGCTGGCCGGCCTCAACCAGGCCGATCGGCCCAGCCCAGGCTCGTCCCGGGATGCTCCTTGTTTGAAATAGTCTCCCTGTTATCCTTTCTGAGAATCTGTGGGATTTTGAAAAGAGGAGCATCGTTTTAAATCGTAAGGCCCCCTCTCTTCTTCTCCCTCAGAACTCTCGAGCCTCTCTTCTCCAGAAACACTCCCTCCTTTGAGAAATCCAAGCCATGGGTTCCCAATCCAGCCACCAAGATTCCAACTCGGTCTCCCAAGGTTGCCATTCTCCATCCAAGTCCTTGAACGGGACACCTAGCTCCTCCAACACCAGTAGCGTCAGGATCATCGAGAGGGTGGCGTTCGTTGAAGCCGTCGTCGCGCAGCCGGAGGCCCGGCGGCCCTCTGCCTAGGCCGATCGGCCTGTGGTAGGCTGGCCGGCCTCCCCTCACCGCCTCTCTGGCTCGCCTTTGGGCAGAGCCTCCCTCCTGAACCCCAAGGAGGAGGGCCAGGGGAGTTCACTGCAGAAGACACCCCGAAGGCCAACTACGGGACTTTTGTCCCCAAAGAAGGCCATCAGGAAGCGCCTCATCACCTCTCCGTCCAAGAAGGAGATCGTGCCGCTGTTCATCTCCACCTCGCCGGAGTACTCACCGCAGTACACTCTGGGAAGTCCTAGCCCTCCACGCCGGGAAGGGCCAGGCATCGGGAAGGGGCTCTTCTTAGCCCCTAAGAAACCCGATGAGGGGAGGAAGCACTTCATGATGCCCCCTCCGATCCAAGGACCTCTCGGGCAGATGGAGTGGTCCGAGGAAGAGGAGGAGGAGGACGTGGAGGAGCTGAGGAGGAAGCTCGCCGCGCTGTAGCTCAAGGTTAATAATATGGACGAGCGCGTGGCGGAGACGGTGATCGGGCAGATGGAGGCCGACGACAAGATTGAGGTTCTTCGCAAGGCAATGGCCTCTAAGGTCAAGCGCCTCGTGAAGGCGACCAGCAATGAGCACCTCTACCGCCCGAAGGAGTAGTAGTTTAGGCTAGGATTAGTTTAGTTTTTGGGTGCTTAGTTTAATTTTCCTTTGATTTATTTGTTTCAAATTTCCTTTGTATTCAGCACCCCATATTTGTTTCCCTTGATCTGAATAAAATAAATTTATTTGAAAGAAGTGACTCTTATAAAAAAATATGAATGGTTGGTGCACACTTGTGTGCCAACCAGCCCCTCGGACTAAACTTCCAGTGAAGCACGCATAAAATCAGATGAACAGGAGGTGTACTGGTCACTGGCCAAGGCAGGACATGACCTGGCACAATGCCAGGCCGGCCGGCCCCATGCTGCTGCCTCATGAGGAGGTCCCGTGCCCACTGCGTAATCTCGCGAATCACATACACGAAGAACCTGAACCGGGATGCCTGGCCACAAGGCCAGGCCGGCCGGCCTATACTGGGCCGATCGGCCTGGGCCTGCGGCCAACTTCACCGGCTCGACTCTAGGACACGGTTTGCAACCCCTACATTTGATCCTTTGATGATTTTGATCCATATAAAATTCCTGGCTAAATAATTTTAAAATTTGATCAAAGTTCATGAAAGTGAACCCCTGCGCATGAAACCTTGGATACACTTGTGATATTTCATGAGAAAGTATTTCATCTCCTTAGAACTTTTAGTAGGATTGCCTGATTCTCGTTAATTGATTCTTATGATATGATGATTTGAGAAGTTGAACCTTCCGATTCGAGGTTTTGGAGATTGTTTTGAAAAATAAAACTTAAGGCAACCCTTGTTATTATCAACTTGAAATGTCCTATCCAAAGCCATATAACGAATTCAAGTTGAAGCTTCCACATAGCTACCTTCTAAATTTTGAGCTTGCTCGAATTACTTGCCTTCACGTTCGTGCTATCTTGTTCATCACGGCCATCCACGTACATGAGCATCAATAAAGTCCAAATTATCGAAAGCTCTTCATCCCCCTGGAAAAAAAAGAAGAGAAGAAAAAGAAAAAAAATGAAGAAAGGAATGATACACTCCTTATCTTCAGAAAAAAAAGAGAGAAAGAGAAAGGGGAAAGATGAAAGATGCTTGAACAAGGACTCCAACGTCAAAGTACACATGCACTTGGCCAAGATGTATAAGTGGTATGAATGAATGAGACAAGCTTTTCGATCTTGCAAAACAAATAAAGAAGAGTAAGCAACATCTCAAAAGCTCCACCTTATAACATAAATAGGAGAGGCTTGATTCTAAGCCAAGGTGAGGATCCAAACACTATGAGTGATCGAGAGATGTTGAGAAATAACAAGGGTATGCCTCGATTTCTTTATAAAATTATCAAAAACTCCAAATGCCATGAAGAAGAAGTGTTCAACCAATCAATGAATTGTTCTAAGGCTCAATTGGTGAAGATGAGGGTGTTAGCCACCGGAATCCAATGTATGAAAGAAAGCTCAGAGATATGACTTGTATATGCCTTGAGTTCATGACCCTGATTTTGCTAAGTCATGGTGATTTAATTCATTCTTTGCTAAGGGACTAGCAAAGTTCAGGTAGGGGGGCGTGTTGGTGGTCGATACATTACGATTTTGCCACCAACATTCCGTTATATTTCAGGCTCATCTTGCCCACAACAAAGTAAAATTGGTTATTTCTAATGAGTTCCACAAGTTTTGTATAATTTGTGAGTGCAGGAGCAAACAAGCAAAACTGGAGCCACTTTGGGCACAAGGCTAGGCCGGCCCCTTCTGTGGCTCCTTGCCACGTCACTGATCCAGGAGATCACAAACACAACACAAATGATCCTGAGACGTACAATCAACGTCGGTTTGATCCAAGGACCCGAAAGGCCTAAGCTACACTTGTATGGATTGAAGGCCCCACTATCCTTGGATTCTCGGACAGCTTTGATCCAAAGCAACCATTACCGACCTCAGGGATCAATCCAGAGTGTCCCTGAAGAAGGCGGTGCCACAGGGCAGCCAAACCAGGCCGATCGGCCTGGCCTAGGCCGGCCGGCCTCCCATAGAGGCCGCCACGTGCCCCCCTTCGCGTGGCAGTTAAGCAGAAGCTTAGCTTAAGCTTGACGCCTGCAACCGTCCTTGAAGACTATAAAAGGGACCACCCTTCACCTTGAGAAGACACACCATCCAAGGGAGAGAAGAGTAGCTTAGTGGTTCTACTCTCATCTTTAGAGTTAGAGTAGGGAGAGAGTGGGTGAGTTGCTCGGGTGACAGCCGAGCTTTGTAGAGAGAGTCCGGGATTTCTTCCTCGGTCTCGTCTCAACATTTCCGCCCCCGAGGAATATATTCAAGAGTTATCTTCAGTAAGTCCTCGGTCTCTTGCCTTTAGTACCTCGCTAGTTTATAACTTACTTTCAGCAAGTTATCTTATTTATTTGATCTGCGGGTACCTGAGTCTGCGCGAGTGACAGCTTTCCCATAAGGACACAAAGTTTGACAAAACTCAACACACTATATAGGTGGCATATGTATAGGTTTGAGTATGTGAAATATTTGGCTCTGGTAGGAATTTTCAACCACTGAGGAATTCTGAGCCTAAGGGTTTTCATGATTTTTTTTCAAAGAAAAGTCTCCAAGTAAGAATTAATAAAGAAGAAAGAGACACTTCTATCTCATTATCTCACACTCGTCAACAACTTAGGCAAGATCCTCCTAAATTTCTGATCCCACAAGCATAGAGTACTAGTTAAGGAATAAAGCTTGTGCTTGCCAACATGTGAGATGCAAAGTTGTGATCAAGATATCTTGTTGTATGTATATCATCATTCATCATTTTTTTATATATGAACAAGAGGCTCAATCCAAAGATATGAACATTATAAAATAACCTCAAGTGGGGAAATAAAAATGCAAACCAGCATTGAAGGATTGACCATGTTTTGCTTCGTGCTCAAATTATGTCCTCCCCTACGCTCAGATTTTGCGACACTTGGTGCCAAAAACTGAGTGTCTGAGGCTGTAGCCTTTTGCCCAACTCTTCGTTTATTTGAGTTTCAACCTGAAAGGTTAGTGACAAAAATACCCAAAGGAATCGAGTCCTGAAATTATGTCATGAAACTTTGTTCGGTTTTATTCATTGAAAATAAAGATTTTTTTATTGTTATTGTCATTTTTTATGATGGAATTTGAAAGGAAGAAAGAAAAAAAATGAATGAAAATACGGGTTACCTCCCGGCAGTGCTTGTTTATGGTCAAAAGCTCGACCTTGGGAGCCTCTTTTCGAAGTAGCAGCTAGCTTGATGTTGTGGCTCCCTCCATCACCAATCTTCGGATGTCGTTTCTCTAGCTCCAAGGTTAGCACAACATACCACGACGAGATTTGCAATACTTATGAGGACCCGGTGTGTCCGAGGACCGGTGGATGGTCGCTTCCTGGTGTGATGAGTGATTGACAACGTGGTGTGGACTGACGTTTCCCTTGGCTCAAGTATTGCAAGTGTAGAATGCGGCTTGATTGCATTGGTGCAGGTGAAGAACAGGCGCGAAAGGTCTTAGCCATGGCAGCCTACGAGGAGCGGAGAGACAAGTAGGCTTGGTTCGAGGGACCCGATGGCCAGATAGATCAAGTGCGGTTCACATGGTGGCAAGAACGAGCGAGGGGACGAGGTTCCGGTGCGAGGTAGCGGCTCACAACCGAAGCTCGTACGCGGACGTGAAGCCGGTGCAAGGTGGCAGCTAACAACCGAAGCTTGTACGCGGGGTTTGGTGATTTGGCCACAAAATCATCTGGAGGACGGTTTCTTGGTTGGGGCCTCAAAACCAAGCCCAAGGACTTGGCGTGGCGGTAGCGGCCCATCGGGAGGAGCCGTGCATGTCAAGGAGCCTGGACCGGAGGACACGCGGCGTGGCCGCAAAGCTTGCGTCGGAGGGAAGCAAGGTTGCGGCGGATGCAGTTCCAGCCGGAGGAATATTCGCGACTATGACAAATTTGCCCCTGAGGGGTATGTATCGCTTAGGGGTAGTTTAGTACTTAGGACTCCACCACTTCGACTACATATAGGGGTGGTAGTCATCCTTTCATGATATCTCTCTGGACTAGTTTATTTTCCCTTCCCTTTCATCCTCTCCACCGAGAACTATTTTCAATTGGTATCGGAGCTGGTTACGGGTCTTTGCGACTCTAACCAGTCTAAGATCCAATGATGGCGTACCAAGATCGGAGTTTCGGGCCTCCACACTTCGATGGGAAGAACTATCCGAATTGGGTTGCGCGTATGGGCGCTTTCTTGCGAGGCAAAGGAAAGTTGTTGTGGGATGTGACCAAAGATGAACACAATGTCAATCCCACCAACTTAGATGCCCAGGATGCAAGAGATAAGTTTGAGGCAAACGCTAAAGCTGTCGATTACTTGTTCCGTGCTTTGTCGGCTGAGGAGTTTGAGCGAGTTTTGGGCGAGGACCTAGCTAGCCAGATCTGGCAGAAGCTCAAGGTAGCCCACGGTGGTGATAGCCATGTGAAGGCTAGGCTTTTCTCTATGTACTGTCGAGAGTACGAGAATTTTGAGCAGTTGCCTAGCGAGTCGGTTGATGCTATGTTTCAACGCTTCATGTCTATAGTCAACAACATGAAGGCCAACATCACAGCCCTCCCTTACACGGATCATGACAGAGCTATCATGCTCTTGCAATCACTTGATTGGACCGCATGGGGAGCGAAGGTTGAGGCTATCATGGAGTCGGCTAACTATGAGACTTTGGTGGTTGATGAGCTTTTCTCCAACCTGAAATCTTCTGAGGTTGATAGATGGTTTCTTGCCAAGGCTAAGAGTCCGACTGATTCTCATAGTCTGGCTCTAGTCGGTGGCTTTGGTGATGGACATGCTAATCCTTCCAGACACTTTGCTTTGTCTTCTCTTGTGTCTCTTCCAGATGAGAAGTATGAGGTGCTGAGCGAGGAGGATCTCGCGTTGCTCACGAGGAGGTTCGAGCGCATGTACCAGAACCGGAAGGGTTCGAGGCGCACCGAGAGTACGTGCTACAGATGCGGCAAGAAGGGCCACTTCATCGCCGAGTGCCCGGAGGAAATCAAGAAACGCTAGCACCGCCCGCGAGATGAGCACAAGCACCGCTCCAAGGACAAGTACCACTCCAAGCACAAGAACAAGGATGAGAACACCGACACCTCGTCAAGCTCAAGCAGCCAGGAGGAAGACCGCGGCCACCGCAAGGAGAAGAAGCACATGAACCGCAACCTCAACGGGCTTTCCTGCGCCGCTATGAACTTCTGCACCATGGCGCATGACTCCAACAACAAGAACATCTCCGACTACGACTCCGACTCTGACTCCGAGGATGAGGTATTGACCGATCCTGCCTCTTTATGTAAGGAGATTGCTAGGCTAGAGCAGTTGGTCGATAACCATGATGATGTGCTTAGGAAGACCAACAAGGAGAAGAGAGAGTTTAGGTCTTTGCTAGGAGAGTCAAAGGAAAGAATAGCTGAGCTTGAGGCCTTACTTTCTGAGACTGGAAAGAAGGCGATGGATTTTGAGTCTTTGCTTAGTGGGTCTAGCAAGAAAGTGGCTGAGCTTGAATCCGAGTTGGCAAGTGCTAGAGCTGAGATAGGTGTGCTGAAAGATGCTCCTACTGTTTCTGATGAACTTGAATGCTCTGTGTGTGATGTGCATCTTGCTGATTTGGTTGCTCTTAAGGATAAACACATGACATGCCTTGATGAACTAGAAGGAGCTAGGGTTGAGATTGCCGAGTTGATGTCTAGACCTTCTTTGCTAGGTGCTTGTACTTCTTGTCCTACTTTACATGCTCAGTTGCTTGAATCTTGTACCATGATTAGTTCGCTTGAGGCTCAATTAAAATCTCCTATTGCAAATTCTTGCTCTGCTTGTGATGTTGTCACTTTGAAGAATGTTGAGCTTGCACAATCTGTTGATCGCTTGCAAGATGAGAATGATGAGTTGCGTCAATGTTTGGGTTGGTTGTCCGGTCGTGAACCTCAGCTTAAGATGTTGATTGCTGGGTTCAAGAGAGCCGATGGTCGTGGTTTGGGTTCTGAGAAGCTTGATGAGAGTGAGTGTGAGAAAGAGAGAGAGCAAGCTAACCCCACCACAAATATCCCAACACCACAGAAAGCTTCTCCAAAGAACAACTTCACACCCAAACCCAACCATCTACTGAACAAGCTTGACACCACTCCAGATCCTCCCAAGTTTCCACCCAAGACAAACAACTTCCAAAGGAGAGTGAACTTTGTGAGGAGTGGGGGTTACCAGAGAAGTGAGAAGCAACAGCCGAGAGAAACACCAAAGCCAAAACCAGTCCGCTTCCATGGTGAGCATTGTGGAAGGGATGGTCACCTAGAGGAGTTTTGCTGGAGGAAGAAGAGGGAGGTGAGATGAGAGAAGGAGTTGGGTAACAGGGACAGGTACTACTCTTCCCGTAGTGTGCCTGTGTCTCATTCAGCCTTGCCTAGGAGAGAGGCTTTTGTGCGTACAGTTCCTTCATTTGATAGTCATCGTGTTCCAGCTAGTGGTGAGTTTTCTACGCGGCCTCCTGCTCGTGGTCAGTTTGGTGGTAGGAGGTTTGACCGTAGCTTTGAGGCTAGGAGAGAGTCTAGACTGCATTTTCCCCCGCGTGGTGCTAGAGGTCTGATGGTGAGAGACGAGAGGGTTTCACGTGGTAGAGTTGATTTTGCTAACCCCTCTTTTGAGCAGATGGCCCGACACTGGTTTGCCTCTTTTTGTGCTAACCCCAGTGTCGAGTCGTTCGCTCTTTCTCGTTCTCGCTTTTGATTGTGTAGGTGGGAGGTATGGAGAACATGAGCTTGGTGACTCTTGGTCTTTTGCATGATCAAGGTTTGATGGTTCTCCACACCTTTTTGGATGGCCCCGATGTGGCCCTTGTACACTATGTATTGTGAGTATATCGTTTGTACACTCTTTTGATCACTTGTGCTTTGTTGGCATATTTTGTGTTTGTATCATATCCTTTTTGTGTAGCATATTGTGTATTTGCTTATCTTGTATCGTTGTTGGATGTGTATATACCATGGTAGGCTAGCCACCCTTCTTGTTAGCATGTATTTTCTTCATGTGTATATCTTGACATGCTAGCTTTGTGATATATGTTGGTGGACTAGTCACCTTTGTATGATAGTGTGTGATCCACATGAACTCATTGCTATGTTTTCCCATATGTATCAATTTGTGCATGACATGTTGTCCTTTTGGTATCCTTTTAGATGGTATCTTTTGGGTCTGCTTTGTCCTTGGGTTGCATTTTGCTCTTTTGAGATTTCTCTTCCTTTGTTTAGTGATGAAGCTTTCCATTTGATTTTATACACCTTTTTCTAGTTTTCTTTTGCTAGGTGTCTTTGGTTGAGGGGGAGCTCGGCTTTATCTTAAGGAGGGGAATTTGCTCGAGTTGATTTGAAAAGGAGAGGATCTTGCTTATAGCGTTTTGGATTGCATGAGTTTGTGAGTTTGTAGTGTTGGCACTTTGGTTGTGCATATCATGGGAGTTTGAAATTTGAACCTGAACCTTGGATTTGCATTTCAGTTGCACATTCCAAGGGGAGCTTATGTTTGAACTTGAACCTTGGATTTGCATTGTTTGGTTGCACATTCCAAGGGGAGCTTGTAGGTCGAACTTGAACCTTGGATTTGCATTTTGGTTGCACATTCAAGGGGGAGCTTTATGGTTATGCTTTGATCACACTTGTGTATTGAGTTTGAGCTTGCACATGTTTCTACCCAAAACCAGCTTGCAGACATTTTTACTAATCCACTTGACCATGTTACCTTCACCCGCTTGCGAGGAGAACTTGGTGTGTGTGCTCTTTTCTGAGCTGAGTTTTGGAGGCTTCTCTTGTAGCATATGTATACTATTGTACCATTTTTGTATCTTGATGTACACTTTCTTCATTTTTGTATCTTGATTTCATCTTTTGTATCTTGATGTATAGTTTTTATCTTTGCATCTTGTGATATATCATGCTGCATTTGTATAATATCTTATGACTGAGCTTCTACTATATGCAATGATTGCTACAACTTGCTACATTTAGAGCTTAGGTAGGCTGGCTAGGGATTGATTGTATGGTTGGCTATGCTCTTGATGGTTTTGATATATATTCTATTGAGATAGTCTCTTTTTGAATTAAAATGACAAACTGAACTTAAACTCTTTTCACCCATGAGTAAATGCCTTTGCATGACTTGTTTGAGCCGAAATGGCTATATCTTGCTTAAGATCATGCTAGGATTTGATGTTCTTTTCAATTGGGTTAAAGACCTTTGTCATTGTGAATGTTTAGCCCATGCTTTATCTTGTGGAGGAGCATAAGCTTCTTTTTGTCGCAAAGACATTTCATGTACCATGCTTAATTTGAAAAATAAGATGTCTATGCATGAAAGAAGAAAGATGAGAAAAAGATATATTTGAAGAAAATTATGCTCATGTCTCTATGCTTTCACCATTGCACACACTTGCACACATGGGTGCTAACCGGTTGCATGTTGTTTGCCGGAGAAGTCTCCCTTGAGAAGTGAACACATGGCTCCATGCTTTGACATGACATGAGATAGAATTTGGGCGTTTGTAATGATCTTTTGTCAAGAATGCTTGTCCTTACATAATCTTGGTGAGATGAAGTTTATTTGTGCTTAAATGATCCATGTTTAGGACTTTGCTCATGTGGTGACATTTTTGATATATTTGAACAACTTGATCATGGCTTTGTCAATTGGCTATATGTCTTTACCTTCTTGATGGCAATGCCCATGTGACATGATGAACTATCTAGTTTGCCTCTTCTCTAACTTGTAGCACTTTGTATTGCTCATTGTATATTTGAGAAGCTTGTAGTTGCATTTTTGCATTTTCACCTTGATGTGTACATTGCCAACAAGGGGGAGAGTTTCTGGAGTTTCTGGAAAGGAAAACATTACTGGACATTTTTGAAAGGTTTTTGGGTCACTTGTTCAGGGGGAGTTTGCATCAATGCAGGGGGAGTGCTTTGTGTTTCCTGAAAAGTGATTTTTGGAGATTTGTGGGTTGTGGTTTGTGATTTGCTCTTTTGCCGATGGTGTTGAGCCCTTTTCGCTTCTTATTGAAGGGTCGGCGTTTTCTAGAGCTTTCTCTTGTGAGTGACTTTGTTTCGGCTTGTTCTAGCTTTTAGTCACTTGCTTGAGCGTTGTTTTTCGATTTCTTTTCTATTTTCTTTTGATATCTATTGTGACTATGTGTGTGTTGTCAATGCACTCATCAAGGGGGAAATTGAGGACCCGGTGTGTCCGAGGACCGGTGGATGGTCGCTTCCTGGTGTGGTGAGTGATTGACAACGTGGTGTGGACTGACGTTTCCCTTGGCTCAAGTATTGCAGGTGTAGAATGCGGCTTGATTGCATTGGTGCAGGTGAAGAATAGGCGCGAAACGTCTTAGCCATGGCGGCCTCCGAGGAGCGGAGAGACAAGTAGGCTTGGTTCGAGGGACCCGATGGCCAGATGGATCAAGTGCGGTTCACATGGTGGCAAGAACGAGCGAGGGGACGTGGTTCCGGTGCGAGGTAGCGGCTCACAACCGAAGCTCGTACGCGGACGTGAAGCCGGTGCAAGGTGGCGGCTAACAACCGAAGCTTGTACGCGGGGTTTGGTGATTTGGCCACAAAATCATCAGGAGGACGGTTTCTTGGTTTGGGCCTCAAAACCAAGCCCAAGGACTTGGCGTGGCGGTAGCGGCCCATCGGGAGGAGCCGTGCACATCAAGGAGCCTGGACCGGAGGACATGCGGCGTGGCTGCAAAGCTTGCGTCGGAGGGAAGCAAGGTTGCGGCGGATGCGGTTCCAGCCGGATGAATATTCGCGACTATGACAAATTTGCCCCTGAGGGGTATGTATCGCTTAAGGGTAGTTTAGTACTTAGGGCTCCACCACTTGGACTACATATTGGGGTGGTAGTCATCCTTTCATGATATCTCTCTGGACTAGTTTATTTTCCCTTCCCTTTCATCCTCTCCACCGAGAACTATTTTCTTTAATCCTTTGTAGTTTGTATAGGTGAATTCATGGTTGGTTGACGGAGTTTAATCTATTCAAGTTTGTGCCATGATTTGAATTCCCGAGCTCTTTTTATTTTTCCCATTTTCTGAGCTATTTTCGGAGCCATTTTTGGGGGATTTTCGTTCTTCGATTTCTAGGGAGTTTTCTCTCGGATTTCTTTTGGGGAATCACACATAAGTGCCTTGTGCCTCTTTCCTTGGTGATCTCTTGCCTCAAACGCCGGGAATCGCTCTAGATTTGAAGATTTCGGGATGAACTCGTGGTGGGTGTGTTCCTCGTGAGATTTGAGATTCTGGGAGTTCTAGGGAGTTAGAGGCCAAGATTTTTGGGGCATACCCTCTACTTGAGGTATACATCATCTCCCCAAAGTTTCGTCTCAAGAGCTCAAGCCGTTTGGGAGATCCATTCACGAGATTGAAGAGTTGACTTTCGGGCTGGGGTGTTTGCATGTACTAGGCAGTGCCGAGTTTCTAACCCGGCAGTGCCGAGTACATACACTCGAGGGCTGCATGTACTAGGCAGTGCCGAGTTTGGTAACCCGGCAGTGCCGAGTACATACACTCGAGTTGTATGTAACCGGCAGTGCCGAGTTTGGTAACCCGGCAGTGCCGAGTACATACACTCAGTGACAGATTTGTCAAGTTTTTGGATCGAGGATTCTTTCTGTTTTTCCGCTGCTTGTTTCTTGTTCCTAGGGTCAGTAGCATCTCAGTTGCTACGTGATCTTGGCAAGATTGTGTTGCGAGGTTCTGGAAGTGATTTTGGGACGAAAGCCGGATTTGGGAAAGAAATTTTTGTCGGCTCCCATTCACTCCGTCCCTCTCTGGTCGCCTGATCGGTCCTTCAACTTATGATAAACAAAATCATCCATAACCACCCTTTTGAAATTGTTTTGATGGGGCATGTGATGGTTGGAGTCATCGTGTGTGCTAATGGTGGGAGTAGATGCAGTATATCCACAGGGAAACATCGATCTTTGGGTTTCTCATCATTTTCTTCCGAACCCGACATGGAATATGCTACCTCAGGAATATCTACAAAGCAAACATTTTCAGAATAAAGCCTGTAGTATTCTTGAGGCGTATCTTTCTCTTCGATATGCAAGTCCTTTGATTTTTCTGGATCAAGAAGGAAAGCATTCTCCTCGAAATCGCAAAATTGATATGATCCTGGGAATTCTGAGGGGTTTGACGAGATAGGAGCTTTGAACTCCTCATCGGAAAATTCGAATTCGTCTTCCGAGAATTGAAACTCCGGATTGAGGGATGGTGAATCCTCCTTAGGAGCTTTGAACTCCTCATCGGAAAATTTGAATTCATCTTCCGAGAATTGAAACTCCGGATCGAGGGATGGTGAATCCTCCTTAGGGGATTCAGACTTGTCCCTTGAGTATTGAAAACCCGGGAGTGTTGAGAATTGGGATGCCGTCTTAAAGAATGGAACATACTTCTGGTCATCGGTCCAGGATTCTTCTTGTGGGTCGGAGCTCACTACCTCAGATTTTCTATAAGCATCATCTTCTTTTCCTGGTGATGATGGGACATCACCATATGCTATCGATTCATCGTCATCGAACATGGAATAAAAGAAAGGTTGATGATGATCATAGGAGGGCTTAGGATATGAGGTAGGGGGTTTTGGTTAGGCAACTTTCTGTGGGCAAGGTGATGGAGAATGACCAAAAGCATTCATTCTATTAGTAGGCTCTTGAGATTTTTTAGGCAGATCTTCATATACTCCGGTGCGCTCAGTATTCTTGAGCATCTTATCTAGAATGGCTCTCCCCTCACTTACGGTTACGAAGAAGAAGAACCTTTTGAAGCTGCATCCAACTGGAGTGCACTCTCTTTTCTAAGACCACCAGCAAAGTGTTGTAAGCACATAACCTCGGGTATACCCAAATCTGGCCCTGACGCTAAAAGTCTGGTGAAACGAGCCCAAGCTGCTCCCAAAGATTCTCCCTCTCGTTGCTTGAAAGAGAGGGCTTCTGTACGAAGGGCAACAACCTTCGATACGGGGAAGAATTTGAGACAAAACTCATCTTTGAGGGTATTCCAATCACCTTTTATGGTCCCTACGGTCATATAATACCATTGTTTGGCAACATCAGTCAGGGAGAATGAGAAGAGCTTCCATTTCACTGTTTCATGATGCATGCCTGGTATTGAGATGAGGGAGCAGTTCTGCTCAAATTCTCGTAGGTGGGTGTAAGGATTTTCATCCTTGTGCCTGTTGACGCCCACTATATGCCACTTTTGACCGTCAACCTTCCCAACTTAATAAAGGAACTAAGTGATGCTCATATAATATTTTGTTTAAACTAATGAGTTCCACAAGTTTTGTGCACCAATATGTTTTGCAAGGAAATATAGGTAATATGGTGCATAAGTACCAAGATCGGTGAAGTCATGCAAGTGAAGGTTCATCCCGAGACAAAGGAGACTTGGACATGGTGCAAAAGTGACCCAAATCACGTATTCGACAGCACCATGTCGAAGAGCTCTCCGAGATGATCGAAATGGATATTTGGATGACCCAATTCGGAGTCCAGACGAGAAAGTTACGCCTCCGGGAAAATCGCCGACGAAACCTGTCCGGCCGATCGGCCTGACCTAGGCCGAAGGGCCTGGACAAGGCCGGTCGGCCCTGGACCTCCACCAAACCACCTCAACCTTTGCAAGATGGCCTTAGGGTGTCACCAAAGTACCCCCAAGCATGGATTTGACAAGGATGAGTGAAGTTAAGACCGAAAGGCCTAGGCCAAGGATTGGAAGGTCCACCCACCTAGGATTCTCAGACAATTTCAACTCAACGCAACCAAAACCGCCTCAAGGGACAACATGCAACCGTTGATGAGCGAGTCGGTGCAACGGAGGGCCGAGAGGCGCCAGGGCCAGGCCGAACAGCCTCCCCTAGGCCGGCCGGCCTCTAACTGCCGAGCGTGGATCGAACGCCACTGCAACCGTCATAAGGAGAGCATGAGGACCGTCCAGGAGAAAGACGGTGCCAAATGGCACCATCTCCAGGCCGAACGGCCTGAGGGAGGCCGGCCGACCCATGACCGTGGCCATTACTCCTCCCCTTTGGCATGGAAGCTAAGCAGGTCCTTGGCGTCATCCCTACACGTGATACCACCCTTGGAAGGCTATAAAAGGCGACCTCCACCCCCATTCTACACACCATGGTGAAAGGGAGAAGTCCAAGTGTAGTGTAGTGCTACCTATCTAGCTTAGAAAATAGGGAGAGTGGTGAGGTGAGAGTCCGGAGAGGAGCCGAAGTGCCGGCCCCTCTCCAACTTTGTGCCTCCGAGGAATGAAGCTTCAGTTCGAGTAAAGTTCCTCTTCTTTTGTCTTTACTGCTTTCTCTCCTTACATTAGTAGTTCTTGAATGCTTTCTCTAGTTGCGGGTACCTGAGTCTGTGCAGGTGACAGCGACTCTTGTTTGGGGTTTCCTCCCCTACTCGCGGGAGGGAAGGTCAGTAGCTGAAAGCTTAGGCGTGGTGCCTGTGCTGGCTAGCTACCTCAGGTTGTGTTGCACCCCACGAAACTGCAGTGGTAGGCGGTAGGTGGTGACAGCCCTGTCCGTCCTTCGTAGTCCACCACGTTCAGGGGTCCTCATAACAGTAGTGCAGAGCCCGGAGAACCCCCTCTCTCACCCCGTTCTGAGGTTCTCCCGTTCTAGCCGTCGAAGCAACTAGAGGAATCAAGTATTCCTGATAGGAGGTTAGCAAGTCGACATTAGATTACCTCTACCCACTTATCTATTCTTCTTCACTCCCGTCGTCCCTGGATAAACCAGAGTCGTTTCTAGTACACTTCTCGTTCCTCGTGGATTCGATACCCTGGAATACTCCTAGGTGAAAGCTACATCGGCATCCGTACGCTTGCGGATTTATTTGTTAGGCTAAGGAACGCCAACAAGCTTTCTGGCGCCGTTGCCGGGGAGCGGTAGCTGTACTAGTATCGTCCTAGTTTACCCTTGTATCACTCCACCTACCATACCATCCCTTGTTATATAAAAAGAAAAAGAAAAAAAAATCTACCATCCTATCTTCCCCATGGAATCTATTACCCTCCGTCAGTTCTCGGCACCAGGGCATAATCATTGGGTGCCTCCACCTTCATCACACTCCATCCATACTTCAGGCTTTGAGATCCGCCCTAGTCTTGCGGCCTTGGTTCGATCACAATCTTTCTCTGGGCACAAGGATGAAAATCTTTACACCCACCTACGAGAATTTGAGCAGAACTGCTCCCTCATCTCAATACCAGGCATGCATCATGAAACGTTGAAATGGAAGCTCTTTGTGGCAGAACCGCCCAAATTAATCTGGCTTAAGTGCGCTAACCTTCCATTGGTCATCACGCAATTAAATCAGATTAAGATGTCAGTCCGTCGGGTCAAGCCCGATGCAACCATGGACAGTTACCTCGATCGAAACGAGTCGTGCAATTACTCCCTCGAAGGAGAGTCCCAGAGATTACAACAATCCACAATTAATTAAAGGTCCCACTTGAGGTACTTTATTACAAACCAGTTCAAATGCATAAAGTAACAATTGTCTCAGAGTTTTGAAAAGCAGCGGAAATAAACTATTTATTCGAAAGCGGTACCAACATCACGTGAAGCCGTCGTGACGTCACTCAAAAGAATCCTCGTCCCAAACAACAGTCCAACCAGGAGGAAGGGTGGTTGGCCAGGTAAGACCTGCAACCATCTCCTCAAGGGTACTACCTGAAAAACAATTCAACAAGCAAGGCTGAGTATACTAATACTCAGCAAGACTTAACCATCGGGTGAAAAGTACATCACCAACTCCTAGACATGCAAGACTTTTGGCTGGTGGGTTTGTTTTGCCAAAGAGCAACTAAGAGTGGGTCCTTGCTTTCAATATTTTAGCATCAAGTTCTAGTTCGAATTTAATCTTTCTAGATAAGCAACCTATTTTAACCAAGCAAGTGGAGCAAGCAATTAAGCAAGCAGCAAGTTTATCATCATCATGTTCCACTTTCATTACTCGGTGCGGCAAGAGATCAAGTAGTCTCATTAGCTGCGAGAAACAGACAGTTCGAACCGATTTTAACCTTGCAAGGTAGATACCGAACACACGGAAAAGCATGAACCCCGAGGGTCGACACTAACCAGGCCGTTCCCATGTCTTCCGAGTTTGTTAATCCGAGCCCACTCCCCTTGGACACAAGCCTTAGCCGGTCATACTTCGCGGCTGTAGCCGGCCGGCCTCGGTCTTGAGCCACGTGTCAGCGACAGGGGGATAAATCCCAGGGAAAGCAGGACAAGGCCACGCCCCCTTCCGAACAGTTACTAAACTTACCGGTCCCATGCCCAAACAAGTGCTTAGTGCTTTCAAACACTTGACCAACATCGCCGGCACACTTCGACCTTAGCAACTTTTCATAAACAGACGGGGCATCTACATGACCAAAAATCCCCGTCTGTCATCCTTATGATTCCAACATAAGTAAAGCAGTTGATTCCTATATCTCGCGAGTGACAGGAAATCACTCGACTTTTATCGTGTCCTTAAAGCATGGCAACTATCAACCTATCATACTAGTATTGCAAAGCATAGGTACCTAGGATCATGCAACTAAGGTTTCAATTCAACTCCTGAACGTAAATTCACAAACATAAACTTAGCAAAACATAGTTGCATGTATTTAAAACATAGGACATGCTCCGGGGCTTGCCTTTAGGCACGATGTTAGCTTGGGACTACTCTGCAGCTGCGTTCAGGTCTTGCTCGACCTGGACGGCGTTCACTTCACCTTCCGCTTGGCCTTCTCCTCCAGCGGGTACGAGTTCGTAGTCACCGTCAGCGAGGACTTGTTCTACACGAATGCACATGCAAATAAGAACATGATCTTATGTCGAGTCATCACAATTGCATAATGATAGACCCAGGGTGTGTTGAGTGACACATTCACCTGGACAATTTTTGTCTGACCTTCCCTTTCTTTAATTTAGTTTGTAATTACTCATTAAAGTACTTGGGGTTTGTTGATGGTGATTGTGTACACATATAAAATTAATTGATTTACTTTCAGCACAAAACAGCAAGGTGTGTGTGGGTGATGTATTTATCTTAATTAAATAGCTTAAAAAGGTGATTTGTTTCTATTTAGCCTTTTAAGCAAAGTAACTTCAACAATTAATTCTGGCAGTTTGGAACTTCAATTAAATGTGAGAAAATTACAGTGTGTTCTTGGTGTGTTGCTAGATTTACTAACCAAATTTTAGATCAAAACGATTTGTACAGCATCTAGGAAAAATCACACAAGCTTATCACACTTGCATTAAGAATAAATCCTAATAAATCACACTAACAGTAATCTGTCCTTAGATTTCTACCAGAGCCTAAACTAGTCTAAGCAAGCTCACGTGCCAAAGGATAGCTTCAAAAGATCAAAAGATCTTGCTGTTTGAATTTACTAGATTTAAACTGGTATGAATTAAAAGTGCAAGTTAGCTAGTTCAAACTAAGCTCTACTATTTATCAGACATGCAACAAGTTACCACAGAGCTACTGCAAAAAGTTTGAGCTTAGAAGCTGCACAGATTAATTATTAAAATTGTTGAACTAAACATGCACAGTCTGCCTAAACAATTAATAACTCAAAATCTGCTGTGTAACTTTGTGCCAACTTTTTACAGAAGCCTAAACATTTCTTCAACTACAACATATCTAAAAACCAGAACAAACAAGGCTGTAGATTTCAAACCATGCACAAATTTAAATTTGAACAGATTTGAACCTAATTTGAAATCTGCACAGAAAACACATATACATGCTTTCTAGAAAAGGTAGAGCATAGCACCAGGAGTACAACAAAATTGGGTTTGCATTTTTCTGATTTTTCTGTAATTTCTAATCGATTTTAGAAGTTCACTAGTTCGAATCAAAAATTGAAGTTACAGCTTTATGCATAACCCCCTATAACTTTTCAAACATTAGATTTAAGCCCCTGCACTTTTACACCAGGGACCCTAACAAGAGTTCAATCTTCGCAAGGGTGTCCTTACAGCCGGCGGGCGATCGGGCGGCGCGATCCCGGCGATGTGGGGCCGCGAGGCTGGAGGAGAACATGCTAGGAGTGCTTAGGTGCTCACCTAGGGCGGGTTTGATGAAGGAACCATGGGCGGAGAAGGGCCGGAGATGGCCGCGGTGGAGCAGGGGTGGCGACGGCTCTGCTCTCCCCCAATGCCGGTGACGGCGGTGGCGGAGAAGCTCGGCTGGGGGTTGGGGAGGTGCGGTAGAGGGAGGGGAAGTCCATGGTGGCCTTGGACTGCGGCGGGGATGGGCGGAAGGGGGGAGCGCACTGGCAGCCCGACGGCAATGGCGAGCAGCGGCGTTTGGAGGTCGTCGAGGTTGGGCTTCCATTTTTAAAGGCGGCCAAGCGATGGAGAGGTTAAAGACGCATGCGAGCCACTGGCAGAGGGGGCACCGAGCTGCTGCAGTGCTGCTGGTGTCGCCGGGCGCAAGCTCTACCGCGGCGGCGGCTGTCGGTGCTCTGCCATGTCAGTAATGAAGGCGAGCGGCGCGAACGCGTTTGAGTGGAGCTGCTACGCCGCGCGGTGGTCATCATGTTGTCGAGGTTGGCGTGGAGCGAGTGAATGTGGCGGCGCGTGTTGGGCGAGCGTGGCGCGGCCAGAACATGTCGGCGACCTAGCGACCGCGCTCAGAGCGCCGGGTCAGAATGCTGTGTCGGGCAGTCGGAGACCGGTCGAGGCGCGTGGATTGGAGGAGGGAAACGGCATACGGACGTCGAGACGTGTGGAGACCGAGGTCTGACAGTGGCCGGGGCAGTCAGGCGTGGGGCGCCGCATGGACGCGCGGCTGAACGCGCGAGCGTGCGAGCGCGAACGCCTGCGACATGAGCGTGAGCTCGGGTGCCTGCCAGGGTGTACTTCTGTGGTTTGACCCACTTCGACTAGAGTTTTTAGGCATGTTACACTCAAAATCTCGAAAAGTGCCTATTGACAAAATGTGTCCCCTTAAAAACTGAACAACTTTTGTATTGGCCGATTTTCAAGTTCTTAAGTGAAATTTCAAATTCGAACCATGCCAACCGAGAAAGGTCCAAGTTCACCGAGGTGCAAAGGGTTTTTCGGTAGGATTCTTTAAGTGGAAATCTAGGTGGGGCTTAATTACACCTAATTAGGCTAAGACAAATGGTTTAGCAGGTGATTAGGTTAATTAAACACCTAGATTGTCATAGCCTACCCCCCTTAAACAGAATCTCGCCCCGAGATTCGGGTGATTAAAGTTAGATTTGCAGTGAAGGGAGATCGATGCTACACACCGAAACCATAGGGAACACGCTAGGGTTCTTCAAGATTCAAAACCCAGAAAGATAACTGGTACATTGGCCTTCTCATACAACATCAACGTCGCTCATGAGGGAGTGGACGATGAATATAAACATGGAACGCTAAGAGCATCAACATCTGGAGCGCAAAAATGACATATAACGCTACCAGAGTCCAGCAATCTAAATCGCACATCTCTTGAGAACGAGCCATGGTTGGCGGCGAGGAAGCAAATCCTTCTTAGTTCGCCAAGCACCAATCTTGTGGACTCCTCTTGTAGGCTTCTGCTTGAACTTCAACTTTCATGATGCTAGCGCCTCTAAAGCTTCAGGTGGTTTCTTGGATTGTCACTGATAGGGGGAGGAGTGCGGTTCTTTCTGGTGGCACCGAAGGGAGGCGAAGGAAGAGGTTGGCGAGGAGTGGAGCAAACGGTGGAGGTGGACGGCTTGCGTGCTAGAGTGGCAGCAAGAGGAAGCGTGTATGGCGAGTTGTGTAGCTTGAGCGGAGGCCGGCTTGGATGAAAAGAGTTGGGTGGAGGTGCTTTTATCGATCGTCGGAAGGGGTGCGGCTGTCGGTGGTGTGCACGATAGCTTACACACGCTAGTAGGGGCCGGCTGGGTAATGATGTGGTGGCTGCGCGTGGCGCGGTAGTGGTCGGCATCGAGATGCCTTTGCGAAGTGACGGCGACTGCAGTGGCGTGTGCGTGGGCGGCGATCAGCAGTGGTGGAAGAAAGGTGGCAGGGTGATGGAACGGCACGGAGCAGGCGACACACTGATATGGAGGATGTCAAACGGGTCCTCGCGACTTCACTGCGGTGATGAGGAAAACGAGGAGACATGGGTTAACAGCCTATTAAGGGGAATCGGCCCATCGAGCTAAGTGGGCCATGGGCCACTTTCGCATGGGCTGTAGGCCGTGGTTACTGCAGCGTAAGGTTTTTGAAACATTCTTACTCAAGGTTCACCATTTAAGTATACAGCTGTGAAACATGCTAAATTAAGGCCCATTTCAGATGCTTTATGCTAATGCCATGGTGATAGGAGGAGGATGACACAATGCTGACTAAAATGTGTTGGTTTGATGCACCTGCATAGTTGCCATGATGCAATGCCCTAGGCATTGAAATGTTGCACAAGACATGATGCATATGCATATGAGCTTATGATGCATATATTGAAGTGCATGTTAGCAGTTCCTGGGGTCACACCGCTAAAACTCGTTATTCGTCAGGGGAGATATTAGAAAACCATTCGGATTGTGCAAAAAGAGGTTCTAATGGAGTCGTATTCCCACACTCCTAGATACCAGCGCGCTCCTAGTGGCACAATTGCGTGGCTGTAGCACACACAAGGCCCTAGGTTCCGTCACGGCACAATAGGTTATGGAACAAACATCCCCCACGAGAAAACTCATAGATAGCAACCCGTATCAAGCAAGAGATCAGGGAAGGGACAAAACAAGAAAAGGCAACCCCAAGATTATGATGGTTAAGTGACCCATTGATTCCCATGATGCATCTGTGTACCAATGACAATGCAATAACCATGCATTAAGCCATAAGGCGATCATGATGCACATATGAATGTTGCAGCAATGACCATGTGTGCATATCTAATGTTTTTCATGATCCATGTTTAACACATTTATTTTTTACTTGAGTAAGAATGAAGGAACAAGAGCCATGTATCCAATTCAAGGTATCACATTAAATGAAAAGACCATGATTATCTGGTATGGTATGGACAAAGGTTCTGGAATAAAGTAGAGGAGTTTTGTCCCAGTGATACATAACATGGATTGAGAAAAGATATTAAGGGAAGAACCATCAAATATTCAAGAATGTGCCAAGGTGATTTATCAAAGTCGATTAGTCAGCAGGAGGAATTAGAGTACAACAAGTACATTAGCTGTCAGCTTGCTGAAATTTTTGGACAGCGACTACAAAAATTCATAACTCTCAAGTTACTGATCCAAATGAGCTGAATTTTTGACAGCAGATGCTTAAACAAGTAAGCTTCATCTTTGCTATAAAGTGATGTACCCAGATCCAATGTTATGACCCTCAAAAAAAAATTAAATTTCCAAGTACTGCCACACCAAATTTCCAGAACACAGAATGCCCAGTTCAGCAAGTATAGCTGGAACTACACATCATCAAATAATGTGAAATTTGGACAGAGGGTAGGTTATGAAATTCTAGGCAACTTTCTTATGGGTCATAAGCAGCGTAGAGATCAACTGAATGGTCGAATGAAGGAAATGACAGAACTGTGCAGAATCTGTCAAACTGGAATAGTGAGCTAGGAAAATTCATAACTCTCAACTATGTGCCCAAAAATTCTCCGATCTTGCCAGGAGATAGGTAACTGAGTTGGCTACAAGTTCTCTGTTTTGCAATTGGGCAGATTCCCATAAGAAGGAGGGGGAAAGTGGGTTTGACTGAGCACAAAAGGAGCTGGGGCTGCCATCAGTAGAAAACAATAAGAGAACCCGATGAAAAACTGTGCGGAATGATAAGGACAGATCGGGACAGTGGTAGAAAAACAAGTGTAACTCTCAAACTACTAAACTAAAAAAGCCCAAAATTTACCAGGTTGTTCTTAAAGTTATTAACCACAAGTTTGGTATTCAGAGGTTGCTTTGGTTTTGAGTTTAAGATGGGTGAAACACTTAGTTTTTAACTTGATGTCTGCCAGATTTTTCCAGCAAACAGACAGCTCTTGCTTTGGTCATAACTCCAGTTTTACTTATCCAAAAATCTTAAGATTTTTACAGCAACTTGCTTATGAAATTATGAACAACTTTTATTTAAGGTGCCTAGCCATCTGAGATGTTTTAATGATCCGAAAAAATTCGGACCAGCAGAGAACACAGTTTTGATAGATTTTCAGGAGTTTGTGAGATTTACGATTTTTTTACTTCCTTTTTGCCTCAAGTTGTCTTAAGAATTTTTAAAGTGGTTAACATGATGCAAAAGAACTCAAATCGTCCTCACAAATACCAAGAAGCCTTGGTGTACGTAGTTAGTTGCCGGTGGCGAGGCACAATATACGTCTCTCCCTATAATAGCTAGTCGTCACTCGGACCATCATAACCTTAAACGAACGGAGTCAGTGTACCTACAAGAAAGCCATGAACCTTCCGTGCCAGCATGCCATGGAAGCGTCCCCCATTCATTACCGTTCATTTATAAAAACGGTATCCATGCGTTCAACACTGCATGGACAGTGCATCTAGTCTAGGCCGTACGCTCATTTTGAATAGAGCACACAACCCTTCTCATAACTCGTGATGCGGCATCATGCACATGTCTCGAACATGGCGAACAACCAGGATGATAGGCTCATTTGAATTAGAACCATACCATCAAGACCTTGCTCACATATAAAACATGTGGCGACTCATACACAACCGTAATGATAGGTTCCTTGGAATGGATATCCTATCACCCTTCATGCACGCGGGGCACGGAAACCAGCGCACGTATGAAACACGTGGGCAAGGGTGTGCTGGGCAAGTTAGTCAATTACACCATATTTAGCAAGCCACCTGAAACAACCCGAAATTCCCTCTAGGGCTTCACGGTCTAGTTAATACTTAACGATCCAACGAGTTTTCACAAAGCACTAGTTGGTCAAGTTTTATTGCAAAACAAGTGTATTGGGACCGTGCGAACCTCTGGTGCACAACTTTTCGCTCTGATGCCAGCTGTGGCAGAACCGTCCAAATTAATCCGGCTTAAGTGCGCTAACCTTCCATTGGTCATCACGCAATTAAATCAGATTAAGATGTCAATCTGTCGGGTCAAGCCCGATGCAACCACAGACAATTACCTCGATCGAAACGAGTCATGCAATTACTCCCTCGAAGGAGAGTCCCAGAGATTACAACAATCCACAATTAATTAAAGGTCCCACTTGAGGTACTTTATTACAAACTAGTTCAAATGCATAAAGTAACAATTGTCTCAGAGTTTTGAAAAGCAGCGGAAATAAACTATTTATTCGAAAGCGGTAGCAACATCGCATGAAGCCGTCGTGACGTCACTCAGAAGCATCCTCGTTCCAAACAACAATCCAACCAGGAGGAAGGGTGATTGGCCAGGTAAGACCTGCAACCATCTCCTCAAGGGTACTACCTGAAAAACAATTCAACAAGCAAGGCTGAGTATACTAATACTCAGCAAGACTTAACCGTCAGGGTGAAAAGTACATCACCAACTCCTAGACATGCAAGGCTTTTGGCTGGTGGGTTTGTTTTGCCAAAGAGCAACTAAGAGTGGGTCCTTGCTGTGACAGCCCAGGGCTTAATAGGATTGATAGAATACTCATATCAACAAGTTGCAACTTCTTTTCCGGAAGCTCATCTCGAAAGAACTCCGGGGTTAAGCGTGCTTGGCCCGGAGCAATTTCGGGATGGGTGACCGACCGGGAAGTCCTTCCCGGGTGCGCATGAGTGAGGACAAAGTGCACAGAAAAGACATGTGTTGGTCTGTGAGGACAGTCTAGAGGTCCTAGAGAGCTGCCAGGGTAAGCGGGCCCGGCCTCGAGGAGGCGGGACGTTACATTTGGTATCAGAGCCGACTCTCGCGGTTTCACGGGCGCAGTGGGGTCGCAGTTGTGAAGGCATGGTGCGCATGGCTGGTGTGGGCCCAGAGTAGTCACATAGCATGGCACATGCGCTGGCACTTGGCACATGGACGTGGCCAAGAGAGGACGTTCCTGGACTGGGTTGATCGACGAGGGCGTCGATCTCCTAAGGGGGTGAGATTGTGACAGCCCAGGGCTTAATACGATTGATAGAATACTCATATCAACAAGTTGCAACTTCTTTTTCGGAAGCTCATCTCGAAAGAACTCCGGGGTTAAGCGTGCTTGGCTCGGAGCAATTTTGGGATGGGTGACTGACCAGGAAGTCCTTCCCGGGTGCGCATGAGTGAGGACAAAGTGCACAGAAAAGACATGTGTTGGTCTGTGAGGACAGTCTAGAGGTCCTAGAGAGCTGCCAGGGTAAGCGGGCCCGGCCTCGGGGAGGCGGGACGTTACACTTGCTTTCAATATTTTGGCATCAAGTTCAAGTTCGAATTTAATCTTTCTAGATAAGCAACCTATTTTAACCAAGCAAGTGGAGCAAACAATTAAGCAAGCAGCAAGTTTATCATCATCATGTTCCACTTTCATTACTCGGTGCGGCAAGAGATCAAGTAGTCTCATTAGCTGCGAGAAACAGACAGTTCGAACCGATTTTAACCTTGCAAGGTAGATACCAAACACACGGAAAAACATCAACCCCGAGGGTCGACACTAACCAGGTCGTTCCCATGTCTTCCAAGTTTGTTAATCCGAGCCCACTCCCCTTGGACACAAGCCTTAGCCGGTCATACTTCGCGGCCGTAGCCGGCCGGCCTCGGTCTTGAGCCACGTGTCAGCGACAGGGGGATAAATCCCAGGGAAAGCAGGACAAGGCCACGCCCCCTTCCGAATAGGTATTAAACTTACCGGTCCCAAGCCCAAACAAGTGCTTAGTGCTTTCAAACACTTGACCAACATCGCCGGCACACTTCGACCTTAGCAACTTTTCATAAACAGACGGGGCATCTACATGACCAAAAATCCCCGTCTGTCATCCTTATGATTCCAACATAAGTAAAGCAGTTGATTCCTATATCTCGCGAGTGACAGGAAATCACTCGACTTTTACCGTGTCCTTAAAGCATGGCAACTATCGACCTATCATACTAGTATTGCAAAGCATAGGTACCTAGGATCATGCAACTAAGGTTTCAATTCAACTCCTGAACGTAAATGCACAAACATAAACTTACCAAAACATAGTTGCATGTATTTAAAACATAGGACATGCTCCGGGGCTTACCTTCAGGCACGATGTTAGCTTGGGACTCCTCTGCAGCTGCGTTCAGGTCTTGCTCGACGTGGACGGCGTTCACTTCACCTACCGCTTGGCCTTCTCCTCCAGCGGGTACGAGTTCATAGTCACCGTCAGCGAGGACTTGTTCTACACGAATGCACATGCAAATAAGAACATGATCTTATGTCGAGTCATCACAATTGCATAATGATAGACCCGGGGTGTGTTGAGTGACACATTCACCTGGACAATTTTTGTCTGACCTTCCCTTTCTTTAATTTAGTTTGTAATTACTCATTAAAGTACTTGGGGTTTGTTGATGGTGATTGTGTGCACATATAAAATTAATTGATTTACTTTCAGCACAAAACAGCAAGGTGTGTGTGGGTGATGTATTTATCTTAATTAAATAGCTTAAAAAGGTGATTTGTTTCTATTTAGCCTTTTAAGTAAAGTAACATCAACAATTAATTCTGACAGTTTGGAACTTCAATTAAATGTGAGAAAATTACAGTGTGTTCTTGGTGTATTGCTAGATTTACTGACCAAATTTTAGATCAAAACGATTTGTACAACATCTAGGAAAAATCACACAAGCTTATCACACTAGCATTAAGAATAAATCCTAATAAATCACACTAACAGTAATCTGTCCTTAGATTTCTACCAGAGCCTAAACTAGTCTAAACAAGCTCACATGCCAAAGGATAGCTTCAAAAGATCAAAAGATCTTGCTGTTTGAATTTACTAGATTTAAACTGGTATGCATTAAATGTGCAAGTTAGCTAGTTCAAACTAAGCTCTACTATTTATCAGACATGTATCAAGTTACCACAGAGCTACTTCAAAAAGACTGAGCTTAGAAGCTGCACAGATTAATTATTAAAATTGTTGAACTAAACATGCACAGTCTATCTAAACAATTAATAAGTCAAAATCTAGTGCGTAACTTTGTGCCAACTTTTATAGAAGCCTAAACATTTCCTCAACTACAACATATCTAAAAACCAGAACAAACAAGGCTGTAGATTTCAAACTATGCACAAATTTAAGTTTGAACAGATTTGAACCTAATTTGAATCCTACACAGAAAACACCTATACATGCTTTCTAGAAAAGGTAGAGCACAGCACCAGGAGTACAACAAAATTGGGTTTGTATTTTTCTGATTTTTGTGTGATTTTTAATCGATTTTAGAAGTTCACTGGTTTGAATAAAAAATTGAAGTTACAGCTTTATGCATAACCCCCTATAACTTTTCAAACTTTAGATTTAAGCCCCTGCACTTTTACACCAGGGACCCTAACAAGAGTTCAATCTTCGCAAGGGTGTCGTTACAGCCGGCCGGCGATCGGGCGGCGCGATCCCGGCGATGTGGGGCCGCGAGGCTGGAGGAGAACATGCTAGGAGTGCTTAGGTGCTCACCTAGGGCGGGTTTGATGAAGGAACCACGGGCGGAGAAGGGCCGGAGATGGCCGGCGGTGGAGCAGGGGTGGCGGCGGCTCTGCTCTCCCCCAGTGCCGGCGACGGCGGTGGCGGAGAAGCTCGGCTGGGTGTTGGGGAGGTGCGGTAGAGGGAGGGGAAGTCCATGGTGGCCTTGGACTGCGGCGGGGATGGGCGGAAGGGGGGAGCGCACCGGCAGCCCGACGGCAATGGCGAGCGGCGGCGTTTGGAGGCCATCGAGGTTGGGCTTCCAGTTTTTAAATGCGGCCGAGCGATGGAGAGGTTAAAGACGCGTGCGAGCTGCTGGCAGAGGGGGCACCGAGCTGCTGCAGTGCTGCTGGTGTCGCCGAGCGCAAGCTCTGCCGCGGCGGCGGCTGTCGGTGCTCTGCCATGTCGGTAATGAAGGCGAGCGGCGCGAATGCGTTTGAATGGAGCTGCTGCGCCGCGCGGTGGTCGTCATGTTGTCGAGGTTGGTGTGGAGCGAGTGAATGTGGCGGCGCGTGTCGGGTGAGCGTGGCGCGGCCAGAACATGTCGGCGGCCTGGCGACCGCGCTCAGAGCTCCGGGTCAGAACGCTGTGTCGGGCAGTCGGAGACCGGTCGAGGCGCGTGGATTGGAGGAGGGAAACGGCGTACGGACATCGAGACGCGTGGAGACCGAGGTCTGACGGTGGCCGGGGCAGTCAGGCGCGGGGCGCGCGGCTGAATGCACGAGCGTGCGAGCGCGAACGCCTGCGACATGAGCGTGAACTCGGGTGCCAGCCAGGGTGTACCTCTATGGTTTGACCGACTTTGACTGAGTTTTCTGCATGTTACACTGAAAATCTCGAAAAGTGCCTATTGACAAAAATGTGTCCCGTTAAAAACTGAACAACTTTTGTATTGGCCGATTTTCAAGTTCTTAAGTGAAATGTCAAATTCGAACCATGCCAACCGAGAAAGGTCCAAGTTCACCGAGGTGCAAAGGGTTTTTGGGTAGGATTCTTTAAGTGGAAATCTAGGTGGGGCTTAATTACACCTAATTAGGCTAAGACAAATGGTTTAGCAGGTGATTAGGTTAACTAAACACCTAGATTGTCACACTCTTCCCATTCTCCCTGACTGATGTTGCCAAAGAATGGTATTATATGACCGTAGGGACCGTAAAAGGTGATTGGAATACCCTCAAAGATGAGTTTTGTCTCAAATTCTTCCCTGTATCGAAGGTCGTTTCCCTTCATACAGAAGCCCTCTCTTTCAAGCAATGAGAGGGAGAATCTTTGGGAGCAGCTTGGGCTCGTTTCAACAAACTTTTAGCTTCAGGGCCAGATTTGGGTATACCCGAGGCTATGTGCTTACAACACTTTGCTGGTGGTCTTAGAAGAGAGAGTGCACTCCAGTTGGATGCAGCTTCTAAAGGTTCTTTCTTCTTCTTAACCGTAAGTGAGGGGAGAGCCATCCTAGATAAGATGCTCAAGAATACTGAGCACACCGGAGTATACGAAGATCTGCCTGAAAAATCTCAAGAGCCTGCTGATAGAATGAATGCTTTTGGTCATTCTCCATCACCTTGCCCACAGAAAGTTGCCGAACCAAAACCCCCTACCTCAGATCCTAAGCCCTCCTATGATCATCATCAACCTTTCTTTTATTCCATGTTCGATGACGATGAATCAATAGCATACGGTGATGTCCCATCATCACTAGGAGAAGAAGATGATGCCTATAGAAAATCAGAGGTAGTGACCTCCGACCCACAAGAAGAATCCTGGACCGATGCCCAGTAGTATGTTCCATTCTTTAAGACAGCATCCCGATTCTCAACACTCCTGGGTCTCCAATGCTCAAAGGACAAGTCTGAATCCCCTAAGGAGGATTCACCATACCTCGATCCGGAGTTTCAATTCTCAGAAGATGAATTCAAATTTTCCGATGAGGAGTTCAAAGCTCCTAAGGAGGATTCACCATCCCTCAATCCAGAGTTTCAATTCTCGGAATACGAATTCGAATTTTCCGATGAGGAGTTCAAAGCTCCTATCTCGTCAAACCCCTCAGAATTCCCAGAATCATATCAATTTTGCGATTTTGAGGAGAATGCTTTCCTTCTTGATCCAAAAAAATCAAAGGACTTCCATATCGAAGAGAAAGATACGCCTCAAGAATACTACAGGCTTGATTCTGAAAATGTTTGCTCTGTAGATATTCCTGAGGTAGCAAATTCCATGTCTGGTTCGGAAGAAAATGATGAGCAAGGATATTTTGTCTTTGAGAAACCCAAAGATCCATGTTCCCCTATGGATACTCCATCTACTCCCACCATTAGCACACACGATGACTCCAACCATCGCATGCCCCATCAAAACAATTTCAAAAGGGTGGTTATGGATGATTTTGTTTATCATAAGTATTGCAAATCTCATCGTGGTATGTTGTGCTAACCTTGCAGCTAGAGAAACGACATCCCAAGATTGGTGATGGAGGAAGCCACAACACCAAGCTAGCTGCTACTTCGAAAAGAGGCTCCCAAGGTCGAGCTTTTGACCATAAACAAGCACTGCCGGGAGGTAACCCGTCTTTTCATTCATTTTTTTTCTTTCTTTCAAAGTCCATCATAAAAAAATGATAATAACAATAAAAAAATCTTTATTTTCAATAAATAAAACCGAACAAAGTTTCATGACATAATTTTAGAACTCACTTCATTCGGGTATTTTTTCACTAACCTTTCAGGTTGAGACCCAAATAAATGAAGAGTTGGGCAAAAGGCTACAGCCTCAGACGCTCAGTTTTTGGCACCAAGTGTCGCAAAATCTTAGTGTGGGGGAGGACATAATTTGAGCACGAAGCAAAGCATGGTCAATCCTTCAATGCTGGTTTGCACTTTTATTCCCCCACTTGAGGTTATTTCATAATGTTCATATCTTTGGATTGAGCCTTTTGTTCATATATAAAAAAATGAATGATGATCTACATGCAACAAGTTATCTTGATCACAACTTTGCATCTCACATGTCGGCAAGCACAAGCTTTATTCCTTAACTAGTACTCTATGCTTGTGGGATCAGAAATTTAGGAGGATCTTGCCTAAGTTGTTGACGAGTGTGAGATAATGAGATAGAAGTGTTTCTTTCTTCTTTATTAATTGTTACTTGGAGACTTTTCTTTGAAAAAAATCATGAAAACCCTTAGGCTCAGAATTCCTCAGTGGTTGAAAATTCCTACCAGAGCCAAATATTTCACATGCTCAAACCTATACATATACCACCTACATAGTTGTGTTGAGTTTTGTCAAACTTTGTGTCCTTATGGGAAAGTGACATTTCAATACCGATCATTCCTTCCTTTGTGTCTATCCTTTAGTGCTAGCCTTTCCATGTCTGGAGATGCTGATTCCAAAATGGATTCTTGCATCCACTTTCATTAGACATTCCTCCATCAAACCAAACCAAAATCATTTCATCCATACACCCTTGACCAAATCCTATCCTCAAATATGGCCTTTCAAAATAAATACTCTAGCCATCCCTTCCCCATATTTGAGAGAAGACATGGATCTATCGAGCAAAAAAAAAAAAAAATGTGCCTAGTTATGGGCAAAAAAAAAAAGAGAGAGATAAGAGAGCTCGATGGTTTCAAGTCTTCAAAGTCCTAATAGGGATCCATGCAAAATAAAGAGTACCGCTCAAGGCCATATTCTTTCAAAAGCATAATTTATGGTTTGTTCATCACAATCCATCGTGCTTGTGTTGTGTCCATTTTCTCCCCCATCCTTGATTATCTATTTCTCAATGATCAGAATATGAATTGTCACAACTTCCACTAGGACCAATTTTTGACTTAAGAATATACACAACATAGGTGGGCCTACATTTCCCCTTCCCGAACTCCACATAAGCCTATAGATTGTAGGGAGAGGCTGGCTACTGGCCTCAGTGAGGAATGAAAATACCACATGAGCGACTCGAGAGTGCCATCTGAGGATCTTATGAGCCAAGGAATTTATCTTTGAAAAATTTATATATAAAAAAGAGAAAACTCCAAGTTTGGTTGATGAAGAGGGAAGTCATATCTTCATTCGAGTTGTTCCACTTTTCAACCGCTCAAGGCAGACATCATAGCCACTTCAAATCCACAGGTATAAGAAATGTTATTGGAATAATGTTTTTGCTAGACATTACCTTGAGAAATTGTGCATCAAAGTCCACCTTAGTTCTTGCTAGGCCCGGCGTTCTTCAATCCTACCCTTTGCTCGGGACGAGCAAAGATCTAAGCGTGGGGGTGTGTTGACGGCCACTATATGCCACTTTTGACCGTCAACCTTCCCAACTTAATAAAGGAACTAAGTGATGCTCATATAATATTTTGTTTAAACTAATGAGTTCCCCAAGTTTTGTGCACCAATATGTTTTGCAAGGAAATATAGGTAATATGGTGCATAAGTACCAAGATCAGTGAAGTCATGCAAGTGAAGGTTCATCCCGAGACAAAGGAGACTTGGACATGGTGCAAAAGTGACCCAAATCACATATTTGACAGCACCATGTCGAAGAGCTCTCCGAGATGATCGAAATGGATATTTGGATGACCCAATTCGGAGTCCGAACGAGAAAGTTACGCCTCCGGGAAAATCGCCGGCGAAACCTGTCCGGCCGATCGGCCTGACCTAGGCCGAACGGCCTGGACAAGGCCGGTCGGCCCTGGACCTCCACCAAACCACCTCAACCTTTGCAAGATGGCCTTAGGGTGTCACCAAAGTACCCCCAAGCATGGATTTGACAAGGACGAGTGAAGTTAAGACCGAAAGGCCTAGGCCATGGATTGGAAGGTCCACCCACCTAGGATTCTCGGACAATTTCAACTCAACACAACCAAAACCGCCTCAAGGGACAACATGCAACTGTTGACGACGAGTTGGTGCAACGGAGGGCCGAGAGGCACCAGGGCCACGTCGAACGGCCTCCCCTAGGCTGGCCGGCCTCTAACTGCTGAGCGTGGATCGAATGCCACTGCAACCGTCATTAGGAGAGCATCAGGACCGTCCAGGAGAAAGACAGTGCCAAATGGCACCATCTCCAGGCCGAACGGCCTGAGGGAGACTGGCCGGCCTATGACCATGGCCGATACTCCTCCCCTTTGGCGTGGAAGCTAAGCAGGTCCTTGGCGTCATCCCTACGCGTGATACCGCCCTTGGAAGGCTATAAAAGGCGACCTCCACCCCCATTCTACACACCATGGTGAAAGGGAGAAGTCCAAGTGTAGTGTAGTGCTACCTATCTAGCTTAGAAAATAGGGAGAGTGGTGAGGTGAGAGTCCAGAGAGGAGCCGAAGTGCCGGCCCCTCTCCAACTTTGTGCCTCCGAGGAATGAAGCTTCAGTTCGAGTAAAGTTCCTCTTCTTTTGTCTTTACTGCTTTCTCTCCTTACATTAGTAGTTCTTGAATGCTTTCTCTAGTTGCGAGTACCTGAGTCTGCGCGAGTGACAGTGACTCTTGTTTGGGGTTTCCTCCCCTACTCGCGGGAGGGAAGGTCAGTAGCTGAAAGCTTAGGCGTGGTGCCTGTGCTGGCTAGCTACCTCAGGTTGTGTTGCACCCCACGGAACTGCAGTGGTAGGCGGCAGGTGGTGACAGCCCTGTCTATCCTTTGTAGTCCACCACATTCGGGTGTACTCATAACAGTAGTGCTGAGCCCGGAGAGCCCCCTCTTTCACCCCGTTCTGAGGTTCTCCCGTTCTAGCCGTCGAAGCAACTAGAGGAATCAAGTATTCCTGATAGGAGGTTAGCAAGTCGACATTAGATTACCTCTACCCACTTATCTGTTCTTCTTCACTCCCGTCGTCCCTAGATAAACCAGAGACATTTCTAGTACACTTCTCGTTCCTCGTGGATTCGATACCCTAGAATAATCCTAGGTGAAAGCTACATCGGCATCCGTACGCTTGCGGATTTATCTGTTAGGCTTAGGAACGCCAACAGTGCCCAGAGAAAGATTGTGATCAAACCAAGGCCGCAAGACTAGGGCAGATCTCGAAGCCTGAAGTATGGATGGGGTGTGATGAAGGTGGAGGCACCCAATGATTATGCCCTGGTGCCGAGAACTTACGGAGGGTAAGGGGCTCCATGGGGAAGATAGGGTGGTAGAATTTTTTTTTCTTTTTTTATATAATAAGGGATGGTATGGTAGACGAAGTGATACAAGGATAAACTAGAATGATACTTGTACAGCTACCGTTCCCTGGCAACGGCACCAGAAAGCTTGTTGGCGTTCCTTAGCCTAACAGATAAATCCGTAAGCGTACGGATGCCGATGTAGCTTTCACCTAGGAGTATTCCAGGGTATCGAATCCACGAGGAACGAGAAGTGTACTAGAGATGGCTCTGGTTTATCCAGGGACGACGGGAGTGAAGAAGACAGATAAGTTGGGTTGAGGTAATCTAATGTCTACTTGCTAACCTCCTATCAGGAATACTTGATTCCTCTAGTTGCTTCGACGGCTAGAACGGGAGAACCTCAGAACGGGGTGAGAGAGGGGGTTCTCCGGGCTCAGCACTACTGTTATGAGTACACCCGAACGTGGTGGACTACGAAGGACGAACAGGGCTGCCACCACCTGCCGCCTACCACTGCAGTTCCATGGGGTGCAACACAACCTGAGGTAGGTAGCCAGCACAGGCACCACGCCTAAGCTTTCAGCTACTGACCTCCCCTCCCGCGAATAGGGGAGGAAACCCCAAACAAGAGTCGTTGTCACTCGCGCGGACTCAGGTACCCGCAACTAGAGAAAGCATTCAAGAACTACTAATGTAAGGAGAGAAAGCAGTAAAGACAAAAGAAGAGGAACTTTACTCGAACTGAAGCTTCGTTCCTCGGAGGCACAAAGTTGGAGAGAGGCCGGCACTTCGGCTCCTCTCCAGACTCTCACCTCACCACTCTCCCTATTTTCTAAGCTAGATAGGTAACACTACACTACACTTGGACTTCTTCCTTTCACCGTGGTGTGTTGAATGGGGGTGGAGGTTGCCTTTTATAGCCTTCCAAGGGCGGTATCACGCGTAGGGATGACGCCAAGGACCTGCTTAGCTTCCACGCCAAATGGGAGGAGTAACGGCCACGGTCATAGGCCGGCCGGCCTCCTTTAGGCCTTTCGGCCTGGAGATGGTGCCATTTGGCACCGTCTTTCTCCTGGATGGTCCTGATGCTCTCCTAATGACGGTTGCAGTGGCGTTTGATCCACGCTCGGCAGTTAGAGGCCGGTCGGCCTAGGCTAGGCCGGCCGGCCTGGCTCTGGCCCCTCTTGGCCCTCCGTTGCACCAACACACTCATGGACAGTTGCTTGTTGTCTAAAGAGATGGTTCTGATCCAAAAGTTAGGTTTAGTCGCTGCATGTGGGCCTTTCGCTCCATGTCTTAGGCCTTTCGGTCTTAACTTCATTTATTCTTGCCAATTCTTGCTTGGGGGTATATTGGTGACTCCCTAAGGTCCTTGTGCAAAGTTTGGAGCATTTTGGGGATGATTGTAGGCCGGCCGGCCTTATCCAGGCCGATCGGCCTACGTCAGGCCGACCGGCCTGGCAGGGTTCTGCCGGCGATCTTCCCGGACGCGTAACTTTCTCGTCCGGACTCCGAATTGGGTCATCCAAATATCCATTTCGATCATCTCGGAAAGCTCTTCGACATGGTGCTGTCAAATATGTAATTTGTGTCAGTTTTGCACCATGTCCAAGTCTCCTTTGCCTCAAGATGAACCTTCACTTGTATGACTTCACCAATGTTGATATTTATGCACCATATTATCTGTATTTCCTTGCAAAACATATTGGTGTACAAAACTCATGGAACTCATTAGTTTAAATAAAATATTATATGAGCATCACTTAGTTCCTTCATTAAGTTGGGAAGGTTGACGGTCAAAAGTGGCATATAGTGGCCGTCAACAATGATCTGCCAGGGGCGGTTTAACTGCCCCCTGGGCGGTTTAACCGCCCCTGTGCTGAGTGCACAAGATTTGTGGGATTTTGAGCATTTTTGAGTATTTTTTGCACGCACAAGTTCACTTGTTCAGGGGGAGTTTGCATCAATGCAGGGGGAGTGCTTTGTATGTCCTGAAAAGTGATTTGGAGATTTGGAGATTTGTGATTTGTGCTTTGTGCTTTTCCTCTTTTGCCGATGGTGTTGAGCCCTTTTCGCTTCCTATGGAAGGGTCGGCGTTTTTTGAGTTTTTCTCTTGTGAGTGACTTTGATTTGGCTTGTTCTTGCTTTTGGTCATTTGCTTGAGTGTTTATTTTTTCAATTTCTTTTATTTTTCTTTTAATATCAATGGTTACTATGTGTGTGTTGTCAATGCACTCATCAAGGGGGAGATTGAGGACCCGGTGTGTCCGAGGACCGGTGGATGGTCGCTTCCTGGTGTGATGAGTGATTGACAACATGGTGTGGACTGACATTTCCCTTGGCTTAAGTATTGCAGGTGTAGAATGCGGCTTGATTGCATTGGTGCAGGTGAAGAACAGGCACGAAAGGTCTTAGCCATGGCGGCCTCCGAGGAGCGGAGAGACAAGTAGGCTTGGTTCGAGGGACCCGGTGGCTAGATGCATCAAGTGCGGTTCACATGCTGGCAAGAACGAGCAAGGAGATGTGGTTCCAGTGCGAGGTAGCGGCTCACAACCGAAGCTCGTACGCGGACGAGAAGCCAGTGCAAGGTAGCGGCTCACAACCGACGCTTGCGCGCGGGGTTTGGCGAGTTGGCCACAAAATCATCGGTGGACGGTTTCCCTTGGTTTGGACCTCAAAACCAAGGCCGAGGACTCGATGAGGCAAGTTTGGGCTGCTGGGCCAAGTGTGGCTGGCAGGGGCGGTTTAACCGCCCCCAGGGCCGGTTTAACCGCCCCACCCCCTGGGCAGGCCCAAGTTTGGCGTCGAGGAGCTTCGATCCGGAGGACACGCGGCGTGACCGCAAGGCTTGCGTCGGAGGGAAGCTAGCTTGCGGTGGAAGGTGTCCTAGCCAGAAAATATCTGAAACCAAATGTCAAATTTGCCCCTGAGGGGTATGTATCACTTAGGGGTAGTTTAGTCTTTAGAGCACCACCACTTGGACTACTTATAGGCCCCCTAGGGGTTGGTGGCTGTTATCTCTCTAGTTATCTCTTTGGTTTTCTCTTTGAACTAGTTTTCTCCTTCGTCCCCTCCACCTAGAACTATTTCGAATCATTCGTAGTTTGTATATGTGAATTCATGGTTTGTTGATTGAGTTTGTTCAGTTCATCTTTGTGCCATGATTTGAATCCACGAGCTCCTTTTCTTTTTCCTATTTTCGGAGGTATTTTCAGAGCTATTTTTGGGGGATTTTCGTTCTTCACCTCCTAGGGCGTTTTCTCTCAGATTTCTTTGGGGGATTCACGTATGAGTGCCGTGTGCCTATTTTGCTGGTGATATCTTGCCCCCAAATGCCAGGAATCGCTTTGGATTTGAAGTTTTCGGGATGAACTTGAGGTCATGGTGTTCTTCCTTAGATTTGAGATTCCGGGAGTTCTAGTGAGTTAGAGGTCGAGATCTTTTGGGAAAACACTCCACTGGAGGTGTAAATCATCTGACCAAAATCTCATCTCAAGAGCTCAAGCGGTTTGGGAGATCCACTTTCGAGTTGACTTTTTCCCGAGGCTCCCAGAGCAGGCCGGTTTAACCGACCCCCCTAGGCGGTTTAACCGCCCCCCTCCCCCCCCCTCCCCCGCCGACAGCACAGGGTTGAGTTGGTGTTGGTTCGGTTTGTGTTCGTTTCGATCGATTCGAGTTCCGCTGCGTCTATCTTGTTCCTAGGGTCAGTAGCTTGACAGTGGCTACGTGATCTTGGCAAGATCGCTTTTGGAGGTGTCAGAGTTGATTTGGGAAAATAGCCAGATCCGTTGGAAAGAAATTTTTATCGGCTCCCATTCACTCCCCCCTCTCTAGTCGCCGTTTCGGTCCTTCACGCCTCAAAATGGTAAAGCAGAGCGCATCATCTGATCCATCAATAATGTCATTCGCTCCCTACTGTTTCAAGCTTCCATGCCTCCATCTACTGGATTGAGGCCCTCTCCACCACGACAGATCTCCTTAACATTTTGCCTACCAAGACCCTGGCCTTCTCTACGCCGCACCTTGCCTTGCATGGCACACCGCCGGTGTACGATCACCTCCGGGTCTTTGGATGCAAATGTTATCCCAACCTGTCTGCCACAGCTCCCCACAAACTCGCTCCTTGGCATGTCCTATGTGTTTTCCTTGGCTATTCTGATCACCATAAAGGATACCACTGCCTTGACCTCTCATCCAATCGCGTCATCATCTCTAGGCATGTCATCTTTGATGAAACTGCCTTTCCTTTTGCTGAACGCGACGGATCGCGGGCTCCTGCAGCCTTTGAGTTTCTTGATGCTACTGATAATGTGCCTGCTCCCATTGGACCACTGCACAAGGTTTTGCCTGCAGGAACACTCCCCGCCAACCTTGGAGCCCCCTCGACATCCGCAGGCACCTCCAGCGCCCCTGAGGCCGCTCTTGAGGACCCTACGGTGCTCCCGTCGCCGGCGCTCGCGCTGTACGTCCCCCCTAGACGTCGTACGCAGGAGCCGCCGGCGCCTCCTGCTGCGCCCCGCGCAGCCTCGATGCCGCTCTCTTCCACGCCACGCGCGGCCACGACGGCCTCTTCCCCCATGCCACGCGCGGCCACAGCGGCTTCCTAACCCGCGCAACGTGCGGCCCCGACGCCATCTTCTCCCATGCCACGCCCGGCCACGACGGTTCTAGCACCGTCCTCGCCTGCAGCGTCTCCATGGCCATCTTACACCTCGCCAGTGCTTCGCGTGGCACAGGTGTCCTCCAACGCCGCCCTATGCGGCCCCCCGCTGGGCTTCCCGTCGCTGCCGGCCTTGACACACGAATTCACCAACGTCTACTCGCATTAGGATCCTCCGACGGCTGCGTCACCGCTGCCCACCTCGGCTGACAGTGAAAGTGCATATAATCACTTAAGTGGGTTTTGGTGAATTGAGTGACAAAACGATTAAAGGACTAATGTATCTCTTGAAGTTTATGAGCAGAAATTAGTTTATATATTTATAGTACACATGTGGTTATTGGTTGAATAAAATGTGTACGGCTCATAAGCATGACATGATTGTTCCTATGGCACTAAAATATGATGAATAACAAGTCTATGTGCAACATGGAAAGAGACACGGTCTCTATCACTCCATGGACTCATTAACATGCATATGGGGACATCAAGATTACTTATGGATAAAAATGTGAATGTTGCAAGCCATGATGAAATATAAAGAGAGGCATGATATTATGAGATATCACTTGACCCTAAATTGATTGAAGGCTTGCATAGAAGACATGGATGTCTTGAAAAAAAGAAATAGTAAAGTTTCTTGGACATATTTGTTGACGGTCATTATCATACGATTTTACCGCCAACATTTCTCCGAATTTCATGCTCATATAGTGATAATCATGCTAATATCATTTATACTAATGAGTTCCACAAGTTTTGAATGATTTGTGAGTGCAAGAGCATACAGGAGAAAAGAGGGCAAATATGGAGCCAAACCCAGGCCGGTCAGCCTAGCCTAGGCCGACCGGCCTCTTATCCCCTCATCTGGCCACATCATTGATCCAGGGGACAAGTAACACATCAACAAACACCCTGAGACATCAGATCAATGTTGGTTTGATCCAAGGACCCGAAAGGCCTAAGACATGGATTGAAGGGTCCACCAACCTAGGATTCTCGGACAGCTTCAAATCAACGCAACCAAAACCGCCTCAAGGGACAACATGCAATCGTTGATGAGCGAGTCGGTGCAACGGAGGGCCGAGAGGAGTCAGGGCCAGGCCGACCGGCCTTCCCTAGGCCGTTCGGCCTCCAACTGTCACAACTGCCACCAATGCAGCAACTACCAACCTCACGACATCATCAGGAGCGTCCACACGAAAGGCGGTGCTAGATGGCAACAGTGCCAGGCCGAACGGCCTATATGAGGCCGGCCGGCCCACTTTCATGGCGGTTACGCCTCCCCTTTTGCGTGGAAGCTAAGCAATCATGTGGCTTAACATCTACGCTAGCTTCCATGCTTGGGAGGCTATAAAAGGCGCCCTTCACCCGCACTCAAGGCCACAACAAAATAGAGGAGAAGTGCTACCACTCCCATACTTAGAAAATAGGGAGAGAGGTGAGGTGAGAGTCCGGGAGAGAAGCCGGAGCTATCGGCTTCTCTTCCACTTTGTACCTCGGCAGATGCGGCTCAACTTCGAGTAACATCCGGGTCTTGTCTAGTAACTCTGGCTTCCTTCTGATTTATTAAGCATTCAGTCTTGTTAGCTTGTTCTCTGGTTCCTCATTCACTACTTAGTAGTGGGTGCTTTGCTCTGAATTCAAGTGAAGTAGTAATTATTAGTATAGGCGTGGTGCCTAGACTAGTCGTTACCTTGGTTTGCATCCAGTTCAACGGAATAGTAGTGGTAGCCGGCAGGTGGTGACAGCCCTGTCCGGCCGACGTAATCCACCATGTTAGTTCTGGACTGTAGGACTTTGGGGTAGGCGGTACCACTCCCCTTCTCATCCCTTTCTGTGAGTGGTGGTGTCTCAGGCGCCCGAAGTGAACTCTCTTGAACAAGTCTGCTTTGCTTGATCTATCAAAATACCCAGTATTGCTACACAAGTACCCTCTCTACCCTTGTCCCCTTTACTCTTCTTTTCTTTTCGTTGTCAACCATATCCCCCATATTACCCTTTCGGACGAATTAATTGAAGGATCAGTACACTTCTCGTTCCCCGTGGAAATCGATCCCTCGAATACTCCTGGGTGAAAGCTACATCGGTATCCGTACGCTTGCGGATTTATCTGTAGGTCATAAGAAATACCAACAAGCTTTCTGGCGCCGTTGTCGGGGAATGGTAGCTGTTTTTTTGATCGAAGTCGGTAGGGGAAGCCCCAACCTATTTTTTTGAATATTATTTATTCCAGACCCATTAATTCGCTCTCACAGGGAGTCAAACCAGGGTCTGCTGGGTGCTACTCAGGTGCTCTAACCAGTAGGCTAGAGGCCCTTTCACGGAACAGTAGCTGTTCTTATCCCGAACCTAGTTCATCCACATATCATCCACCTACCATCATGAATTCCACTCCTACCTTATATCAATTCTCAGCCCCAAAAGCGGAAGATCTGGAGCCACCACCATCGTCTCACCCCATAAAAAGCTCTGGCTATGGAATACACACAAAATTCATAGCCAAGATCAGAGAGAATCCATTTTCTGGAGCTGAAGGGGAGAATACTTATGTTCACTTATGAGGATTTGAGCAAATTTGCTCATGTCTCGTGATTACGGGGATGGCCCAACAAACTCTGAAATGGAAGGTATTTCCTTTCTCTTTGACGGGTCGAGCAAAGATATGTTGTGATCACTATCGTGGGAGAGTGAAGGGAAGTTGGGAGACGCTACGAGATAAATTCTGCCTAACCTTCTTCCCTGAATCTCGGGTCGCTGACCTTCGAATCGAGGCCCTTACTTTCAAACAAAGGGAAGGAGAATCACTAGGGGCCGCTTGGGCTCGATTTACCTATCTTATGGCCACGGGACCTGATCTAGGGATCCCTAAGCCCATCCTTCTAATACATTTCAGAAGAGGTCTCGAAATCAAATCAGCCAAATTCCTAGATTCATCCTCAGGAGGATCTTTCGCTCATTTGACACCTAGTGAGGGAAGGGCCATTCTAGACAAAATTCTAGAGAACACCCCTTACACTGGGATCTATGATGAATTCCTGGAAGAAATTCCTGAGGAGGCCATAGAAGATACATTCGTGTCAGAAGATGTGAAAGCATCACAAGAATCCACACCAATCGTAGCACATCTCTCCGATACTCTCCCTGAACCAACACCCTCGTATGATCATCATCGACCTTTCCTCTATTCTATGTTCGACGATGATGAATCCATAGCATACGGTGATGCCCCATCATCACCAGGGAAAGAAGATGATGCTTATAGAAAATCTGAGGTAGTGACCTCTGACCCACAAAAAGAATCCTTGTCCAATCCTGAGCAGTACTCACCATACCTTAGGGCGAAGTTTCCATTCATTCAAACCCAAGGTTGGACTGAGCAACGTAAAAAGGATTCACCATCGCATAACCCGGATTTCCAATTCTCAAAGGACAAATTTGGATCCTCTAGGGAGGATTCACCACCCCTTAATCTGGAGACTCAATTCTCGGAAGATGAATTTGAATTTTCTGATGAGGAGTTCAAAGCTTTTGTCTCGTCAAACCCCTCAGAGTTCCAAAAATTATATCAATCTCAAAATCTTTTCTGTGACTCTGAGGAAAATATTTGCCTTCTTGACCCAGAAAAATCAAAGGACTTCCTTATCGAAGGAAAAGATACGCCTCAAGAGTACTACAAGCTCAATTTCGAAAATGTTTGCTCTGTAGACACTCCTGAGGTAGCAAATTCCATGTTGGGTCCAGAAGGAAATGATGAGTATGGAGATTTTATCTTTGAAAAAACAAAAGATCCATGTTTTTCTGTGAAAACTCCATCTCCTCCCGCTTTTAGCGCGCACGATGACTCCAACCACCGCCTGCCTTATAAAGACAGTTTCAAAAGAGTGGTTATGGATGATTTTGTTTATCATAAATATTGCAAATCTCATCGTGGTTTGTTGTGCTAACCTTGCAGCTATATATCATGAATGAAATCCAATGATTGGTGATGATGGGAGCCACAACACCAAGCTAGCTGCAACACCAAGAAGAGGCTCCCAAGGTCGAGCTTTTGACCATAAACAAGCACTGCCGTGAGGTAACCCGTATTTTTCATTTATTTTTTTAATTATTTTTTCCTTTCTTTCCAATTTCATCAAAAATATATTAAAAAACAATAAAAACTTGAATAAAGGCTCACTGGTTCTTGAACCAGTAGAGCCCCTCTTTTTGTTTCCACCTTTTGCTTTTGAATAACAGTACCAGAACAAGTACAAGTGTGGGGGAGATCCCTCAAGCTCATCATCAACATACACATTCGAAGTCCCCCACGAAGGTGTCGCACAACATCGACTGCGTTAACATGACAAAAAAAAAATGTGATGGTATGTGCACTCCACCTCTTGCTCCTTAATTCATGAGTTTGATTGAATTTCAATTCCTATCATTTAAATCAATCTCAAGATAAAATAAATTAGGGTGCTATGCCTACCCTCCATGCTTTCATGGTTGGCTTGCATATGTTTTATTCCTCGCTTATCATCTTGATGCTTGTGAACAAATATTATTAGGGAACCATGTTCATCTAAGTAGTTGATGTTTGAGATATGGTTTGATGATTTGATCTTCACTCTTAATGTTTGAGTGCTGGGGAAATTTATTTGAAAACGTGAAAACCCTTTGCAAAGCTCCTCTTTGATATGCCAAAGTCCTACTAAAGCCATATGATGAGTTATCTTGAAAACCTTGTACACATATGCTACTTGTCATTGCATTGAGGTTTGTCAAATTGTTGTGACCCTTGTGAGAATTCTTTTCATGCTTTCATGATCAAGATTCACGTGCACGCCATATATCCCCCTTGCTATACTTCTGCACTGGAAGTTAGCGTTGTATCATTCATCCATCCATTCCACAAAATAACTGCTCCATCATGTACGTGTAAGTCTCACTCCTCAGTTATTGTTACAAAAGAGACATGGCTATCGAAAAAAAATATATATATGGACACTTGAAGATCCACGCAAAAAAAAAGGTTGGACACATGAAGGTCCAAGGAAAAAAGAAAAAATCTGATAGCCATGTTCTCAAAAGATTTTTAAAGGAGAGAGATCACACACAAAGGAGTTGTTTATTCCATCCACCATCCATCATACCCATACACATGCACATATTGATCTGATTGTATGATTTGATTTCTTCTTGGATCCACTCTTTAACTTTGTAATACATGTGATGCAAGTATGACTCATCTTCATACCCTACCTTGAGCTCCACATATAGCCATCATTAGAAGTAGGATGAAGAAAGACAAGTTAGTGCCTTGGTGAGGATATATACACATTGAGAGATCTGAGAGAATCAAATGAGGAGCAATGCGAGGTTTGTTTTTGAAAACTTATTGAAAAAATCCCAAGCTACTTGACACATAGAGTTGAAGTGACATGATTCATGATCATTCCAATCCTCAACTACCCAAGATGGCATGATAGACACTACAAAATTCACAAGTACAAGGTATGGCTTGGAATATTTCTTATGCTTGTTCCATTTCCTTGGATGTCTTGTCTCACCTTAGTCCCTACTCCTCGCTCGAGGACGAGCAAGGGTCTAAGTGTGGGGATGTGTTGACGGTTGTTTTCATACGATTTTACCGCCAACATTTCTCCGGATTTCATGCTCATATAATGATAATCATGCTAATATCATTTATACTAATGAGTTCTACAAGTTTTGAATGATTTGTGAGTGCAAGAGCATACAGGAGAAAAGAGGGCAAATATGGAGCCAAACCCAGGCCAGCCGGCCTAGCCTAGGCCGGCCGGCCTCATATCCCCTCATCTGGCCACATCATTGATCCAGGGGACAAGTAACACATCAACAAACACCCTGAGACATCAGATCAATGTTGGTTTGATCCGAGGACCCGAAAGGCCTAAGGCATGGATTGAAGGGTCCACCAACCTAGGATTCTCAAACAGCTTCAAATCAACGCAACCAAAACCGCCTCAAGGGACAACATGCAATCGTTGATGAGCGAGTCGGTGCAACGGAGGGCCGAGAGGAGTCAGGGCCAGGCCGACCGGCCTTCCCTAGGCCGTTTGGCCTCCAACTGTCACAACTGCCACCAATGCAGTAACTACCGACCTCACGACATCATCAGGAGCGTCCGCACGAAAGGCGGTGCTAGATGGCAACAGTGCCAGGCTGAACGGCCTATATGAGGCCGGCCGGCCCAATTTCGTGGCGATTACGCCTCCCCTTTCGCGTGGAAGCTAAGCAATCATGGGGCTTAACATCTACACTGGCTTCCATGCTTGGGATGCTATAAAAGGCGCCCTTCACCCCCACTCAAGGACACAACAAAATAGAGGAGAAGTGCTACCACTCCCATACTTAGAAAATAGGGAGGGAGGTGAGGTGAGAGTCCAGGAGAGAAGCCGGAGCTATCGGCTTCTCTTCCAGTTTGTACCTCGGCAGATGCGGCTCAACTTCGAGTAACATCCGGGTCTTGTCTGGTAACTCTGGCTTCCTTCTGATTTATTAAGCATTTAGTCTTGCTAGCTTGTTCTCTGGTTCCTCATTCACTACTTAGTAGTGGGTGCTTTGCTCTGAATTCAAGTGAAGTAGTAATTATTAGTATAGGCGTGGTGCCTAGACTAGTCGTTACCTTGGTTTGCACCCAGTTCAACGGAATAGTTGTGGTAGCTGGCAGGTGGTGACAGCCCTGTCCGGCCGATCTAATCCACCACGTTAGTTCTGGACTGTAGAACTTAGGGGTAGGCGGTACCACTCCCCTTCTCATCCCTTTCTGTGAGTGGTGGTGTCTCAGGCGCCCGAAGTGAACTCTCTTGAACAAGTCTGCTTTGCTTGATCTATCGAAATACACAGTATTGCTACACAAGTACCCTCTCTACCCTTGTCCCATTTACTCTTCTTTTCTTTTTGTTGTCAACCATATCCCCCATATTACCCTTTCGGACAAATTAATTGAAGGATTAGTACACTTCTCGTTCCACGTAGAAATCGATCCCTAGAATACTCCTGGGTGAAAGCTACATCAGTATCCGTACGCATGAGGATTTATCTATAGGTCATAAGAAATACCAACAATATTGCAAATCAAGAATTGGTCTTCATTCATGATATAAGTCTATGTGAAAGTCTTTGTGATGCAAGAATGAAGGGTTGGATCTCGGGATGGTGTTTCAAGGTACCGGCAATGCGTGATCAAGTTGAGGCTTGAGTCATGGGATCTTTGCTAGGGTGACGAAACTTTCTTGGGGTTCAACTTGATGAATCTCGGTCACATTTGGTTTTCATAATGACAAGTATCAAATTAATTTAAGTTAAGGTGAATTGAACTAGAAGAGGATTCCATTCCAAGACAAAGCTTCAAGTCACTAGCTGAAGCTGAAAAGTGCTCAATGATATCAATATGCACATTCCTCAAGATGATGATACATTCATGTTTGGCATGATCAAAGACATACAAAGCTCAAGTGGATGACTTAGTTCTTGATTTATTTTTGAGTTTAGGCATGCCGTACTATCAAGAGGGGTGAAACATTGGCTCATGACTAACATCATTAAAGTGCTCATAGGTTAACCCATGAAAGATAGCCTTGAGAGTTTAACTTTGCGAAGGGACAGGCATCTCTACCCAAGGGCGGTGCAACCGCCCTCCAGGGGCAGTCTGACCGCCTTTCCCTTCTGACCAGGGCAACGGCTAGTTGTTTCAAATTGCCGGTGCAACCGGTATTTGGGACCGGTGCGACCGGGTTGGTCTGACAGAGCAACGGCTAGTTTTAGATGGACAGGGTATTTATACCCCCTTGCCTTCCTCGTTGAAGGCTGCTGGTTCTTGGTGAATTTGAGCCCTTCCACACTCCTTCAGTTGAGAAACCTCCCAAACCCTTCCTTTGTGAGACTTGTGTGATTTGAGCAACATTTGTGAGTTGGGTTTGAGAGAAACTTTGAGTGGGAGAAATTCAGAGCATAAAGAGTATTTGTGAGCATCCCATAGCTTGAGCACTTGTGGTTGACGTCAAGAAGTTCTTTGTGACATTTGTTACTGTTGGAGCTTTGGTTCCTAGACGGCTAGGTGTAACATCCCAGAAATTTCGTCCAGAATGTTAGAAATGTGAAAATGTGGATTTAAACATTTTTCGTGGATTTGTTCATAGCTAGCAAACTATAAGAGTGTCTTCTGTGAATTTCTTCCAAAATTCCTATAATATAATTAAATAAATTAAAAATTGGTTGTTAGGGTGTATTTGTCTTAGTGTGAATATTTGGAATTTATTGGATTTTATTTGGTTTCAATTGAGTGGCATTTGAATTTGAAATGGATCTTTCAAATTCAAATTAGAAATAGAAAACTAACATCTAACTCAGCTTGGGCCAGCCCAACCCAACCTAAGTCTAATCCTGCCCCTCTAACTCTCTAACTCAGCCTAACCCCCCTAACCGGCCCGCCAACCACTGGAGCCCAACTCCCCCTTTCCTTCCCTCAGCCCAGTCGCAGCCGTTCGGCCCACCTTCTCCTGGCCCAACTCCACCGGCCCGTCTCTACCAACACCCACCTCTCTCTCACCGACAGCGGGGCCCGCCTGTCATACCTTTCTCCCCCACCTTTCTCCTTTCCAGCAGGGCGCCGCCGCCTCCCCTACTTTCCACCTCGACCGCCCCGCTTACTCGTGCCACCCAATCCTGCTCCGCCACCTCGGCCACCTCCGCGTCACCAGCGCCCTCCTTTCCAGCACGGCCGCCAGCTCTGCCCCGGACGCGCGCGTCGATCGCACGCAACCACGCGCGCCCGCCACTGCCGTTAGCGTGTCCCGGCTCGGATGCCAAGGATGCTCGGCCGTCCGATCCGTGCAAGCTCCTCTCAAACCCTAGCCGCGCAGTCGCCTCCCTTTTCCACCCAGCCGCCTCTGCTCCTCTTCCCCCCTTGCGCCGCCACCCAGGGGAAAAACCCCAAATTCCGAGCCACCGCGTCGCAGCCGCCGTCCGCGAGGAAGAAGGAGTAGGAGCGGAGGAGGAAGACGGAAGCAAGGCGAGGAGAAGGAGCCTGACGCCGACGCCGCAATGCCAAGCACCACGACGCCGGCCGAGCGCTGCCGCCACCGCCCTCTGCTTCGACGCCAAGACCGGAGGACCTCGCTGCCATGACGCCGATCGGGCACCGCCCGCTAGAGCTGGATCCCGGAGATGCCACGGCCACCAGCCGCAAGGACGAAGAGGCCAGAACACCAGGAGGAGGGAGAGCCGCGCCGTGCCACGCCGGAGCCGTCATCGACGTCGAACCACGAGCTCAAGCCGACGCCGCTGTCTACCTGCACCGTGTCGAGCCGCCACTGCAACACCCCGTGAAGGACCGATTAGGTGACCAGAGAGGGGGGGAGTGAATGGGAGCCGATAAAATTTCTTTCCCAAATCCGGCTTTTCCCAAATCAACTCTAAGCCAACCAAACGATCTAGCCAAGATCACGTAGCTACTGAGAAGCTACTGACCCTAGGAACTGGATCAAAGTAGCAAAAAAAGAATCGAACAAATCGAGCACAAGACGCGGCCTCAATAGGAAGAGTTCAGTGAAAATTGTATGGGTCGTTTGATCCGACCGGACAAGAAAAACCAGTCGGAGTTATAGCCTATGCTCCGACCGCTGTTGGGTGAAAACACCAGATCAAATCAGCCGAAAATACATAGGTCGATTGATCCGACCGCACATGAAAAGCACCGGTCGGATTGATTGCCTATGCTCCGACCGCTTGTGAGTGAAAACAACCGGTCGATTGATCCAACCTGTACAAGAGCCTCCAGTCGGATCGATAGGTCAACAGTCGAGCCTCAGACCGCACTTTTCACACAAGGCGATCGGATCATCTGACCAAGGGTCGATCGGAGCATTCAATCGAAATACCGAGCTTCTACTAGAAACTTTGCGAGGCTGCGAGGTGGGGCGATCGATTGATCCGACCGAGCCAAGGATAACGGATCGGATCGATCAATCGACTCAGCAAAAACAGTGAACTCGAAGATGAATCTTGCAAACGGCCTAGCGGTCGATTGATCCGACCAAGCCAAGGAAAAAACCGATCGGATCAATAGATCGACTCGAAAATGGTCAACTCGAAAGTGGATCTCCCAAACGACTTGGAGTCTTGAGACAAGATTTTGGGTAGATGAAATACACCTCAAGGAGAGGCTATGCCACAAAGATCTTGGTCTCTAACTTGCTAGAACTCCCGAAATCTCAAATCTAAGGAAGAACACCAAGAACTCGAGTTCATCCCGAAAAACTCAAATCCAAAGCGATTCCCGGCGTTTGGGGGCAAGATATCACCAACAAAAGAGGCACAAGGCACTCATACGTGATTCCCCCAAAGAAATCCGAGAGAAAACGCCCTAGGAAGTGAAGAACGAAAATCCCTCAAAAATAGCTCCGAAAATACCTCCGAAAATGAGAAAAAGAAAAGGAGCTCGTGGATTCAAATCATGGCACAAAGATGAGCAGCACAAACTCAATCAACCAACCATGAATTCACCTATACAAACTAGGAATGATTCAAAGTAGTTCTAGGTGGAAGGTATGAAAGGGAAACTACAAGTCCAAATGAAAACCTAGAGAGATGCAAAAGAGATTTTGCAAAGAGATGGCAGCCACCAACCCCTAGGGGTTCTATTATATAGTCCAAGTGGTGGTGCTCTAAAGACTAAACTACCCCTAAGTGATACATACCCCTCAGGGGCAAATTTGACATTTGGTTTCAGATATTTTCCGGCTGGGACACCTTCCACCGCAAGCTAGCTTCCCTCCGACGCAAGCCTTGCGGTCACGCCGTGTGTCCTCCGGATCAAAGCTCCTCGACGCCGAACTTGGGCCTGGCTGGCCAGCTCGGCCCAGCTGCCCGAACTTCGCCTCGTCGAGTCCTCGGCCTTGGTTTTGAGGCCCAAACCAAGGGAAACCGTCCACCGATGATTTTGTGGCCAAATCACCAAACCCCGCGTGCAAGCTTCGGTTGTGAGCCGCTACCTTGCACCGGCTTCTCGTCCGCGTACGAGCTTCGGTTGTGAGCCGCTACCTCGCACCGGAACCATGTCCCCTTGCTCGTTCTTGCACCATGTGAACCGCACTTGATCCATCTGGCCACCGGGTCCCTCGAACCAAGCCTACTTGTCTCTCCGCTCCTCGGAGGCCGCCATGGCTAAGACCTTTCGCGCCTGTTCTTCACCTGCACCAATGCAATCAAGCCGCATTCTACACCTGCAATACTTGAGCCAAGGGAAACGTCAATCCACACCATGTTGTCAATCACTCATCACACCGGGAAGCGACCATCCACCGGTCCTCGGACACACGGGTCCTCAATCTCCCCCTTGATGAGTGCATTGACCACACACACATAGTAACCAATGATAATAAAAGAAAATAGAAAAGAAATCGAAAAACAAACACTCGAGCAAGTGACCAAAAGCAAGAACAAGCCAAATCAAAGTCACTCACAAGAGAAAAACTCAGAAAACGCCGACCCTTCCATAGGAAGCGAAAAGGGCTCAACACCATCGGCAAAAGAGCTAAACCACAAAGCACAAATCACAAATCTCAAAATCTCCAATTCACTTTTCAGAACACTCAAAGCACTCCCCCTGCAAAGATGCAACTCCCCCTGAACAAGTGAACTTGTGCGTGCGAGAAACACTCGAAAAAGCTCAAACTCTCACAAAACATTCAAAATCTTTTCTAGAAATTCTTCAGAAATTCTCCCCCTTTTCGAATGCTCCAGAAATTCTCCCCCTTGTTGACAATGCACAAATCAAGGCAAAAAAGTACAAAATGCAACTACAAGCTTCTCAAATATACAATGAGCAATACAAAGTGCCACAAGTTAGAGAAGATGCAAACTAGATAGTTCATAGCATCATAAGGGCATTGCCATCAAGAAGGTAAAGACATATAGCCATTTGACAAAGCCATGATCAAATTGCTCAATTATATCAAAAATGTCACCGCATGAGCAAAGTTCTAAACATGGATCATTTAAGCAAAAATAAACTTTATCTTACCAAGATCATGAAAGGACAAGCATTCTTGACAAAAGATCATTACAAACTCCCAAATTCTATCTCATGTCATGTCAAAGCACGGAGCCATGTGTTCACTTCTCAAGGGAGACTTCTCCGGCAAACAACATGCAACCGCTTAGCACCCATGTGTGCAAGTGTGTTCAATGGTGAAAGCATAGAGGCATGAGCATATATTTCTTCAAATGTATCTTTTTCTTATCTTTCTTCTTTCATGCATAAACATCTCATCCTTCAAGTTTTTCAAATTAAGCATGGTACATGAAATGTCTTTGCAACAAAAAGAAGCTTATGCTCCTCCACAAGATAAAGCATGGGCTAAACATTCATAATGACAATGGTCTTTGACCCAATTGAAAAGAACATCATCCTAGCATGATCTTAAGCAAGATATAGCCATTTCGGCTCAAACAAGACATGCAAAGGCATTTACTCATGGGTGAAAGAGTTTAAGTTCAGTTTGTCATTTTAATTCCAAAGATAGACTATCTCAAAAGAATATACATCAAAACCATCAAGAGCATAGCCATCCATACAATAAATCCCTAGCAAGCCTGCCTAAACTCTAAAAAGTAGCAAATTGTAGCAATCACTGCATATAGGAGAAGCTCATCCTAAGATATGATACAAATGCAGCATGATATATCACAAAATGCAAAGATGAACACTATACATCAAAATCCAAAATCAAGAAGTGTACATCAAAATACAAAGATGGTACAATAGTATACATATACTACAAGAGAAGCCTCCAAAACTTAGCTCAGAAAAACGCGCACACACCAAGTTCTCCTCGCAATTGCGGGTGAAGGTAACTTGGTCAAGTGGCTTGGTGAAAATGTCTGCGAGCTGGTTTTGGGTAGAAACGTGGGCAAGCTCAATATCTCCTTTCTCCACATGATCTCTCAGGAAATGGTACCTCACTTCTATGTGTTTGGTTTTGGAATGGAGCACGGGATTTTTGGCTACGCTTATGGCACTGGTGCTATCACAAATATGGGACATGTCTAGGCCAAAGTCTCTCAAGGTGTAGGTGATCCAAAGCAACTGGGAACAACAGCTAGCGGCAGCAACATACTCGGCTTCTGTGGTGGATTGGGCTGCACTAGACTGCTTGCGAGAAGACCAAGACACAAGAGACGATCCAAGAAACTGACACTGACCAGAAGTAGACTTACGATCAATACGACACCCAGCAAAATCAGCATCAGAAAAGCCATGGAGTGCAAGTGAGGAAGCAGCAGAATACCAAAGACCCAACTCAGGAGTGTACTTGAGATACATGAAAATCCGCTTGACGGCCTGCCGATGTGAAGTTCTCGGTGAAGCCTGAAAGCGAGCGCACAGACACACGCTGAACTGTATGTCTAGCCTCGTCGCCGTCAAGTAGAGGAGGGAGGCCCGATCATGCTCCGGTACTCCTTCTAGTCCATTGGTTCTCCGTCCTCATCCGCATCCAAAGCTGTAGTCATACTCATCGGTGTAGTCATCGGCTTGGAGTCGCTCATGTCAAACTTCTTGAGAATGTCCTTGGTGTACTTGCTTTGGTGCACAAATGTCCCATCCCTGGTCTGCTTGATCTGTAGCCCGAGAAAGAACTGCAACTCTCCCATCATCGACATCTCAAATTCCCTGCTCATATCCTCTGCAAACTTGGCAACTAGACTGTGAGAAGAGCCACCAAAAATGATATCATCCACGTAAATCTGAACGATTAAAAGATCATTGCCATTTCTCAACAAGAAGAGCGTCTTATCAACCTTCCCCATCACAAACCCCTTGCTAAGCAAGAACCCCCTCAACCTGCCATACCATGCTCGGGGTGCTTGCTTTAGGCCATATAAAGCTCGGTGGAGTTTGTACACTCGGTGTGGGTATCTCTCACTCTCAAAACCCGGGGGCTGCCTCACATACACTTCTTCCTCGATCACCCCATTCAGAAAGGCACTCTTCACGTCCATTTGGTACAATTTGAATCTTTTAGCAACAGAGAATGCTAGAAGAATTTGAATTGCCTCCAAACGGGCAACAGGAGCAAAGGTTTCCTCATAGTCTATCCCCTCCTGCTGTGAAAACCCCTGAGCAACCAACCTCGCTTTGTTTGTCACAATCTCACCACCCTCATCCCTCTTGTTTTTGAACACCCACTTGGTTCCTATAGGATGGCAATTTGGAGGTGGTTCTACTAACTCCCACACCTGGTTTCTCTCAAAATTTTCAAGCTCTTCATGCATGGCATTGACCCAATCAGAATCAGATAAAGCGTGTCCAACATTTTTGGTCTCGAAAGACGCAACAAAAGCAGAATGAGCGAAATGAGAGATGTTCTGTGACCTCGACCGTGTAGTGCGTTCATCCAAGTCCCCGATGATCCTCGAAGGAGTATGATCCTTCTGTACCAGCCGGGGAGCTTCTCGCCTCGAGATTGCCTCCCCCTCAACATCAGCTCCCACTTGAACTCGATCATGTGCGCGACTCGACGAAGGTGTAGCAGAGGGGCCGTCGTCGAACGTCGTGGTAGTAGTGGAAGTAGAAGGTACAAGCTCTGCACACGGTGCATGATTCTCCTCATCATCTTCTTGATCAAGTTGCTCTTCCTCAAAGATGGACTGTCCCAACTCATCATCACCTGCACACTCAAAAGCAGAAGAGCTACACGGAATGGTCTCATCGAAAGTGACTTCGCAAGTCTCCATGATTTGGTTAGTCTCAAGATTGAGCACGCGATATGCTCGTGTGTGATTAGCATAACCAAGAAAGATTCCATCCATCGAACGAGACTCAAACTTGTCCAAATTTCCTTTCTTCAGAATGAAACACTTGCAACCAAAAACCTGAAAGTGACTCACACGTGGGGAACGACCATGGAAAAGCTCATAGCAAGTTTTCTTCTTGAAAGCACGAAGGAAAATCCGATTTGAAACATGACAAGCTGTGTTCACTGCCTCGGCCCAATATTTTCTAGGAGTCCTATGCTCATCAAGCATCGTCCTTGCCATTTCACAGAGCGTCCGATTCTTCCTTTCAACAACTCCATTTTGGCAAGCAACATAAGGCGAAGAATATTGATGTTCGAGACCAAGATCACGACAAAAGGCATCAAAACGAGTGTTCTTAAATTCTGTACCATTGTCACTGCGTATAGCTCTCATGGCACCACCATTACTCTCGTTTTTCAACCTCAAGACTAGATCTCGAACAAAACCAAATGTCTCATCCTTCGACGCCAAAAAGAACACCCAAGCATACCAAGAAAAATCATCCACCACCACTAGAACATACAATTTCCCACCAACTGAGCGAACGCGAGCGGGACCAACCAAGTCCATATGCAAAAGCTCCCCTGGACGCTCAGTCATCACATCAGTCAAGGGTGGATGAGAAGCAGCAATCATCTTACGATGTCTACAAGGAGCACATACCAAATCTTTCTCAAACTTGAGCTTAGGCAATCCTCGGATAAGGTCAAGAGCACTCAAGCGTGAGGGTAAATCAAAGCTCACATGACCCAATCTCCTATGCCACTTCCAAAGCTCAGAAGAAGTACCAGCCAACAAACACCGAGAAGGACCAAACGATCGAGAAAAATCAGCACGAAAAATCTGTCCCTCGAGAATGATCATACACACAAGATCACCTCGAGAATCAAGAATCCGAGAATCACCACTCTTGAACCGAACCTCAAAACCCTCATCAAGAAGCTGAGAAACTGAAAGCAAATTAAAACCAAGATTCTTGACAAGAGCAACCTTCTTCAACATGAAACCATTGCTCACCTGAATCGCACCCTCAGACAACACTCTACCTCTACCCTTATCCCCGAAAGTGATGTACTGCCTGGACACCACCGGGGTGAGGCTGGAGAACCACTTCCTATTACCTGTCATATGTCTCGAACATCCAGAATCCATCAACCAGAAGTTCTCCAAGCCTCCCACCTGCATGATCAATAGCGAGAACGAGAATGAGCAAATGACTCGACACTGCGGTTAGCACAAAATGAGTCAAACCAGTGTCGGGCCATCTGCTCGAAAGAGGGGTTAGCAAAATCAGCACTACCACGTGAAACCCTCTCATCTCTCGCCATCTGACCTCTAGCACCACATGGGGAAAAACATGGCCTTGACTCTCTCCTACCCTCAAAGCTACGGTCAAACCTCCCTGAACCAAACTGACCACGAGCAGGAGGCCGCCTAGCAAAACCACTACGAGCTGGAACACCACGACTACCAAACGAAGGAACTGTACGCACAACAGCCTCTCCTCTAGGCAAGGGTGAACGAGACACAGGCACACTACGGGAAGAGTGGTACCTGTCCCTGTTCCCCATCTCCTTCTCTCGTCTCACCTCCCTCTTCTTCCTCCAACAAAAGTCCTCTAGGTGACCATCCCTTCCACAATGATCACAATACAAGCGGACTGGCTTTGGCTTTGGGGTTTCTCTCGGCTGTGACTTCTCTCTCGGCTGGTAAACCCCACTCCTCACAAAGGTCACTCTCCTCTGGAAGTTGTTTGTCTTAGGTGGAAAGTTGGGAGGATCTGGAGCGGTGTCAAGCTTGTTCAACAGGTGGTTGGGCTTAGGTGCAAAGCTGTTCTTTGGTGGAGTTTTCTCTGGTGATGTTGGGATGTTTGAGGTGGAAGTGGTTTGCTCTCTCTCTTTCTCACAACCACTCTCATCAACCTTCTCAGAACCCAACCCACGACCATCAGCTCTCCTAAACTGAGCAATCAACATCTTAAGCTGTGGCTCGTGACCAGACAACCAACCCAAGCACTCACGCAACTCATCATTCTCATCCTGCAACCGACCAACAGATTGTGCCAGCTCAACATTCTTCAAAGCAACCACATCACAAGCAGAACAAGCATTTGCAATGGGAGATTTCAATTCAGCTTCAAGAGAACTGATCATGGTACGAGATTCAAGCAACTGAGCATGCAAAGCAGGGCAAGAAGTACAAGCACCTAGCAAAGACGATCTAGACTTCAACTCAGCAAGCTCAACCCTAGCATTTTCTAGATCATCCAAGCATGTCATGTGTTTTTCCTTAAGAGCAACCAGATCAGCAAGATACACATCACAGAAGGAGCACTCAATCTCATCAGTAACAACAGGAGCATCTTTCAACACAGCAATCTCAGACTCAAGCTTAGCTGCTCTCTCCCTAGACTCGCAAAGCAAAGACTCAAAGTCCATCGCCTTCTTTCCAGTCTCAGAAAGTAAGGCCTCAAGCACAGCTACTCTCTCCTTCGACTCACCTAGCAAGGATCTAAACTCTCTCTTCTCCTTGTTGGTCTTCCTAAGCACATCATCGCGGTTATCGACCAACTCCTCTAGTCTAGCAATTTCCTTGCGCAAGGAGATGGGATCGGTCAATACCTCATCCTCGGAGTCGGAGTCGGAGTCGTCCTTGCCCTTCACGGAGTCGTGCGCCATGGTGCAGTAGTCGACGGCGGCGAAGGAGATGCCGGTGAAGTTGCAGTTCTCATGCTTCTTCTCCTTGCGGCGGCCATGGTCTTCATCCTCGCTGCTCGAGCTTGACGATGTGTTGGTGGAGCTCGTGTCGATGTCGCTTGCATCTGCCACCATCGCTCGAGGCTTGTTCTTCTTGTGCCCTCCGTGCTTGTTCTTCGACCTTCTCTCTTCCTTGTTCTTGCGCTTGGAGCGGTACTCGTCCTTGGAGCGGTGCTTGTGGTCATCTCGCGATCGGTGCTTGCGGTTGTAGTCGTTCTTGTTCTCCTTGGGGCACTCGGCGATGAAGTGGCCCATCTTCCCGCATCTGTAGCACGTACTCCCAGCACGCCTCGAACCCTTGCGGTTCTGGTACAACCTCTCGAAACTCCTGGTCAGCAACGCGAGATCCTCCTCGCTCAGCACCTCATACTCCTCATTTGGAAGAGACACAAGAGAAGACAAAGCAAAGTGTCTGGGAGTGTTATCATGTCCATAACTAGAGCCACCGACTAGAGCCAGACTATGGGGATCAGTCGGACTCTTCGCCTTGGCAAGCAGCTATCTATCAACCTCAAAAGACTTCAATTTCGAGAAAAGCTCATCAACCAACAAAGTTTCATAGTTAGCCGACTCCATGATCGCCTCAACCTTGGTACCCCACACGGATCTATCAAGTGCTTGCAAGAGCTTGATAGCTCTGTCATGATCCGAGTATGGGAGCTGGGTTATGTTGGCTTTCATGTTGTTGACTATGGCAGTAAAACGCTGAAACAAAGCATCAACTGACTCTCCAGGCAAGTGAGCGAAATTCTCATACTCTCTGCGGTACATCGAGAAAAGCCTAGCCTTCACATGGCTATCACCACCGTGGGCTACCTTGAGCTTCTGCCAGATCTGGCTAGCTAGGTCCTCGCCCAAAACACGCTCAAACTCCTCAGTGGACAAAGCACGGAACAAGTAGTCGACAGCTCTAGCGTTTGCCTCAAACTTGTCTCTCGCATCCTGGGCATCTAAGTTGGTGGGATTGACATAGTGTTCATCTTTGGTCACATCCCACAGCAACTTTCCTTTGCCTCGCAAGAAAGCGCCCATACGCGCGACCCAGTTCGGATAGTTCTTCCCATCGAAGTGCGGAGGCCCGGAACCCCGATCTTGGTACGCCATCTTTGGATCTTAGACTGGTTAGAGTCACAAAGACCCGTAACCGGCTCTGATACCAATTGAAGGACCGACTAGGCGACCAGAGAGGGAGGGAGTGAATGGGAGCCGATAAAATTACTTTCCCAAATCTGGCTTTTCCCAAATCAACTCCAAGCCAACCAAACGATCTAGCCAAGATCAAGTAGCTACTGAGAAGCTACTGACCCTAGGAACTAGATCAAAGCAGCGGAAAAAGAATCGAACAAATCCAGCACAAGACGCGGCCTCAATAGGAAGAGTTCAGCGAAAATTGTATGGGTCATTTGATCCGACCGGACAAGAAAAACCGGTCGGAGTTATAGCCTATGCTCTGACCGCTGTTGGGTGAAAACACCAGATCAAATCAATCGAAAATACATAGGTCGATTGATCCGGCCGCACATGAAAAGCACCGGTCGGATTGATCGCCTATGCTCCGACCGCTTGTGAGTGAAAACAACCGGTCGATTGATCCGACCTGTACAAGAGCCTCCGGTCGGATCGATAGGTCAACAGTCGAGCCTCAAACCGCACTTTTCACACAAGGCGATCGGATCATCCGACCAAGGGTCGATCGGAGCATTCAATCGAAATACCGAGCTTCTACCAGAAACTTTGCGAGGCTGCGAGGTGGGGCGATCGATTGATCCGACCGAGCCAAGGATAACGGATCGGATCGATCGATCGACTCAGCAAAAACAGTCAACTCGAAGATGGATCTCGCAAACGACCTAGCGGTCGATTGATCCGACCAAGCCAAGGAAAAAACCGATCGGATCAATAGATCGACTCGAAAATGGTCAACTCGAAAGTGGATCTCCCAAACGACTTGGAGTCTTGAGACAAGATTTTGGGTAGATGAAATACACCTCAAGGAGTGGCTATGCCCCAAAGATCTTGGTCTCTAACTTGCTAGAACTCCCGGAATCTCAAATCTAAGGAAGAACACCAAGAACTCGAGTTCATCCCGAAAAACTCAAATCCAAAGCGATTCCCGGCGTTTGGGGGCAAGATATCACCAGCAAAAGAGGCACAAGGCACTCATACGTGATTCCCCCAAAGAAATCCGAGAGAAAACGCCCTAGGAAGTGAAGAACGAAAATCCCTCAAAAATAGCTCCGAAAATACCTCCGAAAATGAGAAAAAGAAAAGGAGCTCATGGATTCAAATCATGGCATAAAGATGAGCAGAACAAACTCAATCAACCAACCATGAATTCACCTATACAAACTAGGAATGATTCAAAGTAGTTCTAGGTGGAAGGAATGAAAGGGAAACTACAAGTCCAAATGAAAACCTAGAGAGATGCAAAAGAGATTTTGCAAAGAGATGGCAGCCACCAACCCCTAGGGGGTCTATTATATAGTCCAAGTGGTGGTGCTCTAAAGACTAAACTACCCCTAAGTGATACATACCCCTCAGGGGCAAATTTGACATTTGGTTTCAGATATTTTCCGGCTGGGACACCTTCCACCGCAAGCTAGCTTCCCTCCGACGCAAGCCTTGCGATCACGCCGCGTGTCCTCCGGATCGAAGCTCCTCGACGCCGAACTTGGGCCTGGCTGGCCACCTCGGCCCAGCTGCCCGAACTTCACCTCGTCGAGTCCTCGGCCTTGGCTTTGAGGCCCAAACCAAGGAAAACCGTCCACCGATGATTTTGTGGCCAAATCGCCAAACCCCGTGTGCAAGCTTCGGTTGGGAGCCGCTACCTTGCATCGGCTTCTCGTCCGCGTACGAGCTTCGGTTGTGAGCCGCTACCTCGCACCGGAACCACGTCCCCTTGCTCGTTCTTGCACCATGTGAACCGCACTTGATCCATCTGGCCACCGGGTCCCTCGAACCAAGCCTACTTGTCTCTCCGCTCCTCGGAGGCCGCCATGGCTAAGACCTTTCGCGCCTGTTCTTCACCTGCACCAATGCAATCAAGCTGCATTCTACACCTGCAATACTTGAGCCAAGGGAAACATCAATCCACACCACGTTGTTAATCACTTATCACACCAGGAAGCGACCATCCACCGGTCCTCGGACACACCGGGTCCTCACGTTCCTTGGGGATAGTTTGTGAGCATGTAGGTTTGGACGCATGGAAAGAGGGTTGTGTGCTTTGCTCGAGTTGCCTGTGGAGGAGATCGAAGATGAAGGCTTGAAGCCCTAGCTACCGCTGTGCAGGATTTCTTCTTGTCGTTTAGCCCGACGGGCTTGTACTTTATTCGTATTCCCATAATGGTATGGATGTAAATCTCTTCTATGTAATCTAAATTCATTGTATGGATATGATATAATACTGAGATGACTTCTGTACGTGATAGCTACCGATCCAGGGAGTATCACAAGGGTACAGAGATTCGGATTCTCGATTTTGAAAATCTGGGTCGTCACAGTTGGTATCAGAGTCATACTTGACCGTAGCACACTACCCTAGACTGGTCGTTAGCTTTAGAACATTCTAAACGCTCTATTTTATATATACCCCTTGACCTATTTTTATTCTACCTCTCTTGCCTTGGAAATCTTCTATCTTACCTACGCTGACGCAAATTCTCTCGCGACCCAATCAAGATGAGACAGAAGTTGACAAGGACATGGACGAGAAGATCATAACCCCTCAGAGTAGAGACCACCCCATCTGGATATGCCGCGGAGTAGTTTTTCTGTTAGTGTCCGCATTGCTTGAGTGCGTGGTTCTTATCGAAACATTTTGGTTGTTATGCTTCTTCATCATGAGTGTAGGTTTTCACAGAATAGAGTTTTCATGCTTGCTCTAGGCTCTACCTTTAGCTTGTGTGCTATCCCAACCTAGATGAGACCTCCACTTTACATGAGTGCTCAAGCTGACCAAGCATCCTCAGCTCAAGAGACCAATAAGGGGCTTTGTTACAATTGAGGCACAAGATCTAGGTTTTGAAGGATCCAGACTTTTGGAACAAGTGACGACGTGAGGATTGGAAATGAGTGTCAAAGCATTGTGAAGTGACCACGCCAATCGCGAAGCGACAAGGGAAATGAAGAATGGACTAAAGAAGGAGTACCCCTCATACCTCTTTGGACCCGAGGTGCACGCTTAATCTCGAGGACGAGATTCTTTTGAGGGGGGGAGTTTGTAACATCCCGGAAATTTCGCCCGGAATGTTAGAAATGCGAAAATGTGGATTTAAAAATTTTTCGTGGATTTGTTCATAGCTAGCCAACTATAAGAGTGTCTTATGTGAATTTCTTCCAAAATTCCTAGAATATAATTAAATAAATTAAAAATTGGTTGTTAGGGTGTATTTGTCTTAGTGTGAATATTTGGAATTTATTGGATTTTATTTGGTTTCAATTGAGTGGCATTTGAATTTGAAATGGATCTTTCAAACTCAAATTAGAAATAAAAAACTAACATCTAACTCAGCTTGGGCCAGCCCAACCCAACCTAAGTCTAATCCTGCCCCTCTAACTCTCTAACTCAGCCTAACCCCCCTAACCGGCCCGCCAACCACCGGAGCCCAACTCCCCCTTTCCTTCCGTCGGCCCAGTCGCAGCCGTTCGACCCACCTTCTCCTGGCCCAACTCCACCGGCCCGTCTCTACCAACCTCCCCTCTTTCTCTCACCGACAGCAGGGCCCGCCTGTCATACCTTTCTCCCCCACCTTTCTCCTTTCCAGCAGGGCGCCGCTGCCTCCCCTGCTTTCCACCTCGACCGCCCCGCTCGCTCGCGCCACCCAATCCTGCTCCGCCACCTCGGCCACCTCCGCGTCACCAGCGTCCTCCTTTCCAGCACGGCCGCCAGCTCCGCCCCAGACGCGCGCGTCGATTGCACGCAACCACGCACGCCCACCGCTGCCGTCCGTGTGTCCAGGCTTGGATGCCAAGGATGCTCGGCCATCCGATCCGCGCAAGCTCCTCTCGAACCCTAGCCGCCACCTACAAGTACCCGCAGTCGCATCCCTTTTCCACCCAGCCGCCTCTGCTCCTCTTCCTCCCTTGCGCCGCCACCCAGGGGGAAAACCCCAAATTCTGAGCCACCGCGTCGAAGCCGCCGTCCGCGAGGAAGAAGGAGTAGGAGCGGAGGAGGAAGATGGAAGCAAGGTGAGGAGAAGGAGCCCGGCGCCGACGCCGCAACGCCTAGCACCACGACGCCGACCGAGCGCTGCCGCCACCGCCCTCTGCTTCGATGCCAAGACCGGAGGACCTCGCCGCCACGACGCCGATCGAGCACCGCCCGCCAGAGCTGGAGCCAGGAGACGCCACGGCCACCAGCCACAAGGACGAAGAGGCCGGAACACCAGGAGGAGGGAGAGTCGCGCCGTGCCATGCCGGAGCCGTCGTCGATGTCGAACCGCGAGCTCAAGCCGACGCCGCTGTCTACCTGCACCGCGTCGAGCCGCCACTGCAACACCCCGCCACGGCCTCGCCTTGATCTTCTTCAAGCCCTAGGTAAGCAAACCCTGCCGGGCTTCCCTTTTCCCCTTGCTGTCCGGCATGAACGTCGACGAGACCTCCATAGCCTAGCCAAAGCCACCCAAGCCAGCATTTATCTCTGCCTGTGGCTCGGCCTTCGTGCCAAGCATCTTGATGTGCTGGATCCCGTCGAGATCAAGCCACGCCCGAACCTAAACCACCCCCTACTCGCCGAACATCCCTTTGGGGAAATCCGTCGAGCACTCTCCGGTCATGAACGCCCTCACCTTGATCTCGACATAGCAAGACCTAACGCCCTGGGCCTAAACTCTTTCACCCTGGAACGCGTGTCCCGCCTTGTTTGGCGCCGATCCATGGCCTCGTCGCCGGAATTGGGCGAGGTTGAGTCGCCGCCGGCATGCCTCCGCCGCTGCGCGCTCGCGCTCTCCGTTCGACCTTACGTCGAACACCTCACGGGCGGCCCTCCTCTGACGCCACGCGTCGTGTCTAGAGGCGCCCACACACGCAGCCACACGACGGGCTACACCCCCGATGGCCGCACCGGATCGGGTGTGGCCATGACGCAGGCGGTGACGTCACCAGCCGCGCCCCTGTTACAGCCAGCCCCCTGCATATTTGCGGAAAAACCCTCGACTTCTCTTTTAATTCCAGATCGACCCTTCCACCGTTGGTCCTTTTACGAAAAACCCCCTGTCTGGTTTATTTGCACTTTAGCCCCTGTGCTTTTATAGATACACCCTTGGGTTTTCTTTTAATCGCGTAAAGGCCCTTCGGCCTGACATACGGGACCCACCTGGCTTGACCGTTGACCTGGTCAACGTTGACCGGTCAACGCTGACGTCATCCGGGCCCACGATGATGTCAGCAATACCCGGCCCCACTGCACTTTTACAGTTTAGCCCCTAAAGTTTTCTAAAATTACAAATAGGTCCCTAGGAATTTACAATTAGGTCCCCGGCAGTTTACAAATAGATCCCTGTCACTTTTCTTTTTCTGTTTCATAATTATTTATAAATCCAGAAATTGATTTAAACTTTGGAAATTCATAATAAATGAACCGTAGCTCAAAAAAATATGAAACTAGTTTCAGTATTTTTCTAAAATCATGACGAACACGATAGAATAGAGTTTGCTGCCATTTGGATTTCTATTGGTTCACATTTGGAGTTCATTTACTCGTAGTTGCCGTTGTTTATTTATTTATGCGTCCAATAGGATCCCCGGAGGTCCCGGACTACTTCGATGACGTCGACTACACTGAAGATGAAGAGACAAAGGACCATGCTCCAGGTGCACGCCCATCCTGACTCTTTGACCTATTAGGTATTGCTGAGTAGAATGCTAGCGCTTTGCTTATTATATGATAATGATGATTGAGCCATGCATAGCCTGTTTATATATCCTGATTCCTTGATTGCCTACTACACTATATATGATATTGCTATGCTGCAGCTTGCATGTGTATGGGATATTGTGGATTAGGATTCTTGGCGTGTGTGGGGATAAAACCGGCAGGAGAAGGATTCTTGTGCATCATCATCTCCCCAATACCCAAGCGTCGATACAAGCAAAACTTCCACTGCAGAAATTACATCCTCAAGTGATGAGGGTATTGTGTGCTTGATGGCCAAGAAAGAAAAGAAGAAAAAGAAGACCAAGGGAGGAAGTGGTCAATCTCATGAGAAAGTTAGCTCTTTGACAGAAGAACTAATTGCACTCAAGTCATCTCATGCTTCCTTGGTTTGTAAGTATGATTTGTTGGCATGTGATTATGCTTGTGCTACTAATGCCTCATCATGCGTAGAAAAATTAGAAAATGACAATGAAGTGCTCAAAGCTCAACTTGACAAGCTCACTAGCAAGTATTTGGATTTGCAAGGAACTCATAAAGAACTTGAATATTCTCATGAGAAGCTTGTAGATTCATATACTTCACTAGAAATAGCTCATGAGGTTGTTATCACATCGGTAAAATTTTATCAACCTCTCACACCCAGATGCACATGCTCACATGTCAATATTGAATTATCTTGTGCTAAATCCAGTTGCTCTTAAACAAGCCAATCTAGCATTGAGCATGTACTTGTAGAGTCTTGTGATGATCTCATTGCAAAAGAAAAGGATGAACTCAAGCAAGAGATCGGAAAGCTAAAGAATGACTTGATCAAGAGTAGAAGCATGAGTCAAGTGCAACCTTCTCAAGATAACCGTGACAACATGGTGAAGAAGCTTGAGAAGGGATCCACCGTCACTAGCTCAAATTCTAAACTAGATCAAGCAAAGAATCACAAGACACAAGAAGAGTTGAAGGGGTCAAAGCTTTCATCCCTAGTGAACCCCTCATCTAACAAGTCTAGCAAGCAAACAAGTCAAGCAACACTTGAGAGAAGACAAGCTCAGAGAATCTGCTACAGGTGCAAAGAAAAGGGTCATATGATCAATGAGTGCAGAGTTGATCCATGTGAACTGGAGCTTGTCCAAACCCGGTCACACCGGGTTGCCAGGGCGGTGCAACCGCCCCTAGCACATGCTGCACAATCTTCTCAAAACAAGTGCAAGCAAGTAAGATCTCAAATCAACAAGCTTGAGCTCAACCAGGAGCAAGACAACAAGTGCAAGGAAGCTCCAAGCAAGAACAACAACCGACGATGCTATGTGTGTCGACAAAAGGGGCACTTGAGTAAGTATTGCCCAAATGGTGAGTTTCCTAAGTCAAGTTTAGTCCAATATGATTTCACTAAGCTTGGGAGTCACAAAACTAGTACTTGCAATGTTAAGGTGATTTACTCACCTCAAACTAGTGTAAGGGCTATTTGGGTTCCCAAACACCTTGTGACTAACCTCAAAGGACCCAACAAGATTTGGGTACCAAAACTTGCTCACTAAGCTTGCAGGATTATGGAGATGCATTGGATATTTGGCTAGCCTATGAGTTGAGTGAAAATGACTAATTGGCCAAACGAGGATGAATATTGTCATATCTTTATATTCAATGACATCTCGATAATGTGTGCTCACTGTCATCATGTTGTCATGCTCAGGTCCACATTGTCTTATTACAAGTGTCATGCTTGTGATACTTTCTTTAATGAATTTGGTATGCTTAATTGTTTTTGCAAATTTTTGCCACATGTTGTTTTTAATGGCTCTTTGGTAGAGCATATATCTTGAGCTATTGACAGGATCTCACTTTGGACAAAACAAGTCAACTAAAGTGGCAGGCTCATGAGAAAGGGCAGATGTGATTCTCCTGATGAACCCGGTGCAACCGGTATGGGAACACGGTTGGACCGGTCTGGGTCAATCAAAAGAGATTTGTCTCTGGCAGAAATCGAATGATCCGAAACTATACCAGATGATCCGATCATTTACTTGGTTAGTCACTGAGTGATCTTGGATGATCCGGTCCTGTTCCAGAAGAACCGATCCAAAGTGTGTTCGAGACATGTTATGTTAAACATATGACAGTAAGTACATATGACACAAATTCAAATATACAAATATTTATGTGTCATGACCAAGTGTTAGAGTGAGCCCCTTCTAAAGTTCCTAATAGAATTGAAAGTGCATCAATAAGTAAATTCAAACCTCTTGTGCACAAATTAAGGGGGAGCTCATTCTAAAACTTGGGTCCTTGTGAGACTAACTTCTTCTTCTAGTGAATTTGTAGTCTCATGCATGAGAATGTGTTTCTCATTGGAGTATGCCATCATTTGAATATCCAAAATGATAAAAGTTGAAGAATCTTTATTTTGGATTATGTCACTAATCCTTGCATGGTTACTCACCATAATATAGTTAAATTCCTTTGATTGGTCTTGAAAGGGAATTTAGCCTATATTATGAGGTTCCATTTTTGGTGATCCTTGTGCTTTCAAATCAATGAGGTCACTAAATGTGGAATTTGTGATTGTGCAAATTAATGCTGTCTCTCTATTTATGTTGGCCTTAGCAAACTTATTAAGAGAGCAAGTCTTCAGCATAAATTTATATTGCACATAGTGGGGACTTAAATGGCAAAGGTATGTGGCTAGAAACTCATGTTGTACATTTGAGCATTTAAGTTATTCGACATGCTAGTGTGTATCTTTGTATATGGCTAGTTCAATGTAAACCCCCCTTATCATGCTCTTCGGATATTTAGTTGATGTCTTTCTCATTATTGACTTTTGTCAAGTACATGTTATTGTGAAAGACATGAGTTAAATATGCCGACATGGTCTTTATCTTGGACTACCATATATTTGTGTGACATAGGATAGTCTTTCGAAAATCATATACTAGCATGATAGAAAGTGTGTTTCTGAGAAAACATTTGGTTTTAGGTCCTGTTGACCATATGAATCTGCTATGACCATTGTTCAAAGTGTTTGTATGATGGCTGGTCATTAGTAGTGAAATTCTCAAGTTCACAAGATCCAACTCTACTCACCCATAGTTCTTGGAAGAAGCAAGAAACTATGAAATCTTTTTCGAGAAATTCAATTCTTTTGAGATAAATAAGCTTTTTTGGATAAAATCTTGATATTATCTCTCAACAATCAAAAGGAAGAAGTTCAAGGAATCAAATCTCTCATCTCTCTCTGCCACGCCAGACCGGTCCCACCGCCTTGCCGGACCAGTGCAACCGGTATGGCCTAGGCAGTTACTTTTTACCCTGCCGTGAATCTACAACACTCTATCCTTATCTTCACCTATCCTTTCACCCCCAACAGCTCTCCTCTCTCCCAAAACCGACGCCTCACCCTTCCTCCTCTCTCCCATGGTGATTTGATATTTCAACCAAGGAAAGGCTTGTTCTCTTGAAGATTTATGGTGCCCCTGGTCGGTGTAACCGAGGACCACACCGGCCCTTTGGATTTGAACTCGTTTTCTTCCCTCCAAAGGTATTCAAATCTTGTTCTTCGTCGATCTACTCACTCAAGTCATGGATTTGAATTTCCTCTGGTGAATCATCCTAGAATACATCATAGAAGCATATCCTAGGAGCTAAATCATTTTCGTTGGTCACATTGCTCGATTTCAAAACTTAGGGTTTGGCTGGGAAGGGCGGTGCGACCGGTCCCCGGGGGCGGTTCGACCGCCCTGCCTAGTTGAAGGACCGAAACGAGGACCAGAGAGGGGGGGTGGAGGAGTGAATGGGAGCCGATAAAAATTTCTTTCCAACCGATCCGGATATTTTCCCAAATCAACTCCGACGCCTCCGAAAGCGATCTTGCCAAGATCACGTAGCCACTGTAAAGCTACTGACACTAGGAACAAGATAGACGCAGCAGAACTCGAATCGATCGAAACAAACACAAACCGAACCAAAACCAACTCGACCCTGTGCTGCCAGGAGGGGGCGGTTAAACCGCCTAGGGAGGGGGCGGTTAAACCGGCCTGCCCTGGGAGCCTCGGGAAAAAGTCAACTCAAAAGTGGATCTCCTAAACCGCTTGAGCTCTTGAGATGAGATTTTGGCCAAATGATATACACCTCTAGTGTAGTGTTTTCCCAAAAGATCTCGGCCTCTAACTCACTAGAACTCCCAGAATCTCAAATCTAAGGAAGAACACCATGAACTCGAGTTCATCCCGAAAACTCCAAATCCAAAGCGATTCCCGGCGTTTGGGGGCAAGATATCACCAACAAAAGAGGCACAAGGCACTCATACGTGAATCCCCCAAAGAAATCCGAGAGAAAATGCCCTAGGAAGTGAAGAACGAAAATCCCTCAAAAATACCACCGAAAATACCTCCGAAAATAGGAAAACAAAAAGGAGCTCGTGGATTCAAATCATGGCACAAAGATGAACTGAACAAACTCAATCAACAAACCATGAATTCACCTATACAAACTACGAAGGATTCGAAATAGTTCTAGGTGGAAGGGATGAAGGGGAAAACTAGTTCAAAGGGAAAACCAAAGAGATAACTAGAGTGATATCAGCCACCAACCCCTAGGGGGTCTATTATGTAGTCCAAGTGGTGGTGCTCGAAAGACTAAACTACCCCTAAGCGATACATACCCCTCAGGGGCAAATTTGACATTTTCTGCGAAGATTTTTCCAGCCGGGACACCTTCCACTGCAAGCTAGCTTCCATCCGACGCAAACCAAGTCCTCGGCCTTGGTTTTGAGGCCCAAACCAAGGGAAACTGTCCACCCGGTGGTCTTCTGACCAAACCACCAAACCCCGCGTGCAAGCTTTGGTTGTGAGCTGCCACCTTGCACCGGCTTCTCATCCGCGTACGAGCTTCGGTTGTGAGCCGCTACCTCACACCGGAACCACGTCCCCTCGCTCGTTCTTGCCACCATGTGAACTGCACTTGATCCATCTGGCCACCGGGTCCCTCGAACCAAGCCTACTTGTCTCTCCGCTCCTCAGAGGCCGCCATGGCTAAGACCTTTCGCGCCTGTTCTTCACCTGCACCAATGCAACCAAGCCGCATTCTACACCTGCAATACTTGAGCCAAGGGAAACGTCAGTCCACACCACGTTGTCAATCACTCATCACACCAGGAAGCGACCATCCACCGGTCCTCGGACACACCGGGTCCTCAATCTCCCCCTTGATGAGTGCATTGACAACACACACATAGTCGCAATAGATATCAAAAGAAAATAGAAAAGAAATCAAAAAACAAACGCTCAAGCAAGTGACCAAAGGCAAGAACAAACCGAAACAAAGTCACTCACAAGAGAAAAACTCCAAAAAACGCCGACCTTCAATAAGAAGCGAAAAGGGCTCAACACCATCGGCAAAAGAGCAAAGCACAAAACACAAGTCACAAATCTCCAAATATCCAATTCACTTTTCACAACACTCAAAGCACTCCCCCTGCATTGATGCAAACTCCCGCTGAACAATTGAACTTGTGCATGTGAAAATACATCGAAAATGGATCAAATCCCACAAAACTTCGTGCCACTGCACAGGGCCGGTTGAACCGCCCTGGAGGGCCGGTTGCACCGCCCTGCAGGGTCGGTCAGACCGCCCTGCCCAATCAAGGCACAAAAATGCAAGTCACAAAAAAAATGTTCGCAATGATGCCATTTCAACTTGAAAACCTCAACTTGAAAACCTTCCATAAGTGCCCAGCAATGTATTCCAATGCTCAAACTCTCCCCCTTGTTGACAATGCACAAATCAAGGCAAAAATGCAAAAGTTTCAACTCTAGGCTTCTCAAATAGGCAATGAGCGATACAAAATTCTGCAAGTTAGAGAAAAGGCAAACTAGATAGGTCATAGCATCATAAGGGCATTGCCATCAAGAAAGTGGAGATATATAGCCATTTGACAAAGCCACGATCAAATTGTAGAATTTTATCAAAAGTTTTACCTCATGAGCAAAGTCCTAAACATGAATCATTTAAGCAAAAAAAAACTTCATCTCACCAAGATCATGATAGGACAAGCATTCTTGACAAAAGATCATTACAAACGCCCAAATTCTATCTCATGTCATGTCAAAGCACGGAGCCATGTGTTCACTTCTCAAGGGAGACTTCTCCGGCAAACAACATGCAACCGCTTAGCACCCATGTGTGCAAGTGTGTGCAATGGTGAAAGCATAGAGACATGAGCATAAATTCTTTCAAATGTATCTTTTTCTTGTTTTTCTTCTTTCATGCATAAACATCTCATTTTTCAAGTTTTTCAAATTAAGCATGGTACATGAAATGTCTTTGCAACAAAAAGAAGCTTATGCTCCTCCACAAGATAAAGCTTGGGCTAAACATTCACAATGACAAAGGTCTTTGACCCAATTGAAAAGAATATCATCCTAGCATGATCCTAAGCAAGATATAGCCATTTCGGCTCAAACAAGGCATGCAAAGGCATTTGTTCATGGATGAAAAGAGTTTAAGTTCAGTTTGTCATTTTAATTCAAAAGTTGACTATCTCAAAGGAATATATATCAAACCCATCAAGAGCATAGCCAATCATACATCCAATCCCTAGCAAGCTTGCCTAAACTCTAAAATGTAGCAAGTTGTAGCAATCACTGCATATAGGAGAAGCTCATCCTAAGATATGATACAAATGCAGCATGATATATCACAAGATGCAAAGAAGAAAACTATACATCAAGATACAAAAGCAGAAAATGTACATCAAGATACAAAATCGAAAAAGTGTACATCAAGATACAAAGATGGTACAAAAGTATACATATGCTACAATAGAAGCCTCCAAAACTCAGCTCAGAAAAATGCACACACACCAAGTTCTCCTCGCAAGCGGGTGAAGGTAGCTTGGTCAAACGGTTTAGTGAAAATGTCTGCAAGCTGGTTTTGGGAAGAAACATGGGCAAGCTCAAACTCAATACACAAGCGTGATCATAGCATAACCATAAAGCTACCCCTGGAATGTGCAACCAAAATGCAAATCCAAGGTTCAAGTTCAAACTACAAGCTCCCCTTGGAATGTGCAACTGAAACGCAAATCCAAGGTTCAGGATCAATCACAAGCTCCCCTTGGAATGTGCAACTGAAATGCAAATCCAAGGTTCAGGTTCAAATTTCAAACTCCCATGATATGCACAACCAAAGTGCCAACACAACAAACTCACAAACTCATGCAATCTAAAAGCTATAAGCAAGGTCCTCTCCTTTTCAAATCAACTTGAGCAAATTCTCCACTTAAGTACAGCCAAGATCCCCCTCAACCAGAAACACCTAGTAACTAGAAAAAGGTGTACAAAAGTAAATGGAAAGGTCCAACACAAAACAAAGAGAAGAGAAATCTCAAACGAGCAAAATTCAACAAAAGATACCAACTAAAAAGATACCAAATGAACAACATGCCATGCACAAAATGAGACATATGAGGAAACATGACAGAGAGTTCATGTGGATCACACACTATCATACAAAGGTGACTAGTCCACTAACATATATCACAAAGCTAGCATGTCAAGATATACACATGAAGATTATACATCCTAACAAGAAAAGTGGCTAGCCTACCAAGGTATATACACATCCAATCAACGAAGGCAAATCTACATCATGCTAAACAAATCAAAAAGGCAAGATACAAGCACAAAACAAGCCAAAGATACATAGGTGAACACAAGAGTGTACAAAGGATATACTCACAATACATAATGTACAAGGGCCACATCGGGGCCATCCAAAAAGGTGTGGAGAACCATCAAACCTTGATTAGGCAAAAGACCAAGAGTCGCCAAGCTCATGTTCTCCATACCTCCCACCTGCACAATCAAAAGCGAGAACGAGAAAGAGCGAACGACTCGACACTGGGGTTAGCACAGAAAGAGTTAAACCAGTGTCGGGCCATCTGCTCAAAAGAGGGGTTAGCAAAATCAACACTACTACGTGGAACCCTCTCGTCTCTCACCGTCGGACCTCTAGCACCACGCGGGGAAAAACGTGGCCTAGACTCTCTCCTAGCCTCAAAGCTACGGTCAAACCTCCCTGCACCAAACTGACCACGAGCAGGAGGCCGCCTAGCAAACTCACCACGAGCTGGAACACCACGACTACCCAACGAAGGAACTGTACGCACAAAAGCCTCTCTCCTAGGCAAAGGTGAACGAGACACAGGCACACTACGGGAAGAGTAGTACCTGTCCCTGTTACCCAACTCCTTCTCTTGTCCCACCTCCCTCTTCTTCCTCCAGCAAAACTCATCTTGGTGACCACCCCTTCCACAATGATCACAATGGAAGCGGACTGGTTTTGGCTTTGAGGTTTCTCTTGGCTGTGGCTTCTCACTTCTCTGGTAACCCCCACTCCTCACAAAAGTCACTCTCCTCTGGAAGTTGTTTGTCTTTGGTGGAAACTTGGGAGGATCTGGAGTGGTGTCAAGCTTGTTCAGTAGGTGGTTGGGTTTGGGTGTGAAATTGTTCTTTGGAGAAGCTTTCTGTGGTGTTGGGATGTTTGTGGTGGGGTTAGCTTGCTCTCTCTCTTTCTCACCACTACTCTCACCAATCTCCTCAAAACCCAGACCACGACCGTAGCTCTCTTAAACCCAGCAATCAACATCTTAAGCTGAGGCTCGCGACCCGACAACCAACCCAAACACTGACACAACTCATCATTTTCATCCTGCAGACTGATCAACATATTGTGCAAGTTCCACATTCTTCAAAGCAACAACATCGCATGCAGAGCAAGAGTTTGCAATAGGTGATTTTAATTCAGCCTCAAGAGAACTAATCATGGTACGAGCTTCAAGCAACTGAGC